>JADLZK010008325.1:0-184138 GCA_015847255.1 Hyparrhenia diplandra
AATTGGTTGATGATCTATTACTTTATTTTCAATATATATATATACAGCTAATTGTTATACTTGTATTTAGGTTAGCAAATATTAGTTAATTATTCGCTTGATCTAAGGTTTACGGATGAGTTATTAAAAAAAAAAAAAAAAAGAAATAAGGTTTATGGATGAGTTACTTTTTGTATTTATCATGATTTTAAACTTCAATAAATGTATATAATATATTTTATGTGTTTTAATGCATGACTGTGAAGTGAATGAGCCAATAAACAGTTGAGCCAAGCTTGCTTTTTGACTCGTTACGATTACGAGCCAATCCGAGCCGAGCTAACCTGTCTGAGGTGGTTCGTTATCCGGCCCTGTTATGGATAAGCCATCTACGCTGGATGGACAGTGACACCCCTCGCAAACGTTTTCCGCTCGTTTCATTGTTTCAACACCACCGGCCCAGCGGAGCGGCCATGTAAATGACTGCACGTCCTGCCTAGCCATCAGACTTATCATCAGTCGTAGTAACTCGGATCGGAATCCCCTGATTGACTGACAGAGAATTCGGCTCATCAGCGTCACCGCATTTACCAAATCCAGTCTCAAGAGCATCGGCCTTCAGCTCGCACGTTCGTGCCAGCAGATAGCCCGTGTCGGTGGACGGGTGGTAGCAGCTGGTGGCGAGCTGCTCACACAGTCACAGCCACGTCAGATTGGCATGGTCCAATAAGCTATAGTATAGCATCTTTTTTCTGTTTTGCTGGCCGTCGTCGTCTCGTGTTTTTGTGGTCGCCGAGCGCAGCAGTTGAACACTGCTAATGCTCGGGTTGAAGAGTCAAGCCTCAGGCCTCTCTTGTTCCTTGTACGCATGCTGGAACGGCCGGAAAGTCCAAAGCCTCTACAAGGAACATGTTGCATGTGAAGCAGATCTTGCCGGATATGTTTGATATCACCGACAGAGACGCGATACAGATAGATGACCGTGTCGTCCCGCACGCTTTGCTGTTAGTTTGTCAGCTGGTGCCGTTTGGTTGGCATATTTATATCTGCACCCAGTTACGGTTGCGAGACACCGCAATTCTGTCGTATCAACAGGAAATAATCCGTGGCCTCTCACCTAGTATCTGTGTATGTTGGGACTTGGGAAGGATGCCCAAAATTTCCTGTCGCATCAGCATTCATGATTCATTCATAATCCTGTCCTAGTCAGAGTTGAGCACAAAACCAGCAGTAGTGTGGACCTCCAACAATTTAGGTGAGCATCAAGTTCGTAGTCGTCGTTGCTATGACGAAGGATGTCAGCGAGTTAAACAGTGTCGCGATATGATGCTTCCACCGATACTCTTAATGATAACCGGGAGGATCTGAAAACGTACGGAGTTTGAATTATACAATCAGATATCTCTTTTACAGTACGTGCCTGAGTTGTAGCTTCAAACTCTTCGATGAAATGCCAAATTTAGGTGCCTTGTACAAGTTTTTTATATCAGGTATCTGCAACCAAGTAGTGTACCTCAGAGATCATGAGCCATGGAATGGCACCCATACCGAGAAGGTAATGACGAAAGCCTGAATATACTGCACCAGTCAATAACAGAAGGGGAAACAACCCACTAAAGTATAGTACAAACAAATAGGAACAGATCTGCACCCGAAGTGCCTAGCAAGACAGAAAAAAAAAATGAAGAGAAGACAAGACAAGAAGGAAAGAAAACCAAATTTGAGCCACCGCACCACATACGGCTCAAACCAGACCTTGCTATTGCATATACTGATGAATGGTGGACTCACTGGAAGGACCACTGTATCTCCTCGAGGGTTCTTCCCTTTGTCTCTGGCACCCAAAGGATAATGAATATGAGAGTGAAAGCACTCACAATCATGTAGGAGGCAAATGTACCTGCACGATTTGGAAACAAAGGTAACATGTCGTAAGGTTTGGTTGTTCATATACGATCCTACTCAACACGGACAGAGATGTGTTTATGGACCTGCAGCACTCCAGCTTAGAAGCAAATTTGTTGTCATTGTTACTCCAAAGGATGTCAAGCAGTTGGCAAGGGTCGCGAAGCTTCCTGCCACACTCTTGATTCTAACCGGAAGAATCTGTCAATATGCAAAGTTTCGAGAATAAGCCTTATTCAGAATGCTTTCAGCATGTGGCTCCTGCATCTTATAAGCTGTGTTTTAACTATATAGATATACGGTACTATACCTCAGACATAATGATCCACGGAATGGAAGCCATGCCGAAGCAGTAGGCAATGGCATAAGCCTGAACGAAGTATTTGGGCAAAAATTTACGGCACAGATTCCATATTTAAAACAAATGTTCAGATAAAATGTATTTGCAGACTTACCACGACACCAACCAAGGACACCATACTTAAGATGTTATACAAGTCAGAGTCATTTGAAATATTATCCTGAAACGAATAACCCATGACAAGAAAGAAGAATATTCAGTGGATTGAGATGACAGATGACAGAACCTGAAATCATACTGCATATCAGATTGTTTATAAGCCACTAATATTAATATTGCATAGAGTACAAAAAAGAACTGTTATATTCAGATCAGAATCTTATTGCAAAGGAAATCAAACTTACCTTGATGTAAAATACAACAGCAACTGCAAAAGAAGGCTTAGGGTCATCCCAGAAGACGAGATCTGTAATTTGAAGTGGCAATTAAATTAAGCTACAGAAGAACCACAAATTAGTGGCTTTAGAGGGAAGCAGAAGTTACAATAAGGAGGATTCTTCGCCCAGCTCTGTCCAGGAATGTGATTGAAACACCAGTGGCAAGAACCTGATTGAATGCTGTTATTAGAAGATTAATAAAAACACAGAGAGATTAGATCATGTCTGTCTAGTTATTAGGTACTTGCCCCCGATAGCTCCAAGTACACATGTGTCCAAATTACTGTTCTTGAGCCCTGGAGAAGTTTGATTGTTAGAGCCAAAAGTTGAAACAGACTTAACTGGCACTGAAGTAGATAAAGACAATAATGCTTTTTGCATAATGCTCTTGCAAAAGCAAGAGAATGATAAACCATGTTACAACTTACAAGGAGACTAATATTAGCTTTTTTAACATGTTATAATGCATCAGGACTTAGGAATAATAAGGTCCCGATTTTCATTTTTGATTTTTGTCGTCCACTACACTATTCCTATATCTGTTAAGAAAAATTGCCAATCAGAGATTCATGCTCTTAATTCAGCAAATAGCCAAACAGTTCCTAAGACCCTAATACTCCAGTTAAATTTGGGGAATAAAAAAATATTTCCTAAAATTTATTATTAACAGCTACTAATAAAAAACACAAGTCAGTGAACATGTGCACAGCTTACCTGCAGCTTTGAAGATGCTACCTGAATAGAAGATTACACCGTTTATTCCACTTAGCTGTTGCAACACAAGTAGGCCAATTCCTAGCTGCGAAAAGTTATAAAATTGCCATAAGCTGACAGTTACAAAATGTGACTACTAATTTGGTACCAGATAAGCAGATAAAGTTACGCACTTACAATTCTTCTCAAAAAAAAAAAAAAAGTTATGCACTTACAATTAGGCGTGCGGTATTTCTTTTTGGTTCAACTCCTGAAAACGTATTGTACCACTTTTTGTTTGCTGATGCTACAGCCATCTGCATAAAGCTAAAAGTTAATCCCACCGATTCCAAAAGAATGAGTACATAGAGCCATGAGCCAAATGTTAAAGAAAATAATAATGCACAAAGTGAATACTCTTCAAATAAACTGTATTCAGTCAGTCTAAATGAATGAAAAGTGTGCACCTTTATGTCATTAACTTCTGCAGTGATGTCAGCATTGAATCCCCTCAGGACTTGTAGAGAAGTCTCGCAATCATCCATCCTATTCATCCTTGCCTACAAATATAAGGGAAAAACAGGCATTGGAAATTGCAATTTGGAGTAATTAATCAGATTTCATTATCCAACTTGTGTGTGTGCGTGGGTGTATACCAGCCATCTTGGAGATTCCGGAATGAAGAATAGGCCAGGTATCAGCAATAAGCAGGGCAAGGTTCCTACAAGTGTGGCATCACACACTTTATGACAGAAGAGAAGGGCTAAAAACCAAAATATTTGCCTACTACTTTTGTACTATCCAAAAAATATGTGCAACTTATTCAGAGTTTAAAATCATGCGAGCTAAAATATTAGAGTTGAAATGCAAACTAAGAGCAGCAGAAGGTTTATTAATCTATCAGGGTTTAGCCATGTTACCTATTAACGCAAGAAGCCTCCAAGGAAAAAACAAGCCAAGCACATATGCAAGCAAGACACCAAAGGTTACAGACAACTGTAGAATAAACAATTGCACAGTGAGGCCGGCATAAACCAGCCAAGTGTTTGCCTCATGAAAAGATAAGACGCATGTGGGTATGAACAAACCGTGCTCACAGCACCAAGAGCTCCTCTCATGTTCTGAGGAGATATCTCTGCTATGTATACCGGTACCTGGTGGCACAAATTCACAGACCAAAAATTAGCTGATATGACCTGTCCATGCTTCCATCGCTCTTCTGCCAATAAAAATAAACTTCATAGGGGTGGATCACTTTGTCTAAAAAAATGCTGACATATCAGGTGATCTTTTTAAAAAATTGCAGTAGGCCAGGTTAAAAAAGCACATGTATTCATACTCTCAAGGCATAACCAGGCTTGCAGTTTTATTATACATACCACATAGGAAATAACACCGACACCAAATCCTTCAAGTAATCTTCCCATGTACAGAAACGAAGTGTCCTGCAGAGCAGAGCACACATCGACAGCCATCAAAGCCGATGTTATCATTTGTGAAGCAATGAGTGGAAATAAACTGACACTAATAGCGCCATACTTTTTTGCGATGGAGATTGCAAGCCAGCCCATGATGTTCGGAACCGCTGCAATCATCAGTGACTGTGAAACAGTTACCGAACTAGTTAGCGTAAAAGATCACCAGCTGTTTGGTTGGAGCATATTTTAGTGAAAAGCGTTACTACTAGTAGTTAACCAACTAGCTAGACAATGATTGTTAATTTTTAGCCCAGCCAGTTATTAATTAATTAGCCATATGTATCCAAACAGGCCACATTAGCTGTGGTTGGCTAGGTAGTTGGCTAATAAGGACATGTTTGGATCCAAGGGCTAATTGCTAGCTAGCTACAAAAGGCAGGGGCCTGTTTGGAGAATTAGCACATGTTTAGATTTTGGAGCTAAGTTTAGCCTTTAAATTAGCTAAACAATTAGCCCTAAATTGCACAAACCATGTGCTAATTTGAGAGCTAATTTGTCTTTTGCATGTATTCAATCAGTTGGATTAACTAGATTTCAAAAGTTTAATTTAAGCACATGTTGGATGTGCTAATTTTTTTTGAAGGTGCTAATTTAGTTTAGCCCCAATTAGCACCAGTAGTTTGGATCCTTTAGGGCTAAAGTGGGCTAAAAAGAAGGTGCTAAAAATTAGCATAGGGGATCCAAACAGGCCCCAGGTAATTGGCAAATGACATGTTTGGATCCAAGAGCTAATTCATTAGCTAAAAAATAGCTCTAGTTGATCCAAACAGTAGAGCTAATAGGTATATTTTTTTAGCCACATGTTCAATTAGTAATCCACATGTTCAATTAGTAATAGTTAACTAGACAACTATAGCTAATTTGAGCTAATTTTTTAGCCCAGCTAGTAATCAGCCATGTGTATCCAATAATCCAAACAGGCTCAACGTGCCCTTAGTGGACACTCTGATTAAAATTTAAACAGTGACCAGTAGTGCTGTCAACCCTCTCTGCACAAAGTCATAAAAAAACCCCAAAAAGAAAAAAGTCATGGAACTGTCTGTGCAGACAGACAACAATTTTGTGGGGCATGTGCAAGGAAACAAGTAATAGAAAAATGAAGCAGTGGAGCAGAGTTTCTCACCCCTCTGCGGCCAACGTAATTTGCCATCTGACCGCTGGCAATCGCCCCGACCATGGCGCCCACGTTGGGCAGCGAGCCAAACGCCGAGAACTGCAGGGAAGCTCAACTATTCGTTTTGAAATGAAATGCGACAAGAAGAAAACGTCGAGCCAAGCGTGGAGACAGTGTGTGCGCGCGCGCGCTGGGGAGCAGACGTAGAAGCTGCAGCCAGGACGGACGTACCTCGGAGATGGAAGAGATTGAGGTCCCGGATGACGCCGTCCTGCGTCGGCGAGGAGTAGCCGTTGGTGAAGCCCAACTGGATGGGGACCGAGCGCGACGATGAGCGTGCAGAGCAAGGCGGGGACGTGGGGGACTCGCGCAGGACGGCAATGGAGGAGGTGCCGGCGGCATTGAGGCTGGACTGGCGCGACCCCATCCACTTCCGGTACCAGCTCCCGCTGTTGGGCAGCAGCGGCTTCTGCAGCGCGCCGTCGTGGTCGCTGCCGCTTCCTCCGTACCCGGCGCCCGGCGCCGCCGCCGGACGCACTGTTGCTCGCCATGGCACCCGCGCTTGCTCGCCGCCGAGCTCGCGGCGCGATTTGATTTGTTTCGTTTTCTCAGGGTGGGGTTGGATCGAGGGAGCTGGGCGGAGGAGTGGAGGACGACGCGAGTGCCAGCAGACGAGGGAGACCCACCTCGTTCCGTCGAATGGGCGTAATTGCGGTTGTCGCAGGTCTCTCCTGGGTCCCATATGTCAGAGGTCCAGAAGCGATTGTCTTTTATCAATGGCTCACGTGTCCGTACTCCGTACTGTCTCCGTATCTGAGTGTGGCTATGCATCCGTGAGAATCAATCTTGGATCGATCGATAAATAAATGTTGCCCGTAGGATTTGCAACGATCTTTTTTTTTTTTTTTCGTCACCACCTCCGATGCAGCTTGTGTTATGGAGATATCAACAACGTTGGATGGACAGTGAGGTAGCCGTTCGGGTCCTCACAAATGGTTGTACGGCCAGCCTACCTATCAAACGTATCAGTCAAAGGAAACCTGTGAGAAAGTTCCCAATCACATAGAATCTAAAATCAGTGACATATATGCAGTTGATAGAGTACCCAGGACAGAGTTTCAAAAAAAAAAAAAAAAGTACCCAGGACAGCAAGATTAGTGAAGAGAAGTTAGAAACAAAGATAGAGAAACAGGCACCTAAGAAGAGAGCTGAGAAGTGGGGTTCTTTGATTCCAAAAAATGAAGAGTAAGAGAAAGACAAACCGTCACAATGTAACAATGTTCTTTGGATCCAGTAGAGTGTAGGCTGACATCCGTAATCTATGGTTACCGTTGTCCGAAAAACTTTGATTGGATTTTTTCTGGCTCGAATGAAAAACGCGTAACGGCGTGGTCTCAAAAAAAAAAAGAAGAGTAAGAGACAACATTGGGGAGGGGGGGGACTCTATTAGAAAAAAGCTCAAGCTTGAGAAAAAACAACGTAATCTGGAAGTTACTGAAGGTAACAAATTCTAGTCTTAACTTTTTATTTTGAAAGTAAATGGTAGGACCTCTACCTTTCCATCAAGATAGGGAAAGAGTTTTTATGTACATGTGTTTTTTAGAGTTCTTCTTGGCCTACCCGAGGCCAAAAAAAAAAAAAAAAAAAAATGCCGAATGCACTTTTAAAAAGAAATTCACACGCCCCAAACATGAGCCCTTTTCCATTGCTCTATGTCCTCCTTTATTGTTTGAGTGACCGCAAGCGGCGTCCGGAGCTCGTTTGAAAATATCCTTCTATTTCTCTCTTTCCATATATTCTAGACGGTGTAGAGGACCATTCCGTTGAAACACTTCCTTTCATCTTTTGCTATCCGTGATCGAGCCGTCCTCCCACCACGAAATGAAATGTGGCGGGTCACCGGCCGACAAAACTTGGGATGCATCGAAATGCTCCCATCGCAGGATGTGGCTCCAAACGACTTTGGCTTAACGAGCATAGGGGACCAAATGTAGGGATGTTTCGAGGGGGCCATTGCATGAGGATTCCAGTCTTAATCGATTCTTCTTTTAGTTCATATTGCAAATTCCATTGGTTTACATACTAGTCATCAATATGATTGCAATAGTAGTAGTGGTGTGAATGAAATGTTGTTGTTTGTTGACGGTAGAAATACCCCTGTTTTCACATAGTCAAACCGTTAACAAAGTACTCCTTTTGGAAGCTAACATACATATAAATAATGATTTCTTATGCAAATAACCTAGTTCCACATATAGATGTCATTATTTGTATGCAGATATGAATTCGAAGGAAATCGGGCGAAAAACGACATGTATGGTCGGCATCCGGTCGATGACCCAAGTATGGCCATTAGACAATATACCATCACCATCATGATCACCATGTCTTGTGACGCCTCCACACAAAAAATCACGAAGTCATTTGGCCACAAGACCAACGTCGGCCGACGTGGGCCCTTCGACCCACGGCCATACCACGTGACTTGCCACGCCATCAATCCATGGGAGACCAATGGAAGCACCCGATTGGTCCGTCAAGACGTCCCCCCGGATCGTATGGGTACAAAATAGATGTCACGGCAAGTTCCGGACTCAAGACGCGGTAAACCGACAATGGGGCCAACATACACGGGACTGCAGGATGGCCCACATGTCATGGACCTTGGTCGGTTGACTGGGCCAACTTGGCCATTCACATCCTCCCACGCCAGCACATTGTCCACATGCTAAAATTGCCTCACACGTTGATCCTAAGGCGGTTGTATGGCGGTTTGATCCAACGGTGGGTGATAGAGGTCACGCGTGGATTGATGACATGGCGCGGAGTAGCCCCCCTACTCCACCTTGGGGCTATAAATACCCCCTACCCCCTCACTTCCAAGGCATGACACACAAGGAAGAGCTCCACTCCTATGTAGTAGGCGAAGCCCCGCCGTTAGATTAGTGGTGGTAGAGAGAGAGAGAGAAGTCTTTCGGAGGAAGTCCCGGATCCGCCGGGAATCTCCTCCAAGGTTATCTCTCAAGGGGGTGTACTTCTTCTAGTAAGTAATATTGTAAGGTCCTAAATGGCTAGAGGGAGGTGAATAGCCTAATAAAAAATTCTACACAAATCACTAGAACAATTTGTTAAACAATAACAAAGTGTAAATGTGGTTGCTCTAGCTCTACTTGTCGGCAAGCCACCTAATAACAATTCTAGGATTTACAATCTCTAATTCACACAATTGCTAGTCGCTACTTTACCAACTATGGGAATGGAGAGGTGAAGGAGGGGATCCTCTTGGAGCTCTCAAATTGATCTCTAGAGCTTGCTCTCTCACTTAATTTGGGCTCAAATCAATGGAGTGAGAGAGGGGAGGATGAGAGCTTTGTTCTTTCTTTTTTTTCTTTTCTTTTGTTCTTGAGAGAATGAGTGAGTGAGAGGAAAGTGAGAGAGAGAGAGGGTCAAGGGGAGGCGCTGCCTAAAACAACCAGCCAGCACCACCACCACACAACGGTCACATGGTTTCCCCTCTCCAGCTGACACGCGGGCCACCACAGTTTCCATCTCTCAAACGGTTGGCACAGAGACGAACGACGACTTCCAGCACTCGCTTCTCTCTAGCATGCGAACGGCGGGAGCAACGGATATCCACCAATGAGTGGACGACAACGGCAGCAGGGCGGGTCCAACGGGATATCCACCAAAGGACAGAGTGGACCTCCATCCCAAACGGCAGCAGGGCGGGATTAATATTTATATTACATAATTAGTATCATTCTATGATCTTTCACGTTTTTTGGCAAAGGATTTAAACAGAGCCTCTCTAATTTCTAGCACACCCAAAACGACAACTATTTTGGGGATGGAGGAGTAGGGAGTGAGCAGCATGCGCCTGCAATGCATGCAAACGGAACGGGACAACGGTCCAAGGAGCAGCAAGCGCCATCGATCCCATTTCTCTGTGTCTTGCATGCGCTGACAGCTGGGCCCGCCTAAGAATAGCACACAGGCAGTCGGCTCTTCTTTTCTCCCTGTCCACGGTTTCTCAGCAATTTCCTGCTCGGGTGGCATGAAATTCCAGGAGAGGGTCTCTGTCTTGAGCACAGATAGCAGCGAGCAGCTTCAAACAGAGAGACGTTGCATGGAAATTTTGTTTGGTTGAACAGGAAATTCAGTCAGCAACTCTTTTCCTTTTTTTTTCTTTATCCCTTTTAAGTGCTAACTTCACAAATATGTTCCAAAATAAATTGGGTACTTAAGTTAGATTTTCACAAATAATTTTCTAGGATAATTTTCGCGCATCTCACCGCGTCACTAAACGATAACTATATGCAAATAAGACTCATATTTAGTGGCACTAGATAACCATTACAATTAAAGATTTCTCCTCTTTATAGTACGGTTATCTATCCTAAATCCGATCACGCACTCTATTAGCGTCTTGACCGCAAAAAACAAATATCCTATTTTATACCTTTGCCTTTGAGTCCATAGGGTTTTGTTTTCTCTTTCTTTTTCAAAGCACGAGCATTTGATCAATCTTTTGGATCGTCATTGTCCATCCACCATGATCACTTTGCTTCATCACTTGGCTAGAACCACCTCAACTAATTCAACCATTTAGCATAGAGGTTAGTCCTAGGGTGTCATCAATTATTCAAAACCAAACTAGAGATCTTCAAATACATTACGAGTTCTTTTATACTTTGCATATTTTGTTTAGTATAGTAGCTATTCACTCGTTCTTCATTGGTACATTGATTTACTTTAAGTATTTATTTACTTTAGTAGAGTGCTCTAGCCTAGCGCTAAGATCAGGGTTAGAGTAGTAAGTGTTAGTGTAGACATGGTGTCTAGGCTATACCTTATCAGTGTTTGCCGCTTGCTGCTCGGATGGATTGTGATAACCAGTAAGGTGGTGACAGCCCTTCTGGTCTCTGTATAGATCACCACGTGTTTAGGCAAGTTCTTAAAAGGTAAGGCTCCAGTAAAATAGTAGCTTGTTTAGTGGTGGTCTTATTCACCATTTCTCACCTACTGCCTCCATGTCCGAGGGCTGATAAAGCCGCGTTTAGCTGATGTTGTAGGTTTGATTGAAACAAAAAAGAGTCATTTACAGGTTACCTGCAGTTATTAGTAGAATTAGAAGTACTCATGTTGATGTTGTAGGTTTGATTGAAACATAAAAAAAGAGTCATTTACACTTGGTATCTTAGAAATTTGACTGGAAATATTCTTTTCAATTGGTTTAACCTTCCTACTAAAGGCGCAGCAAGAGGTATTTTAGTTGGCTGCAATAAAGATAAGTATAATTCTTGTATTGCTGAAATTCTTGATTTTTTATTTGTTTAATGATTACTGATCTGAAGACCGATTTTTACTGGAAATTGATAGTTGTCTATGGTTCACCTTATGAATATGGAAAAGTAGATTTCTTAGAAGAGCTGGATAGAGTGATGCTTAATTAGCAAGGCCCAACTATGGTTGCCGGTGATTTTAACTTAGTAAGGTTGGTACAGGATAAAGTAATGGTGTCATAAATTTTAGATGGACAGAAGCCTTTAATGAATGGTTTGATAAGTGTGTTTCAGTAGAGTTGAACCCTAGTAACTCTATCATAGAGTCTAAGCTTATTTATTAGCTTCATATTTATTGCATTTTGATGATGTGGCGCTGATGTGGCAGTGTATTTGTGGAAAAAAACCAAGACTCCAAGTCCACAATACCCGAGGTAATAAATGATTTTAGACTCTATGATAGAGTCTGCATTGTGAGTGCCCTAAAGGACTCGACCTCACTCCGGACCAACTGTAGTGGAGGCGAGGGATGGTGGCGACCTCGGCTTATGCCATAGGGCATTAGACGAGAGACTATTCAAAAAAAGATCAATACAGTGGCTATTAAAACATAAACTAAATCCGCCAAATATTTCATTTCAGAGAACTTTGGTGAGGTATAAACTCGATGAATATGGGAAGATTTAGTAGCCAAGATCACTCATTAATTTAACCAATGAGAGAGATTTGTTTATTAGGAGCTTACATAGCAATGATCAATTTACGATCCATTCTATGTATCTTCCCATGATAAACTTAGAATACACCATTCTCTCATAAATTGATTTGAAAGTTAAAAATTCCTCTAAAAATCAAGATTTTCCTTTGTCATCGCCAGCACGGATAATTGATTTGGAAGCTAAAACCATACTTTGCTAATTGCATATATTGAATTACTGATGAATGCTGGAGCTCACTGGAAGGACCATTGTATCTCCTCGAGGGTTCTTCCCTTTGTCTCTGGCACCCAAAGGATAATGAAGATGAGAGTGAAAGCACTCACAATCATGTAGGAGGCAAATGTGCCTGTACGATTTGGAAACAAAGGTAACATGTCAAATTTGTTGTCATGATTTGGAAACAAAGGTAATTTGGTTGTTCATATATACAATCCTACTCTAAGCGTGCTTGTATAGACCTGCAACACTCCAACTCAGAAGCAAATTTGCTGTCATTGTTATTCCAAAGCATGTCAACCAGTTGGCAAGGGTCGCAACGCTTCCTGCCACACTCTTGATGCTAACCGGAAGGATCTGTCAATATACAAAGTTTTCGAGAATAAGCCTTATGCTTTCAGCATGTGGCTCGGACATCTTATGAGCTATATTAGCTATATGTGATAAGGTACTGTACCTCAGACATAATGATCCAAGGAATGGCAGCCATGCCGAAGCAGTAGGCAATGGAATAAGCCTGAACGAAGTATTTGGGCAAAACTTTACAGCACAGATTGCACATTAAGAAACCAAGGTTCAGATATTAAATGTAATTGACAGACTTACCATGACACCAACCAAGGACACCATACTTAAGATGTTATACAAGTCAGAGTCATTTGAAACATTATCCTGAAACGAATAACCCATGACAAGAAAGAAGAATATTCAGTGGATTGAGATGACAGATGACAGACCCTAAAATCATACTGCATATCAGATTGTTTATAAGCCATGTACTGCATTAGTATACTAGATTAATATTGCATAGAGTACAAAAGGACTGTTATATTCTGATCAGAATCTTATCGCAAAGGAACTCGAACTTACCTTGATGTAAAATACAACAACAACTGCAAGAAGGCTTAGGGTCATCCCAGAAGACGAGATCTGTAATTTGAAGTGGCAATTGTATTAAGCAACAGAAGACCCACAAATTAGTGGCTTTTTTAAAAAAAAAGAGGGAAGCAGAAGTTACAATAGGGAGGATTCTTCGGCCAGCTCTGTCCAGGAACGTGATTGTAACACCAGTGGCAAGAACCTGATGGAATGCTGTTATTAGAAGATTAATAAAAAACACAGAGAGACTGGATCAGGTCTGTCTAGTTATTAGGTACTTGCCCCCATAGCTCCAAGTACACATGTGTCCAAGTTACCGTTCTTGAACCCTGGAGAAGTTTGATTGTTTGAACTAAAAAGTCAAAAACACACTTAACTAGCACTGTTGTAGATAAAGACAGAGGAAGCATAATGATTTTGCAGTAAACAACAAAATGCCATCTTTCATCAAAGAAAAAGAATGATAAACCATGTTACAACTTACAGTGAGACTAATGTAATGTACTAGCTTATTTTAACATGTTATAATGCATTAGGACTTAGGAACAGTAAGGTCACTTTATCCCAATTTTACCCCTTTTGGTTTTTGTAGTCCATTACACTATTCCTACGTCTGCAAGAAAAAATAATAATAATATTGCCAATCGGAGACTCATGCTTTTTATTCAGCAAACAAAAAAAAACAATTCCCTAAGGCCCTAATGCTCCAGTTAAATTTGGAAGGAATAAAAGAATATTTCGTAAAATTTATTATGAACAGCTACTAATAAAAACACAAGTCAGTGAACATGCGCGCAGCTTACCTGCAGCTTTGAAGATGCTAACTGAATAAAACATTATACCGTTTATTCCACTTAGCTGCTGCAACACAAGTAGGCCAATTCCTAGCTGCAAAAGTTGTAGCATTGTCATAAGCTGACAGTTACAAAATGTGATTACTAATTTGGTACCAGATAAGCAGATAAGTTACCAACTTACAATTAGGGGCGTGCGGTATTTTTTTTGGTTCAACTCTTGAAAACGTATTGTACCACTTTTGTTTGCTGATGCTACAGCTATCTGCATAAAAAAAATAAAGTTAATCCCACTGATTCAATAGAATTAAGGGGCTGTTTGGATTAGGGATTTTTTTAGTCTTTGGGACTAAAAAAAGTCCCTTTAGTCCCTACCAAACCAAATAAGAGGAACTTTTTTTAAGACTTTTTCCTCTGTTAGTCCCTAAAAGACTCTCTTGAAGGGACTTTTTTTATTAGTCCCTAGGACTAAAAAAGTTTAGTCCCTAGGAACCAAACACATCCCCTAAGTAGCTAATATTGCTGTTAAAGAAAATAATATTTTTTCTCTTTTTAGTTCACTTTAGCTTTTTTAGATTTTTTAATTTAATTATGTATCTAGACATAATGTATAACTAGGTGAATAGAAAAATCAATGTATCTAGAAAAGCCAAAGTGAACTACAATTTGAAGACTCTTCAAATAAACTGTAGTCACTCTAAATGAATGAAAGTAAGTGTGTACCTTTATATCATTAACTTCTACAGTGATGTCAGCATTGAATCCCCTCAGAACTTGTAGAGAAGTCTCGCAATCATCCATCCTATTCATACTTGCCTACAAATATAAGGGGGAAAGGAGCATTGGGAATTGCAGTTTGGCCTAATTATTCAGAATATCCAACTTGTGTGTGTATATACCAGCCATCTTGGAGATTCCGGAATGAAGAATAGGCCAGGTATCAACAATAAGCAGGGCAAGGTTCCTACAAGTGTGGAATCGCACACTTTATGATAGAACAGAAGGGTATAAAATATTTGCCTACTACATTTGTACTATCCAAAAAAATATGTGTCGATCTTATTTAGAGTTCTTGATCATGCGAGCTAAAATAACAGAGTTGAAATGCAGACTAACAACATCGCTGGTTCTCTCTCGAATACTGTTAAATCAGCCGGAATGAGCCGTCAGCAGAACAGCCCCTAAGAGCAGCAGCACCAGCAGGTTCATTAATCTATCAGGGTTTAGCCACGTTACCTATTAACGCAAGAGGCCTCCAAGGAAAAAACATGCCAAGCACATATGCAAGCGTGACACCAACGGTTACAGACAACTGTAGAATGAACAACAGCACAGTGAGGTCGGCATAAACAAACCAAGTGTTTGCCTCATGAAAAAAAATAAGATGCTTGTGGGTATGAACAAACCGGGTTCACAGCACCAAGAGCTCCTCTCATGTTCGAGGAGATATCTCTGCTATGTATACCGGTACCTAAAATTCACATACCAAAATTAGCAGATATAACCAGTCCATGCTTCCATTGCTCTTCTGCCAATAAAATAAATTTCATAGGGATGGATCACTTTGTCTAAAAAATTCTGACATATCAGTAGATATATATTTTTTAAAAAATTGCAGGTTAAAAACACAAGTGCTCATACTCTCAAAGACATAACCAGGCATGGAGTTTTATTTCATTATACATACCACATAGGAAATGACACCGACACCAAATCCTTCAAGCAATCTTCCCATGTAGAGAAACCAAGTGTCCTGCAGAGCAGACATCGACAGCCCGATGTTGTGATTTGTGAAGCAATGAGTGGAAATAAACTGACACACGTAGCACCATACTTTTGTGAAGGAGATCGCAATCCAGCCGATGATGTTCGGAACCGCTGCAATCATCAGTGACTGCGAAACAGTTACCAAGCTAGTTAGCTTAAAAGATCACACTCTGTTTGGTTGGATCATTTTTCATGGCCTCAGTGGAGCAGAGTTTCACCCCTCTGCGGCCAATGTACTTGGCCATCTGGCCACTGGCGATCGCCCCGACCATGGCGCCCACGTTGACAGCGAGCCGAACGCCGAGAACTGCGAGGGGCGACGACGGAGCTCGATTATTCGTTTTGAAATGAGACACGAAGAAAACGTCCAGCCGAGAGCGTGGAGATAGGTGTATGTCAGCCAGGATGCATGTACCTCGGAGACGGAGAGGTTGAGGTCCCGGATGATGCTGGCCTGCGTCGGCGAGGAGTACCCGCTGGTGAAGCCGAACTGATGGGGCCGAGCGCGACGACGAGCGTGCAGAGCAAGGCGGAGACGTGGGACTTCCTCGGGACGGCCATGGAGGAGGTGCCGGTGCCGGTGACGGCGGCGTCGAGGCTGGACTGGCGCAACCCCATCCCCATCCGGTACCAGCTGCTCCCGCTGTTGGGCAGCAGCGGCTTCTGCAGCGTGCCGTGGTGGTCGCTGCCGCTCTCGTACTCGCCGCCGGACGCTCTGTCGTTGCTCGCCATGGCGCTCGCGGCAGAGATTTGAGTTGTTTAGTTTTTGTCCAGAGTCCAGACTCGAGGTGGGGTTGGAGCCTGGAGGGAAGGAGAGGCAGATGGGAGAGTGAATGCCTCCGTACCGTTGAATAGGGACGCGCGCGCGGCTGTCGAGGCGTTGTCGTCGTGCCAGGCAGGTGTCGCCGGGGTCCCACCGTCAGAGACACAGAAGTGACTCCTCTTTGCTGACCTGGACATGACTCCCCAACTCATCATCCAAGGCAACCGGTGTCTTGGACGCATAGTTTCTCGATACTGTCATACCCCACTGTCTTTGAGCAACACTGTATTTACTGTCTGCATTTTGAGCAACACTGTATAATCCCATGCATCCCATTTTTTTTATTTTGACCAAAAATAAATCAATTTCAACTTTCAAGAGAAAAAAAGAGACGTCGATTTGCAATGATCTTTATTGTTTATTTATTTATACTTTCACCAGTGGTGAATCACCACCGCCACTAATGCTGTCATGTAGCTTAAGTACGTTAGGAGCCCCATCAACGTTGCAAGGACAGGGTTGTAAAAAAACGTTGGAAGGACAGTGACATCCCCGACCAACGTTCTTTACTCGTTTTGGCCCCGGTCCACCCAAATGATTGCATGTCCTGCCTACTCCGTACTCCGTACCGTAGCTATCAAATCGTGTCCAGAGGATGTATAGTAGTAGGAGTAGTAAAGCATTGTAGGTGGACTCGCTGAGTGATAGGTCGAAAGACATGTAAAACAAACAAAAAACTTCATGGCAGACAAAGACGCAGTATTATAGTCTTTGCGCTTCTTTAGTCCGCGTTTCTTGCCAAGTATTTGTATACGTTGGAATGATGCTCAAAATTTTCTGTCAACCAGATACCACCGTAACCATTGCCTTTCTAAGAGAAAACTCGGAGAATTATTGCAACAGATGCTGAATGCTCAGCGAAACGAAAAATTGTATCTCCTCTAGAGTTCTTCCCTTCGTCTCCGGCACCCAAAGGACGACAAAAACGAGGGTGAAGGCGCCCACAAACATGTACGAGAGGAAAGTGCCTGTCCAGAAAAAGAGAACTGCATCAGCTTCCATGGTTCAGGTTCTTAATCCTACCCAATTCAGAATTTCAGAGCTGAAGCACAAAATGTGGTGTGGACTGTGGACCTCCAACACTCCAGGTGAGCATCAAGTTCGTCGTCATTGTTATGGCGAAGGATGTCAGCCAGTTGGCCAGCGTTGCGATGCTTCCACCGAGACTCTTGATGCTAACTGGGAGAATCTGAAAACGCACAAGTTTGAATTATACATTCAGATATCTCTTACACTTATAGTACGTGACTGAGCTGTAGCTTCAGACTATTGCTTATGCAAATAGTTCTCTTCAGTAAGATGCCAAAATTTGGAGAAAGAGAGGCATTGTACAAGCTTTAAATCAGATATGAAACCAAGTATTGTACCTCAGACATCATGAGCCATGGAATGGCACCCATACCAAACGAGAAGGTAATGACAAAAAGCCTGAACACAGCACGAGTCATTGTTTTGGCATAGATTCCACATTTGTATCCATTCTTTTTTCAGAAGAAACATAATTGAGACATACCACGATAGCAACCAACGAGATCATAGTTAAGATGTAGTATAAGTTAGAATCCTGTGAAATGTTATCCTGGAAGAAAAAACGAACCATAAAAAGGATTAGAAGAAAATTCAGTAGATATTGTACAAAATCTGCATAAGCCATGCATTGCCAGTATGGTTTACTATTGCAGCAACGTGTTGGTACAAGAATTATTATCTTCACATTGGAATCCTAGCTAAAAGAAACCTGAACATACCTTGAGAAAAAACACAATGGAAACGGCAAGAAGGCATAGGGTCATGCCGGAGGTAGAAATCTGTCATTTGAAATTGTGTTCAACAAAAAAAGTCAGTGTTAGTCATATTTACAGAAAGCACGCAGGCTAGTTATTTTCGCAGGAAAGAAAATTACAATAAGAAGCATGCGTCCGTCCAGCTCTGTCTAACAACCATGTCGTAACTCCAGTAGCAAGGACCTGACAAAAATGAAGAGTAGCTTAATATATAAAGTACAGGTAAATTGTACCAGGTTATAAACTCATCCTAGCTACGCACCTGGATAGCTCCAAGCCGAACAGGTGGCCAAGTCGCTGTTTGTAACTCCTGGAGATTTTGGATGTTAATTTTTGACCAAAAGTTGACTATATTAAAATTGTTGTAAAACATGGTAGAAGAGCTCAAACTATTAATGCATAGCGCATACATATTCATCTGAATAATACATAGGGCTTATCAGACGTGGAAACGATCTAAAATTTACAAAATACAATGAGATGCCATCTTATCTTAAGTTTGTGCATTCTCTAGTTTTTTTTTTTGACATGGACATTCTAGTGGTTTGAAAATCAGTACTCTATTATTCTATTCCTACATCTGGAAAGCATACTGCCAAACAAACAATGGTATTAAAGGTTGCTTCAATATTGGTTATCAGTAATCATTATCATTTCCAAATAAATTTGCAAGATATCCAAACTATCATGCCTAAAAACTTATTAAACCAACTACTACGAAAAAAAAAGTACAGACATGATAAAGACTGCAACTAACCTGCAGCTTTGAAGATGCTACTTGCATAAAACAGTACACCGTTGATTCCACTTTAGATTTTGCAGTACAAGTAGACCAATTCCTAGCTGCCACGTTAACAAATAGTTACAATTATAAACTATAGCTGCTGACTTTGACTTGATTAATCTGATGAAGTTAAGAAAGTTACAAGTAGTGGCGTGCGGTATTTCTTTTGGTTTAATTCTTGAAAACTGAATGTAGTCCTCTTTACTTGATGATGTCATCTGCCCTCTGCAAAAGGATCAAAGCTAAAGATGATTCTGTTGATTCCATAAGAACGTGGTACATAGATCCATGTGACTAATTTAATTTAAGTCTTCACAGCTAATGGAAATAGATCATATATACTGCATTTAGTCACTCTTCACTCTAGAGACATAATAGAGGTATTTTGCCTTTTATATCATTCGCTCTGTCGTGATGTCAGTCTCAAACCCCCTAAGCACTTGTAGGGACGTCTCAACAATCATCCATTAAATTCATCTTTGCCTAGAGATAAGAGCAAGATAAATGGTCACTAAGATTTCAGTTTGATGCAACATATCATAATTCAGATCCAGTTTATGCATATATGTACTCAGCCATCTGGGGAGATTCTGGAATGAAGAATAGTCCAGGAATCAACACTGTGCAGGGCAAGGATCCTACAATTGACAGCACAGAAATTTAGATAAGAAATAATGACACATGTACTAGTCCCATTTAGTATCTTCCTAGATACATCCTCCATCCCAAATTATAAAGCATTCCAAGAATATTTGAGAGTCAAAGCATCTTTAAGTTTGACCAAATTTATATGATAAGATACTAACATTTAGATGCCAAGTATCATTGAAATTCTTTTCGTTAAATATATTTTCATAATATATATTTTGATGTTACAAATCTTTTTTAATTCTTTCTATAATTTTGGTCAAACTTAAAATGCTTTGATTTTCCAAGATTCTTGGAATATCTTATAATTTGGGATGGAGGGAGTAGTATATTTCTAAGATTATAGTCATATTGGGGAAAGCCATTTGCAGTTAGTGATCTCGTGAGCTGAAAGATCAGGTTAAGTATAAACTGTAAGCAACAACAAGAAAAGAAAATTCAGTAACACATCAGTAGTTAGCTACATTACCGATCACTGCTAGAAGTCTCAAGGAACAAACATGCCGAGCAAATAGGCCAAGAATATGCCAATGGTCACAGACAACTGAAGGATGAACAATTGCACAGTGAATAAAATGTAAATAAACTAAGTACTATTTTTCTAACAAAAAGATAAGATTGTTATGAGGAAGCACACCTGATTCACAGAACCAAGAGCTCCTCTCATGTTCTGAGGAGATATTTCTGCTATGTATACAGGTACCTGGTAACAAATTATCAAGAAAGAGTCTTAATAATCAAGAAATAGTCTTGTAATTAGTCCAAACCTCCAAGGCTCTTTTTTGCAACATACAAATTATACATTGGTCATGGTTCACTCTGTATCCATTTGTTACCCCTAAATGTGCCCAAGATATGGGATCTCACTCAATATTTTGATCTCTCACTTTTCCCAGTTCTTAAGTTTTGAAAGTACAAATCTTATGTGCAAGAAATAAGCAGGCAACAAATCTTCTTGTACGAACCGTATAAGATATGATGCCGACACCAAACCCTTCAAGCAATCGTCCCATATACAGAAATGAGGCGTCCTGTAAAACAGACATTGACAAATGGCCCATCAATCTTATGTTTTCATAAGCAGCAATGGGTGAAAAATGAACTCAGGGAACATGTACTTGTTGAGTACTTTTTTGCAAAAGGAGATCGCAAGCCAACCGATGATATTCGGGATTGCAGCAATCATCAACGACTGCAACCATTTAGCAAAAACCGTTAGATAAAATTGTACAGATCTAGTGAAATTAACTACTGAAATTCTGCCATACATTGAACACGAGACTGAACTTATGTACAAAATACATGATCCACACCATTTCTGGGAGACACAAAACTTCATGATTAATACAGAATATCAATATCAATGGAAAGCGGGGGAACAGACGAACATGAAGAAACTATGCCAAATCCCAATTTGGTTAACTGCACAAAAAGAACACAGTCCACAGGCATTAATTCTTTGCAAAATTATGGACTACTTTCAAAATTCCACCTGCTTTTATTTTCTGAAGAAAAGTCCTCCCACCTACTTTTGAAAACACCGGTATCCTATTTATATTTGGGTTCTCTATCTATCACACACAGAAAAGGATGGCTTTTCTTGTTGGTTAGTCTAAAGTCTAAACGCAGCCTCCTGATCCTCTCTGTCTATATAAAGAAGTGATGTTGACCCTCCTTCGCCGTCAGCTTACAAGTAACAAACTGATCATAAAATGGAAGGACAGCTGATAACCACCAAGAAAGAAAGGACTCGAATTTCACCCCTTTACGGCCAATGTGCTATGGCCATCTGCCCGCTGGCGATTGCCCCGACCATGGCGCCGACGTTGGACAGCGAGCCAAACGCCGAGAACTGCAGCACGCGCGGGCGCGGCGGTCAGTATTATTCTCAGCCACGATTCATCAAATCAAAAGAAAAAAGAAACAAATCTCAGATACGATACGACAGCCTGTGGGGAGAGTTATTAGTTTGTTACCTCGGAGATGGAAAGGCTGAGGTCCCGAACCATGGCGTCCTGGGTCGGGGAGGAGAAGCCGCTGGTGAAGCCGAACTGGATGGGGCCCAGAGCGACGATGAGCGTGCAGAGGAAGGCGGAGACGTGGGACTCGCGCAGGACGGCCATGGAGGGAGGCCCCGGGCGCGACGCTGGACTGCCGCGAGCTCATCCGGTACCAGCTGCCCGTGTGGAGCAGCGGCTTCCGCAGCCCGCCGTCGTGGTCGCTGCCGCTCTCCCCGCCGGCGGCGCCGCCTCTGTTGCTGCCGCCACCCAGCATGGCGTCGCTCGCTCGCTCGCCGGCTGCGCACCGCCGGCCTCTCGCCTTCAAGCTTTGATTTCTCTTCTTGGGAGTTGGCCTGAAGGAGGACGAGGAGCAAGAAGAGCAGCGGACAACGATCGATTTGCGAAGACGAACCGTCGTCCCGTTGAAATGGGCAAGAGAGGACAGAGGAGTGACCAAACCAAGGGAGTGGGGTTGTCATGTCTGAATTCCTGTGGGGCCCACCGGTCAGTGACCTAGTCAGCTGAGCTGGCCGGCTATGCTATGCGCCTTTTTCGCTGTCCTATTTCTTTAAAAAAAAAAAAAAAATCCTTCGTTGTCCTATTTCTCGTCATCTAGGAATCTATATAAGTAAAAAGTATTTACGCAACATATTTCTGCTATATATGTCTTTTTGTAGCCATTTTTCCTATGGTGATCCAAGAGCAGCCCAGTGTGGGTTTCCTAGCCGGTTCGATGTATTTAAATGTAGCTGTAGCACTAGGCCACGTTACACGGATACGGATCGCGCAGACGGATACAATACGTATCCGATACGATACGCCGGATACACTATTCTTCAAAAAAAAGTGACACAAAGTTTAATATAAAACATAGTTCATAAATTAAAATATCGCTTAAAGTCATCCTTAGATCACGCGACACAATGTGTTCACAGACACTATTCTTCTTCTTTTGCGGGTCATCAACTCAATTCGAGCACGATCATCACACGACGCCATCTACATGGTGAACAGAGGTATAGAACTATAACTACAAGGATGGATTGATTGTTGGGACTAAAGCTAGGCTAGAGGATATTACCCGAGGGGCGAGGAAAGGGTTGCATCCGCTATAGCCTTGTAACGCTTTGGTCGATCCCCACCGATCGCCCGGCTCGCCCGTCGTCGATCGCCGCCGTCATCACCAGTCACAAGTCTAATGGAAGGAAGTGCGAGAGGCGCGGCATAATACAAGGCGACGCGCGATATAATACGCAGCGCGCGCCACCGTCTCATTTGGAAAGACAAGACGCCGGTGGAAGAGTGAAATTTGGGGACATTTAGCTTCATGGGCATTATCCAAATCGGCTCCACGGTATCGGATACGAGTATCCAAAGGCAAGACGTGATCCAATCTTCTTAGGCACGGCTTCGGATACGATCCATGGCGTATCCATGGTGTATCCGCATCCGCCAGTATCGGATACGATCTTTGCACCCCCGAAGTATCCGCGCATCGTAGGCACTAGGTATGCAACATCACGGTGTGGGTTTTTTTATTTTTAATACACTAAAGACAATAGGACGCCGCAACACACACGATTACACTTACTTCTACGAACTCACATTGATACAAACCCTACCCTTATGAGCACATCCGAAAGACCGAAAGGCCACCGACAAATATGGAGATTTCGAGAAGTCACCATTGGCGCCGTCGTCACAACGAGAACATCGCTACCACTTAATGCATAACGACGGTACATCTAGGAAAATCTCGTAAAAAGGTACGAAGCGCCCGGATTTGAACCTAGTGGGTAGCGCCCCACTAGAATCGCCCTACGAGGGAGGGTTTAGTTGTACATGAAAATTCCAAATGTTAGAATTTTGACAACAAGTAGCACTTCCGTTTTATATTTGGCAAATATTTTCCAATCATAAATTAACTAGGCTCAAAATATTCATCTTATGGTTTACAACGAAAATGGTATAATTAATTATTTATAATTAATTATTTTTTTGTCTATATTTACTCGCTCCTTACATGCGTCTTGGGATTGATGCGATGAAAGGTAAACTAAACAAGGCCCTTCGATGGAGGAGCAGTCCCTCTTCTTTTTCAATCCAGCTAAGGTTGGTTCGATCCACTGTGAGCTGAATAGCAGGACGAGTCATGTCCAGGTCTGATCCTACAATCGGAACGCCCCTGATGCTTCACACTGCGGACGCAAGCTTACATTTGTATCAAGCGGCGGGGTCATATAACATTTCTGCAGATCGTACCCTAAACAAATCTCTATCCTAAATGTATGAAAATTTAGTTGTTGAACGGATAAGAAGGCAGAAAGATTGGTGACGAAGAAGAAAAAAATCTTTCTACTATATATATATCGTTAG
This sequence comes from Hyparrhenia diplandra, assembly GCA_015847255.1. Classification (NCBI taxonomy): domain Eukaryota; kingdom Viridiplantae; phylum Streptophyta; class Magnoliopsida; order Poales; family Poaceae; genus Hyparrhenia; species Hyparrhenia diplandra. The sequence continues at coordinate 23,980 of JADLZK010008325.1, forward strand.
CCAACAACTACGAAGGACGGTCTTGCTTGCAGAAGAAAAGCCTGCCATGAGGGCATTGACCGACAGATACGGGCGATGGGTACGTGCTGCACATTTCTCTCGTCCGGATCCTGGTAGAATATAGACAGTGTATATTTCCTACTACTCCCATATGCATGCAGGCACGTTGGTGCCAGCTAGCCCATGGGAGCGGTCGCCGCTATGATCGAGCGCCGGATCCGCTGGAGCCGCGTGCCGTCGGCGGCCACGTCGTGCTCTGTCAGATGGGAGCACAAGCAGCATCCCCTACTGTTTCGATCGATCTGGCATAGTTGGTCGCCGTGCAGCATGTGTGCAACATAGAGTAAGGAACCTAACCTGTCGTTATGCCATATGGCTACTATATAGCTAGTACTTTTTGCATTGAAAGGTTGAGGCTGAAAGCGCCAATGGACATGTGATCTGTGAGTGAGTGAGGACGATGCAAAAGTATATACTCCTCTATCCTATAGACTTCGTCGTTTTTATCTTTTAACTTCATATTTGACCATCCGTCTTATTTAAAATATTTATGTAAATTATAAAATAAATTAATCAATATTCAAGATTCTTCATTGATAAAATAAGTCGTAACAAAATAAATTATATTTATGAAAAAATTTGAATAAAGACGAAACATCATCAAAGAGGGCACGGAATCCCGTGACAAACTCAAATGGGGACGGATATAGTGAAAGCGCCAATGGATATAGTTTATACCAATGGACATGGAGTGAGTGAGTGAGTGAGGACGACGCAGAGGCGAGACTATTCGTGCCACCTCCGATCCGAGATGATCTCATTTTCCGCTCCAAGAGCTCATATGGTGACGCTGGAGATGCGCTGTGCGCTCGTCGTCGATCGTCGTCGATCTCCGTGTTTGATTGTTTGGTAATTAACCCTCGTGCACGCTGGGCGTTTATTGGTGCTCTGCGATCGCGCTCGCGCAACACGTGATGGACAGATTGATGGGCTTTTTAATTAATCGGTGTTGTTGTTGTTTCCAGCGCATCACTGTCTTCCACTAGCAGGACTAGCTTCAATCACCTCTTCTAGCAACGTCGATCGGCAAAGTAATTTATGGCGCTATGATCATGACACTGACACGTGTATATATGCATACATTACGAATTTATTATGGTGCCTATAATCGGACAAAATAATTTTCCCTAGGAAATTTATGCAATTAAAAATCCTGGTATCGATTTAATCTAAGAAAAAATATATAAATTTTATTTGAGCTATGTTTTCTATATGAAATTTTTTTCAATAATTGAGGAAAAATTGATGACTCACATCGAGCCGAGAGCGGGCCGATCCGACGGCAAAAAAAAAGGTAGGAGGCAATGGGACGGAGGCAACGGGAGACAATTTTTGTGTCTATGACGGTTAGGCCATACGGTGAGCAAAAATCGCTTTTCTATTGCCTCCACAAATGTGGGAGGATTAGGACTTGACGTTAATTGCATTCTTGTAGTTTTTATTTATTTTTTAATAAGGGTAAAACGGTAATCGTTGTGCGCTAACGTCTTGAGGTACGCCTTGCTCTCCGTGTCCCACAGCCTGGGCAGTCGCACCGCCTTGTCCATCGACGGCAGCAGCAGCTGACAGCAGCTGCGGTGAGAACTAGCGCTCATCAGAGGCTATGTCTGCTGTCATTGTGCAAGTAGCAAAGCAACGGCTATGGGGCACGAAAGATGGACCTGATCGGACTTGGACCAGGTGAGGTCGAGCACGTCATCCTTGGGTGTTGTGGAGGCGGCCACGACGGCGAGAGGCATGAATCATGATCAAGATGAACGCTTCTTTCTGCGCGCACCTCCTCCACCACGCCGAGCAGCTCTTCGAGTTCGGGGACAAAGTACGACAGCAGCGTCAGCGAGGTGCGCCGCTAATACGCGTTGGTCAGCGGGTACGGCGACGAGATGCTGGGCGGCGATGTGGCTGCATCGCGCGGCCATGAAGTCTGATCGAGTACCTCGACGAGGCAAACTCGCGTGGAGCCGAGACTTGAGGTTTCCGACGCTGTCGCGGGCGGCGGCGTTATGCCAAGCCGGCAAGGAACGAAACGCGTCGCACGGGCTGCCGCGACGACGGCGGCTTCCCAAGACCGACGTACATCTCGCACGACGACAAGGAGGTTGTCCGAGGGCGCCCGTAGCAGTGATGGCCTCCTTCGCCGTTCGTGGCGCGCCTGCCACCGCCTCGTGTTATGGCGGGTGGGGATTTGGGAGGATGTGGATTACTTTATTACCCTAAATTAACAAAAATTGTTATTTTTAGAGATAATGAGAGGCAATGGAAGATAATTTCAAGTATTGTAGAAGAGCTCTTTGTATATAAAATAGTTATTTATCTTACTGTGCCTAAATTAAAATTATTTCAGCCTTCTATGGACTCATTTTGCTTTTTTGTTTGCTAGAAGATGATTTTTCGCCTGGCTTATTATAATTAGTCTACATCTATGATGGATTATGAGAAGTTGTGACTGTGATGACAACACAAAGTATCATGATATTTGTAACCACGTCATACTTGACCCTACTTCGGCTTTGTTTGGTACAAGTGCGAGGAGAAGCGCTTCCTTGATAAACTGCACAAATGAAGGATAGGCACATCAAAAGAAAATTCAGGTCTGTCTCAGAGCATTTGCACTAAAGAGAACAATCCGTATCACTTGACCCTTCTACGTGGTTTTGGTTGGTCAACGTTGACTAGCATATAAGCATAAAAGACACTTCATATTTATTTAATGAATTTCAATATAGGCACCATAAGGTACATAGCATGATTTTACGAAGAATGACTTTCTGAGCTAACAGATTTCCATGGTAAAAATTCAAAACTTGATCCACGGGGTGCAAGACCGTACTCGAGTATTTTTTTCTGAGATCTTCTCACCATACACATTTGCACAGAAAATATTTATAGGTGTTGTTTGGTAGGGACTAAACTTTTTTTAGTCCAGGGACTTTTAAAGTCCCTCCAAGAGAGTCTTTTAGGAATAATAGAGAAAAAGTTTCAAAAAAGTCTCTTTTACGTTTGGTTTGGTCGGATCAAAAGAGACTTTTTTTTTAACCCTGAGCGACTAAAAAGTTCCTAAACCAAATGTACTCTATAGTTTTATACACTCCTTAAGGTATCAACCTATCTTGATTTACCCTCTCGTAGCTGAAGTGGGCGCTTATGTAACATGAAACCACCGTCCAAAATCGCTTATAGACTCCCCTAAAAATCGCTTGTAGACTACTAAAACAAATGGTTTTGAAGGTTGAGGAGTTTAAAAAACTAGTTTTATAATAATTGAAAGAAATCAGATTATCATAGCCTTAAAGGGTTGGAAAGAACTTTTCCTACTCTGGTCATTGAGTTTCCGTGGCCCAACCCAGATTGTGTCGCGCATTATTGTTCCAAGGAGGACCAAACAAATTTAGCTGGGCCAAAATGGGTCGCCCCTCAACCAAACTTCTCGGAAAAAGTTCACATTTCCTCCTCATCGCAAAGTCTAAATTGCCTCACTTATCTCAAAACGTAGACAAACGCCCTCATGTATCCAAACCGCAGGCAAATGAGCCCCATAATGGGTTTTGGATTCGGTTTTGGCATTGCTGGCGGCCACGCCGGATGTTTAAAAATGGTTTTGAAAGTTTGAGGAGTTTAAAAACTAATTTACAATCGAGAGGGAAAATTGGATTATCACAGGAAAGTTTTTTTTTTTTTTTTTTTTTTGACAACAACAGGCAAAGGGTTGAAAGTCCTAATACTACCTGTGGTCATTGAATTTCCATGGTCTGTGATTTCACAGTCACTTATTTATCGGTGGCTCCCGTGACCCAACAAATTTAGCTACCGAACTTCAAACTTCTGAGAGTGAGAGAGAGAGATGGGCCAGCCTATCAACAAATTCATTATCGGGCCGCTGTTCTTCTGTTAGTACAGCCCCACCTCTCACTGCTCCCTCCCCGGCTGCTCCTCCTTTGACCACTTCAACTCGGCGCTTCTTCGCAGTCGCAGCCGCACGCTACCCAGAAATTAGCTATTACGGGGCGGGACAGCGCGTTCGGCCTCCGGCTGACCGGAGAGCCACCCGGCGGTCAGCGGCCTTCGCTCCAAGATCTCCTTCCCGCTCCCGTAAGATTACACACAAGACACCATCCGCGAAACCCTTGGCCGCGACCGCTCTGACACAACAACCGCCTCCAGTGCTGCCTGCGCTTTCGTCCCACGGAGAGCTTGCGGCCGCGCTGCGCCACCTTCAAGCTGCGGACCCCCTCCTCGCCGCTGTCATTGCCTCCACTGAGGCCCCCACCTTCGCCGCCACCCCCTCCCTCCCCCGCGTTCCGCTCCCTCGCGCGCTCCATCCTCTACCAGCAGCTCGCGACCTCCGCTGCCAACGCCATCTACGCTCGCTTCCTCGCGCTCTTCCCTTCTGCCTCGGCGGCGGCCGCGCTCGTAGCCGCTGACGCGGTCACACCTGCCGCCGTCCCTTGCCCCTTGCCGCCGCCGATCTGCGCGCCATCGGCGTCTCCGGCCGCAAGGCATCCTACCTACACGACCTTGCGGCCAGATTCGCAGCCGGGGAGCTCTCCGACTCTGGTGTCGCCGCGATGGATGAGGCTACACTCCTCGCGGAGCTCACTAAGGTCAAAGGCATCGGCGAGTGGACTGTCCACATGTTCATGATCTTCTCGCTGCACCGCCCTGACGTGCTGCCCTGCGGCGACCTCGGCGTGCGCAAGGCGGGTGCAGGAGCTGCGCCGCTCAAGGCCTCCCCAATCCGGAGGAGATGGCTGCATTGTGCGAGCGGTGGAGCCCTACCGGTCAGTCGGCGCGCGGTACATGTGGCGCCCTCATGGAGAGCAAGGCGCTGCGGCCAAGAAGAAGAATAAGGGTAATGCAAGCCTAGCGCCGGCATGTACAAGTGGCGGTCTTATGTATTTGTTGTCCCAAAGCTGTCGAATTTAGATGAAATCTGTTAGATGGTGTCCCGTGATTTGTGACACAGTCTATGTTCACATCAGGTCCCGCAGGCTAGAACGGAAGTTGATTAGAGAAGAAGAATAAGGGTAATGTGCCTCGTGTTTTGTGGGTATGTACACATGTAAGTGGATGGTCTTATGTATTTGTTGTCCCAAAGCTGTCAAATTTAGATGAAACTGGGTAGATGGTGTCCCAGATTTTGTGACACTGTCTATGTTCACATCAGGTCCTTGCAGAGTTAGAAACTTGGAGTTTATTAGTTTCAGAGTCAAATGCTATTATGTTGTGTTTGTGATTTTTGTTAGATATCTGCAATTGATGCAACTATGTGGGAGTATAAGTTAAGGGTTCCCATCCTGATTGTTCTTTTTAAAAAAGGATTGGACATGATATGGTGTTTTTTTCTTTCATGTATATTTCATTCCATACCATTATTCAGTCATGACTTGATTGTGTATCTAGAGCAAACAGATGTAGCCAGTTGTAACAAAGTTTTTTCTGGACCAATCTGTGTTGTTGCTTTTGATTCCTACTCGTTACTACACATCTTGACTCTATTGTGCACAGATAGATGACTTTTAACAGTGACTATGGTGGACTCTAAACATAATGAGATTCTAGCATTTGGTTCTTTTGCGTTGTTTGTGAGTTAATAATCTAAAGGACCTGCTTTGAACCTGATGTTTAAAAAACAGTGGCCAGCTAAAGCAAAATTTGGAGGCAACAAAATGCTTATGAGGCAATTTTTTTTAAATACATGAGTTTACAACTTACATCCTCCATAACTTAGTTCAAGGACAATGAATACATACGTAGTTTATGACTGTACACTAGGATCCCTACAACCACAGGTAGACATAAATCCTGCTCTTAACCTATACTATATACATGTACACACTGTTTCATCATTATTATTTTATTCTCCAACCAGAGCTGATTCCTTTGCTTTCTAGAACCTAGGTCCATCTTAGATTCTTCTTAGGAGCTTTGTTTTCTACCTCCATGAGCCTCCCAACATTTTAACCTGAAAGTAAAAGTCAATATATGCACTCCTCGTCCACTTCTCTGAATTGTAAACATTAATTCTTTCTTGTACCATGTGATATCTACTTGTACTGATTTTCTGTTTGTAGCTGCTCCTAGACCTGCCTACCAGAAATCACCCACTTGAAAATAAAACAAAAAGAAAAAGGACAAATGAAGGAAGCAAAGAACCAGCAAACCTTGCCTACTCTTACCGCTAAAAAAAAGAGCTAAGAAAATGCCCTTTGCACAAGCGACTTTTAGTATGAGAACTGCATGTCGGGTGCAAAGTTGATGCATGAGGGAAGTAGGAGATTTTTGTCATGGTATCTAGATTGGAGCCCACATATAAATAGTGGGCATTAGTGGACAAACAACCGAGTAATTAGATCCAGATTCTTTTTATGAGTGAAAGGAAAGGATGTTCTTCGCAGTTTGCCTATACAATGTTGATGCGCGATCACTCCATGCATGGAACAGCTAAAGAACATAAAATACTCAGATGCTCGAGTGTGAATTCTGAGCCATCGATGACATAGTGATGCATGCTGAACTATTCATAAAAAAAATATGGTACGGTGACTGAATTATGTTTTAGCTGAAGGCCTGCTTTTTGCTGTGACTATCACCAACTAGCATGCATATAGTTACCCAAAAAGCTTATGACTACAGAACGAAGCTCTTATGTAATTTGTTTCTGAGTTTGCTTTCAAAGTGTCATGGACTTTACCTCGGGTCCAGAATCCCCTGTGTCTTGTACTGGGGGTACGGCACGGGCTCGACTCCACCATCTTGACGTCGTAGTCAAGATCTTTCAGTGGCAGCGCACCTCCCCTCAGCAGACTCTGATGCCTCCCATGGCGCTGGTCCTTTGTTTAAAAATGTGCCTCGCCATAGTAGAGTGCCTGTTCAAACATCTTGTTCTTTTCGGGCTCCACTGTGACATGGATGGGAGAGGAGCCCGTGAGGCAGACATATTTAAAGTATCCTTTGTTGAGACACTTCACACGTCTGTTAGTGCTTAGGCTTACTGTATCCAGTGTCTAGAATGAAGTATTTGCTCTTCAGCAGCTCTTATGGTTTGGTATCGCTTGTCACAAGGTCTGCCATTTATAGACCCCAGGGTTGCCTGCTGCGTGCATGCGTGAGCTGTAAGTTGCATGGAATCACAATTGTGGGTTAAAGGTGGCTGAGGAGAATAAGGCTGGTTGGTTTCAGAGCCAAGGGACATGGAGACTATGTGATCTAAACTCAAAGAGTAGAATCCTGTATGTTTTAAACCCTCTTAAGATTTTTGTGTTGAGATGAGTGGTGGTGCATGATGCTGATACGGTATCAGAGAAAAGAGCTCTTCGTGTCCCGCTAGGGGCCATAGCACCTGTGCGTTTCATCTGTTGTTAAAGTTAATTTGATGTTTGGACGACTTTAATACAACACCACTTTGTCACCCTTTTCTAACACATCAAGGTTGTGGCTGAACTTGCAGGTGCGTAGATCCCACAAGCCACAAGTAGAGGCATTCTGTTTCAGAAAGAAATAGCTTTTAGATTCTGGTCCGCCTGTGTTTTTTTCACATAACCGAGATGGAGCTGAGCTGATCCGGAGTCTTGTACACCCCTATCAGCAGCACACTGAATCTAACAACGCCAATGGTTTATTTTTTGCATGTTGCTGCGTTCTCTGCACAAGCAGCTGATCATTTCAGCCCCTGAGGAAATAATACAGCAGCTGTCGTCCAAACTCGATGACTTTTCTGCAGATATGGAGTGCCTCCTTTTACTTCAGTAAAAAAAGGACTTTGCATGCCAACATATCACCTCATCTCTGGCATATTAGCATGGTAACATTAGTCCTTTTGAGATGGTAAATACAAATATCCTTGTGTTCGAGTATGCACACACGCTTGCATTCATGCACAAAAGATTCATAGGGGTGATGAAACATTCTTCGTATCAGTGATATAGTAATATATAACTCCCATATATGGCTCAAGTTCTGATCAAACATATACTTTCCAGGCGGCAAAAAGAGCAGTGGGTATTGTGAGGGTAAGATAGGTGCAAGTAATCAAATTAAATGCAATGTCATTGTATCCAGCAGCTGCTTTCTGTACTGTTGTCTGCTGTGGATTAATGTGATTTATAATGGAGCAAGTTAAGGTTGTTTGCTCTGAAAGTGAAAGTGACTGCTAAACCCTTAGTGACTAATGTATTTGTTTGCCTCCTTAAGTGGCAGGTCGATCCATCACATAATTGAAGGCTGAACAAGATTGCAGTGTTCTCTTTTGTCTTCTTCATCAAGGTGGATTATAAAGGGTTTAACTTTTGAGTGTTGAATGAAAAGGAAATCCAGATTTCCACCCTTCTGTACATATGAAATGACCTTTTATCCGGGGCTGTATCCTTTGCTCCATGTATGATGAGAGATTGCAAGAATATGTGCCAAAGCAAGGTTTGTTAAGTCCCTTTTGACTGAAGAATACATTTCACCTTGCTGCCCAGGGCATCTTGGAAGAGGGAATTGCATATGTTCTCTGTGGTCCATGCCTATTTTTATGATTCTGAGACTGCACTTGTACAGCGTACAAAACTCAGGCAGGCAAATATTTGTTAGGTTCTTGCAGATGCTTGCAAGATGCTAGTGTTGTAGCATGGCGACCATTGTCTTAGTGTCTGGAAATATGAGAGCGGCATGCAGGTCGATGTCTGAGCACATAGCTCGAAGATGTGCGTATCAGCCAATAGGCTATGTGACTGTGCCTGCAGGATGCTCTGAAGGAAGCGCTTCCTGAAAAGTCAGAACTGCAAAGGTGCGCAAACCAAATTGATTGAATGCTTCCATGGCTCACAGTTCCTAGATTCTGTCTTTCCTGATAGCCCATTGTTTACCATTGTCCACTCCATGTATCAGCTTTGATGCATCTGATCACAATGATCTCTCAGCTTTTGTTGTAACATCATCTGACCATTGCCCATTGTCATACCAGCTTCATACATGGTTGAAAAACTACTTATCAAAAATGCTGTCACTTCAAACCACTGATTCATATGTAATTTGAAATTTTAGTTTATATATTACTTGATGCATATTTCACTGGAGAACGGAGGATAACAGGATTTGGGCTAACAACATCCATTCTTTTTCACTGTGTATCTCTTTGCAATCTCAGCCATCCGATCTCCAATCTATAGAACATATTCTAAAGGAGATAAGCAGCTTGGTGCACGCCCCTTGGGGACCAAAGGCATATATCTATGCGGGTATATGTAACTTTTCATCTCCAATGATCCTGAAAGGGAATTGATTCATCCCAATCTCCCAGCTTGTTCACATGGAATTTGCAACTGCCCTACGCAACAAGATTTGATTTACTGCCACTTGATCTGTCCAAAGGCTGCCATTTCTTCGTTCAGATGAATGAACGTGGAAGGTTTGCATCCATCGGATGTGTTGGAGCAGCAAGTTGCAGTTTTGATTCGTGCCGCCAAAATCGAGCCATCAGAGATCTCTAATTTGAATCATATCTGCGCAAAAGCCGCCGGAAAAGATGCAGGATTCCCACTGATATTTTGAACCATCTAGGCAAGGCTTCAGGAAGATGCTGGGTGCAGTGCAAAATGGAGGCTTCTTTCAAGTGCTTTGTATAGCGTTTCTGAATATTTTTAGGTAGTGTTTTAGCCTGCAGCGTTGTATGTATGGGCTGTTACTCGAGATACTCTAAAATTTGAATCTTTATTTGTGTTTGGTTTCTTGCCTGTGGAATCGGGGATTCTGGATTGAGTATTCTGTGTTGTTTTCAACTGGAAAGGGGTATATATATATTATTGTGGGTGATACAATTGTCAAAACCAGAGATGCCTTGGTGGGTTTTAAAAAGAATGTATTATTCTGTAGCTTTTGTGTACAGAGATGTCGTGATTTTTTGCGGCTCTACTGACACCTCAAGTTTCAGGGTACGCACTACCATTGTCTCCTATTGTTAAAACAATTGTTTAAGCACTACAACAATATCACTTGGCCTCTTTTGGGACCAGGCATGTCAGGATTATATTCTGTAGTTTTTGCAGTGACTGTGAGCCATCGCTCACTGCTTATATTCTCTTAGACCTGAGCCATCATTAGTCGGTATCTAGCCAGCCGCTTGATGCTATCACCGCGCAGCTCGATCTGCGGCCGACTCTGCATCAGCCTGATTCCAAATCTTGAACGCAAAAAAAGCTTTTGATCAGATTCTACTCTGATCGACAAGTTGACGAATGCGAATCCAGCCGGTCTCTGCATCTCAATGTTTGGGATTCAAAATGCTGCATTCTTTTCATCTGATAAGGAAATGCAAGCGGATTCCAGAGGAACATCATAGCAAGTCGCCTATCTAGTCCAAAGCAGCCAAAGCTACAGACAGAACACGTCCATTTCCACACACAAAGAAGAACTCCAGTTCCTCGCTTGTGTAAAAAAAGTCCACACCGTCGTGCATCACGCAAAATATTAGTAGAGATGCAGGCATTCATATGTCTTGTACTTTGATGTCCCCAAGGGGGCTAAAAGTTTCGACAATTGAATATAAAATGTGTAAATTATGCTTACTGAAGCCCAAAGCGACCACTAGCTTTGAAACAAATTATAGCCACTGATAACTCACGCTACAAAAACTCTGAACCCACAAATTATATCATCATCACAAAAACTTTTAAAACATCTGCCTACTGAGTAGCTGTAGTCCGGCGAGACAAAAAAATTCAACGGTTCAACGGGGAGGCGGGGCATCCAGCATCCCAGCCATGCTTAGCTCCTCCCTTAATTACCTTAGGGCTTTCCCGGCCTTATTCCCAGCTTTCCCTGTCATGCCTTTCTGGCCACCCTTCCCCTTTGCGCCTTTGACGCCCTTCTTCCCTTTCTTCCAAGTCCCGCTGGCTCGCTTGTCCTTCTTCATCCGTGGATCCACCAACACCTTCCCTTTGCCAGCCCCTCACCTGAACCCCCTTCTTTGCAACAACGTACTCCTGAGGCTTTTGGCACCGCCTTCCTGTAAATCTTGTCAATCATCTTCCTCTTTGATCATTCGTTTATGTCATTCTGGTCTGCTATAGCATCTGCCTTTTTGGCGTGCCTTGTGAAGTTTCTTCACGGCAACACGCTTCTTCCGAACCTTAGCCTCAGTGACCTTCTTGGATGGGTGGGCATCCATCTCCTTAAACTTAGCCCCCTCATCGCTTCCCTCAATGCAACAGGCTTCTGCCATGGGTTTATGTCTCTTTTCTTTGTCCTCACAATAAACCAAGCTTCTTCCTTCGCTATCAAACATGCTTGGTGTTATTGTAAGTATCACTAAGTTCTATCTGTTTTTCTTCAGCATCTTCTTAGCATAGGCTAGTACTTCAGCTCTTCTGTAATCATTTGGTGATCATCCTCCCGACAACCAGAAGATGAAGATGAATCCTCTTTGTTTCGGGGTTCTGCTGGTACAATCTCAAAATCTTCTTGTTTTAAACTCTGGTTTATTGCATTTTCCTTTTGCAGTACCCATCTTCTTATTCCTCTACAAACTCTCCGTTTCATCTTCGAAGTGTCACTCTGCTCCAGGTAACACCAGTTGCAGCTTCTCTACAACACAACATCCTGACTGTACCATTTGCTTTTACAATCTGCTCTTATTTGTTTCTGTTCATCTAGAGATAACAGAAGGGGATTTTAGTCTCCCTGATCTTGATCTTCATCAAAATCTTTGGTGCATACACCACAATAAAATCTAGCATAATGTCTATTTGGGCATGCAAGCACCTAATGTTAAATGGAAGTAACAAAGGCAAGCTTGAGAGAAATAAGGTGTGCAGAACACTAGTGGTTGTTATAAAACCAACAAGTCAGTATAAATAACATCGCGGCTTTCACACAGTGGAAAATTGAAGTGAATAGCACAGGGAAAAAAGTTAAAAGATTATTATAAATCCGAACACAGTACTCTGGATTACTTACTGTACAGCCTTCACTGTTATCTCAATCATAGCTTGGGCTATGCTATAGGTGGCCCATATGATCCCATTGATCACACATGCCGAAAGCATTTTGCTGCTTTTAGTAGAGTTGTGCCTTCTGAGTACAAATTTCAAGCATTCAAGTCATGTATCAGCTTCTTTGTAATTTTAGGTTTTATTGTACCACAAACTTCACAGATTGGTGCTAGAGGCCGTAAGAGGTTCAGATTTCGCAATGTGTTAGAAAAAGCATGCTAGTAACTACAAGTAAAATGTGTATAGTAGAAATAAATATGGAAGAAGTGAAGACTAGATGTAAGACCAAACCACAAGTATATATATATACCGAAAAAGAATGAGGAAAGAAATATAGTTAAGCAAGCAAATGTGACTACAAGGTAAATGCTTTTCTAAGACAAGAAACTTTCAACACTTTACAAGGATAGAACTCTGTTGCCAGCGATGACCAGTACACTAGGTCTAGCTATAAGTCATGAAACCTGCAGACACAAACTCTCTCCATATATCACAAACAGCAGGTTTCCCCAAACTAAAGAGCATACAGTTATCATGCAGTTCAATACTAGGCCTGAATGCTACACGTAATCACATGTGAATATCTTAGTATTATGAGTGGAGCATTACAGGAAATGCCAAGCATTTTTGATAGATAGTTCAATCTACTCCTTTACTTTGATTTCAACTATGATGTGACTAGCAAAAACAACTACATAAGCCTCAAGAAAATGAGAGAAATATAGGAGGAACTTGCAGAAATAACGAGGTACAAAAATTACATGATAGGGGCTTGTTTGGCAGGGATAGTGTTAATTCATTATTTCTGGCCTCAAGGCGATTCGGAGCTAATCTGCTGTAGGACAAACACCACACAGACAGTGTATAGAGTAGAACAGAGCTGAAACTCTAGCTCTAGACCGGGCACTGCAACACAGGCCCTTAGGAGCTAAACGCCATACTTCTCACCAACTGAGCTTGGCTCAGAACTTATCCACGCTAAATTGCCACAACAAATACACATCTGAAGCTCAGACACATGCATACTCTAATCTAAACAGCATTTAACTAAGATTCTATAGGGTTATCATGTTCAGTTCACATATGCATATGTTAATGAAAATGGATGAATTTCAAAGATAAATTTAAATGGATCAGAAAATGAAAAAAAGATCTAATTGTACTACTATAACATATAAGAGATTCCCATAAATAAATTTTTCTATATATAGTAAAAAAACAATGACATATGTAATCCATGCGAAAACTACAGTTTTATATGTGAAATGGATATTTTAATTCGGCACTTTGAAAACTTGCCTGGTCTAGAAGAGTGCAAGCACCACATTCCCACTTTGAACTGCATGGCGCATCACTTTGCTGCTATGTGAATTTCAGAAGAAGTGCTGGACTCTGCAAAAGTGTTTGGAGCAGCTAGCCTTCGTTTGTTTCATCCCTGTCACCAAATTTGACGATTCTTGAAGAATAATAACATCATCCCGAATCATCAATACCAGATTGATCATGCGATCCACACCACAAATCATATATCATCCTTCAGCCGCCATTGCAGCAGCTTGTACTGGACTGCGCACTCATAATTTCACTGTTTCCACCCAACTTTCTTGGTCCAGAAGGCACAGAGCTCCATTCCCTGCTTCTGTGCAGCAGCTAACGTAGCTTGTCGCGTGAGATGGTGGCGGTGGGTAATGGGGAATCCACCTACTCGCCTTCCTGTACCATCAAAACCCCTTGTCCTGTTCCAGTGATACCCCCTTTGAAACAAGTTCTTCGAGATTCCTAAAAAAAGATTTATCATAAACAAACAAGGATCATTATTAAAAATATGGCACCACTTGAGCAAAACTGAATTGCATTCAAGAGCGTGACACAAAAAAATTACAAATGACAGAACTAGATGCTTGGTCACATATGGTACAAAGATGTGCAAAACTCACTAAATACAATCAAAATAAATTACAAATTCACTACCTCAATCTTACATGTCACCAAATACAAACTTGAGTTAACATCAATTTAGTGATAGAAACTGTGGTCCTGAAACATAATAGGTTTTGTGTTTGTTTTTGTATAATAGAGTCATCTGTCTATGCTACATGTGGAGGTAACAATCATATAGAATGATAGAGACAATGATGTTGCCATTGGAATTAAGTTCAATGGTAACCATAGTTGGCATCCAATCAAATATCAATCTAGGGTTAGGTGGAACTATATAAATCACTTTAAATTTATAACTACAGCATCATTACGAATAAACCTTTTAAGGAGGGAAATTTGACATATGAAACAATGAAACATTCAGACAGGTAAACATTGTCTTGTGCGCATAAGTCAAACCATTCCATGCCAATATATACCACCATAAATATCTCACAATACTCCAGTGGAAGCCCACGCACCTGCGGAGCTTCGTCCCAGAGCTTGTGGTAGAACTGCGCATCGTGAGGCCCGCTGTGGCAGAGCTCGTGAAGCTGGTGTCGAGCACCTCCCCGTAGGGAATGAAGTCGTGGCCGGGCGTCGCGCGGCTCCGCAGCCGCAGTGCTTCACCTCGACGCCGGCGCTTATTGAGCCCCAGCAGCCTCGGGTTCCGCGGCCTGATCAATCACACAAACACACCCCGACACGCACGGGGTCCATTCCATCAATCGATCGATCGGGGAGGCGTGGAGGGGGAGAAGGGAGGGTTAGGGCTAGGGGTTCGTGGGAGGACGCTTACGAGAACTCGGAGAGGACCTTGACGCGCCACTTGTGGCGCCGCATGATGGGTTGGACCTGTCTGGCGACGCGGTCGAGGGTCGCCCGAGCGGTGGCCGCGTCGGGCTTGGTCTTGAGCGCACGGACCTCCCCATACCTTGTGCAGGTCGCCCACCTCCATCGCCCCCGCCGCAGGAGAATCGCCGACAAGAAGGAGCGAGCGCCGCCGGTTAGTAGTGGAACAAAAAAAGACAGCTTCGCTCGCGGGGAGGGGGAGAAAAAGCGCGCGGATAGCTTCGCTCGCGCGGCGCGGGAGGGGAGTGGATGCGCGAGACGAAGGAGGGTTGCCACTTGCCACCATAACGGAGGACACCTCCTGATATCTAATCCTTGATATCTAATCCTTAGGCCTCGTTTGGAAGGCAGTGTTTTGAGGGTATTGGACCTCAAACCCGTCGGCCCGTGGATGACAGCCCCACGCCGTCGCTATCACCGCTCGGTCAAAATCACGTTTGGCTGTCCGTGTGTCGCCCGATGAGGGACCGATCCACCTCGATCCACCGGTGAAGATCTAATCCGGAGGCGCGTGGAAACAGAAGACCGAGAGCTCGCGTGCGAGGCGCGCGAGCGGCCGCCTCACCTCGCGCCACGGCGCCGGTGCCGGTAGTTCTGCCGCCGCCACGCCGTCGCCGCTCCGGGCCGTTCATCGTCGTCGCCGCCCGGTTCTCCCTCCTCCTCCTCCCTCCTCCTGGCCCCGGCCACACCCGCTCGCCGACGCCCTGCTGCATCCGCGACATCGTCGACCCTCCTCACCCAGCCATCCGATCACTGCACCCGGCAGACCTTATCCAATCCGCTCCGGGTGTGACTCTCCTCCTCCCCTTCCTCCTTTCCATCTCCACTGCTTTTGCGTCACTTTCACTTTCTGTTCATAGGGTTTGGATTTCAACATTCTCTCCCATAGACGTACTTGCAGCCAGATCTCGTTGAGTGGACCGATTAGCATGCCTCTAGCTTTGTATGATTTAGTAACCATGATTCAGTAGCCTTGATCTGATAGGATCTGTACCCGAAGCTTTTGCCTCTCGTTGGCTGCAAAGCGCCATCCTTTGTCCTGAATGAATCGCACTGAGTCATCAGCTAGACCGGTCTCTCATCAGCTCAATAGTAGCCCTGGCCCTGGCCCTGCCTGCGGGCGAGTTGCTCGCTGGCGAGAGCGAAGGCTGACAGGTGAGGTGAGCTCTTCTTGTTCCTCTAGCTTTCTCTGTTCTGAAGCTCTGATGTCGCTGCGGTATTTGGGTTCATCAGCTTGTAGAATCTCAGTCAGGAGATAGCAACCCCATACATGTCATGTACTCGTGCTCCTTCCACCTGTAGATTGAAGTAATCATCGCAGCTCTTATGAATTCTCTGAGATTTTGCGTCAGAACTAAATTTCTCTTCGGAGATTATATAAAGAGCATATATGGTTCCTGCCTCTCCTGAGAGCTCCCAGTCGGATTTGGATTCCTGGTCCATTCCAGAGATATTGTCGTGAAAAATTAAAAATTCTTGTTGCTGGGAATTTTGGTGGGACTGCAATCTCATTCCCGGTTTCTTTTGAGTTTTGACTGTACTGTTCTATTCAATCCACTTGCTTATGTGTGACGCATACAAATATTCAGAAGTTTTCTTAGTGCTACTACTACGAATACAAATATTCAGTCCTACTGTATAATAGGCTCTTTCTGCATCTCTAGTATCACTTGGCTATTCTATATGTGCCTGAATGTCATAGCACTTCCAGATTAGAAGAAAAGGTGCAAGAAGGAGAAGCTGCTCCTCAACCTCTACAAGAAGAAAGCTGGACTCGCGTAGCTGCCGACCAAGCATCAGGTTAGTATATAAATCTGGTATTTAGGAATTACAATGCTACTTATTGATGATTTTCAGACGTAGTTACTACAAGCACTGTATGTAACAATGCAAACACATAATACTCACTAGTAAATCGTGTACACATGATGCTAAAGATATGACACTATGGCCGTAAGTTATGATGTTGCTTTTATTCAATCAGTATGCGCATTGGTCTCTGTCTTTTTAGGAACCTAGTGAATTCACTGAGCACGGCAAGGACACTAGATGTTGGATCGTGAGCATCCATACGCTATGCATGTCTCTCCTCGCTAGCGGCGAAGCCAGCCAAGACCGTCGCCTACAGACTGTGCTTTTCTTATTTGGTCTAAGCCATTCCAGGAGTAGCAACTTTGTTAAATTTGCTGACTGCCGCCTCACAGATTGTGCTTATTTGGTCCCCTGCTCATAGCCTAGAGTAGCAACTTTGTTAAATTTGCTAGAGCAATTTTGCAGCGAAAGTAGTACATGCAGTAATGAGGGATCAGGAGTACTGACATGTACATATCCTAAGATTATGTAAGTGAAGCTACGTGTGTGTGCTGTTTCTTAGTAAATAGGCAGTACTGTTGGATCTCACTTGGCTGCAATTGATTGTGCATGACCTTGCAGCTATTGCTGGCTTTGTTGCTGTGTTCATGCCCTAGTTAAACTAAAAATTGAATTTCTTTTAGGTAGTCAGAAATACGCAAACATATATTTGAGTAGACGTAGTACAAGATATTTAACTTGTGCTCACTTGGTTGTGACCTATATAGTGTAGTCGCTGGTCATGTATACAATACCTATTTTGAGAGGTGATCTCAAACTTGTTGGTATATATGTTTCTCTTTTAATTTATTTCATAATTTGCTGGTATAGGCTTTCTCTGCAAACTTGTATTTTCTTGTCTTTTGTTCATGATTGTAACAGTTTCAGAGAAAAGAACTGGATCTATCCAGCCAAGATGTGGAAGCAAAGGTACTCTCAGAAACTTTCTCTCCTGATATAAGCACCTATTTCATCCCTGAAACGACGCAGAGCGTTAAACCGCTGCAAGTAGCATTGCACCTATTGTTGTCTTTATTCTGATATAAGCATGCACCTGCTGTTGTGTAGCAAACAACTGAGAGCAACCTAAGCTGTAGCACTGAACTTGTCCTATTGTGGCATGAACAAGTGCACTTGCAGCAGCTATGTAAAATCCACCTGGAGTTTGCAAGGTTACTTATTAGGTTTGTTCTCTAGTTTATCTGTGTGGCCAATCGGAACAAGAGCACTACATACTCTATATTTGTTTGTGTTTAGTCTTGCTAAGAATTCGTGAGTATTGTTTCAGTCAATGCACGTGAACAGACTTGACTGATCCTATTACATTGCTGATTCACATTCTATATATATGTCAGAAGCTAAATCATTTGTTTTACTGATGACCATGTACACTGAGACACATACTACACGTTTACTAAACTTTACATGTTGGCTTTGCCGTAGCGTCGACTGTCAAGGCTCAAAGGCTGCTGGCAAGGATCTATCAATCTGTATTTGGCAACCATCATTTTGTTACCTGTGTAGGATTGAGACTTATGTATTTTGCATTGTTTTGAGTGTGCCATTTAAACTGAACTATTTCTATGAACGACAGAACATGTAAGTTGTGTTATTGTGTACTGCAAGAACCTGTGGGAGGATTGACTCATGCTGCACCATCAGTTTGGACAAATGAAGAATGTTTGTTGGAAATTGATGCATCGTCTTTATGTTCTTATATGTGTGTGTGTATATATGCACTCTACCAAGATTATTCCCTTTGAATTTTCATAGGCGGACATCTTCACTTGCATTTTTATTTATGCAAACTCCTATAGTATTCTAGCATCAGTTCTTATATGTGTGTGTGTATATGCACTTTTTCTACCAAGCATTTCTATTCTTTTTGAATTTCATGAAGTGGACTACTTTGCATTTTATTATATAACTTATAGTATTCTAGCATATTATGGGTGAAATTATATACATGCTCAGATTAGGCATTGTATGCGTAAGCTTGGGCTTTGGTATTCAAATCCAAGTGAAAAACCTGCGCAGCGAAACCTGCACGAGCTTAACTCAGACACATCACGTCCTTCCAAATGTGCTTAGTGTGCGCTCAGCAGACGTGGGCTGGTGGGATGGAGGGATTAATCAAACCACGCGGGGAGCAGGTAACACGTGCTTTACACTGTCAGCCAAACAAAGCCTTAGGGGTGTTTCATGCATTCTTATTAGTCAGTCGACGAAATCCTTTGCACCCGGGACTACAAATATAAAAAGCTAGAGTATTTCGACTTCTCACATCTAATAAGTTTCGAATTTTGGGCCACCCCTATTTAGCAAGAAAAAGCCGACTAAAACGCGAGCTCAGTTGGATTTTTGAGTAGTCACCCTTATTTCGATACTTTACTTCCAGAAGCAGGGTGACTAAAATATAAGCAGTGACTAAATTTGACAAGTCACAGTATCCCCAACCTTTTTATATTTTTAGTTAGGTGACTACTCCCTCTCGCCTTTAAGTGTCGTCTTGCGGAGAGCGCACATGAATTAAGCGAACGCCGAGCGGATAACCTTAAAAAGCCTCGCAGCCAAAATGATTGACATGCTGCGCTTTGGGACTCAAAGATGTTGCTATTAATGCTATCGCTCGCTTTTTTCTTTTTAACCGAATTGTGTGGTGGGTGAGGCTCAAGCTACCGCACATGAGAGGATAAGACTACGTGTCAGCGCCATTTGCGTGCAGGGCCGCCGGCCCGTACTTGGCGTAACGAAGCATTAAAAGCGACACGGATGCTGTGCGCTAACGGACGCTTTTATAAAGGGACGGAGGGAGTAAAGTTTAGCCACCGACTAAAAATCCAAACACCCCCTTTAGTTTTTGCGCTCGGTTTTTAAAAAGAGACGTAACACCATATAATTTACCCTTTACAAGGTGGACAAAGTTGGGCCAGTGAGGGCTAAGGACACACTATTTTGATATGGGCTAAATTCTGTGCTCGAGGCACATGGGGGAGGGCCATCGTGTTTTATTTCGTTTCCCCGCTCACCGCCTCGCCCTAGGATGTAAAAAACATTCTCTCTCTTGAAAGCTCGGCCGCACGCTCGAAGGCGCTTTCTTCGAGCTGTGTGGGCCGGCCGCCTCTCGCTACGCCTCACCTCCCCTCACCTTCCTGCCAGTTTTGGGCTGGGGCGCCTGAGACTGAGCTCCCCAGGCCTGTCTTTCGGCGGGCAGGTGTGGGTCGGGTGGATCTCCCCGCACTGGTACACTCGCGGGCGGCAGTTTGAGGGCGAAGCTCTCGCTCGCGCCCATGCTCGCGACGCGTGGGGCCGAGCTCTCGCGCAAGCAGCGTGGACATGGTGGTGGTGCGAGTCGTAGGACGGTGGTGGTGGTTCGTGATCTTGTTCAAACGGGTGGCGGGCCCGAGGAAAGGTGGTGGTGGTGGTAGCGCTCGGCGTGGCAGATGGTGGTGTTTGATGAAATGCAAAAGAGGGGTAGTGTGTGTAAGGACTATGCCAGAATGTGGAGTTGCAAAGGTCACCCTATCCCTCTCGTGTACCATATCAGAAGCACAAATATGAGCCTTCAACCTGGCTTAATAGAAAAGGAATCAAACAAGGCTCATGGGCGAGGCTTCGTGAAATTAGAAATCAAACACACCCCCTATATTGTTTTATCACACATTAAAAGTTTACTTACATGTCATGGAAAGTTAGTTACTATATGTGAACACTATATAACATTGTCATGAAAGCACTATATCATGGGAACGATCCTCCATCTCTGTTTTATTCAAAAGTTTATGTTAGATGAGTTTTATTTTTTAAAAAAATTGTGATTACTACAAGATATCAAAGTGTTTTTAAAAATTGTTAATTGAATATTATTTTCTCATGTCAACATTTTTCTTTACCTTATATTAAGGGCTCATATTTTAATATCATCCAATTAGAATAAGGTGGGAAATATAAAAACAAATAGGAAGAGGATAGTAAGGTACAAATAAATTAAACTATTGATCAATCATAAAATTGTTTCTTTTATATATCACATGTTCTTATTACGATTAATTATGATATGCTATAGTTATTTATGTGAAATAGAGATACAAAGTAGTAGAAACGACAAGATTTTGCCCACATCTGTTTTGCTTAATGGTTAACAGCTCTAAGAATAAAGGACTCCTTCCGTCCTTTCTGTGCATCAAGGATTGTAAGATACATACAACATTTAATGAGTCAGTCATGCAACAAGTGAAAATATACTACAAAACCAAGGCTAAGCATGCATCGCATATGAAGTACATAAGCTGAACCGAATGCAAGTTGGCTAGTTGAAATAAACTAAATTGTTATACCTTCTATATGACATAGTACAACTGGAAGCCTATTAAAAAATAAAAAAAAAAGAGTAAGTTTTGGGAAGCTAACGATTTATGTTGGTCAACATTTTTATAAGTTTTTATTGTTTTCTAAAAATGTCGCGCTGTATATACTTTTAATCTGATAGGTATTAAAACGTGTTACTTTGGTAAGAAAGGGGTATTATATTGTTAAAAGGATTGAATTGTAGTCACTAAGATTTATCTACAAAAGATATTTAATCTTTATGTTCAATTTCAGCTAAAACCAATATTGAATAGAAATATTTAGATATGTATTTGGATATGTGACAAACTCTTGGTAATGCAATAAAACATATATAATAGCTTATTTAAGAGAAATCCTTGGTAGATGTTTTAATCCTTTAACTTTATCACACACCCTCCTATTCTTTTTTTTTTTTCCTCCTTTTTTTTTTCTATTTTTTTTCTTTCTTTCTATACCAACTACAATCAATAGGCCCACTTATAATTTATCGAAATATATCCATATGAGTTCTTTATTTTGAAAAGGAATTAAATGCGCTGTGAATCAAAATTTAATTTAATTTTTGGTTTTGTATTTATTATAACACTTTTTAGTTAGTTCAAAACAAATAGAGTCAGCCACTGGGGATTCTTGAGTGGGGCTGCCGGGCAAAGATGCTGCCGGTAATGTCCCTGTGTAATGGTAGCCTCACTGTGAGAGTTCTAAGTAGTGGTAGATGTAGAGCACATGTGATAAACTTGTTAATTGTACCATGACTAGTCAACTAATACCAAGAAACTTTTGGATTTTGCAGTGACTGTGAGCCAACGCTCACTGCTTATATTCTCTTAGAGCCTGATGCTATCACCAAGTAGCTCGGATTCAGTGGCCGCCTCTGCATCAGCCTGATTCCAAATCTTGAACATAAAGCTTGGATCAGATTCTATTCCTGATCGACAAGTTGAGGAATATGAACCTAGGCGGTCCCTGGATAATAATGTTTGGGGATTCAACATTTGCTGATAAGGAAATGCAAGTGGATTCCAGTGGAATTTAACATAGTCAAACTAAGTACCTTTTTGGTAGGGCCCAAGAATTAGATCGTACTAAATTGTCCACTCCCAAGAGTCTATTAAAAATATGGGTAAATGGTATCAAAAATTAGTCATAGTCACTGTGTTTTGATAATTTAGGAGCCCAAATGGTCAAAAAATAATCCCAGTCTCATAGGAACCAAACAACCCCTAACCCATCCAGTCCAAAAAGCAGCCAAAGTCAGAAAGAGCACGGCCATCTCGGATCTCGACACCCAAAGGAGAATTCTTTCAGTTCCTCAATTTGTACAAAAAAGAGAGGGTCTCCACTGTGGAGTGAGTCATCACACAAAATATTATGTCCTGTACTCTGGTGCCCCCAGAGCGATAAAAGTTTTGATAATTGATTGCAAAATGTGTAAATTATGCTTGGCAAGCGCACTCAAATAATCATTAGTTTCAAGACAAATTATAGCCACTGATAACTCACGCAGCTTAAAAACCCTGAACATACAATTTTTCATTACACAACTTCAAAACATCTGCCTAATGAGTGGCTATGTCGGACAAGACAAAAATTTAGCAGGGGGCGAGCATCCAGCATTGCTGTAATCAGACAAGACAAAAATTTGGGGCAGGGGAGGCGAGCATCAGCATTGCCATGCTTACCGCGGCTTTCCGGCCTTCTTCCCAGCTTTTACCTCTCATGCCTTTCGGCCACCTTTCCCCTTCGCCTTTGCCACCCCTTCTTCCCTTTCTTCCCAGTCCCACTGGCCCGCTTGTCCTTCTTCATCCGTGGATCCACCAACACCTTCCCTTTGCCAGCCGGTTCTGAACCCCCTTCTTTTGCAACAACATACTCCTTCTGAGGCCTCTTTGCTGCCGCCTTCCTGTAAATCTGGTCAATCATCTTTCTCTTTTGATCGTTCGTTTATGTCATTCTGGTCTGCTATAAGCGTCTGCCTTCTGGCGTGCCTTGTCAAGTTTCTTCATGGCAACGGCTTCTTCGAGCCTTGGCCTCTGCAACCTTCTTGGATGGGCGGGCATCAATCTCCTTAAACTGAGCCCTCATCGCAGCTACTTCCTCCACGTGTAACAGGCTTCATGGGCTGCCTATGCCTCTTTTCATCCTCAACAAACCAGTTGGGTAACCCTTCATCATCAAACAAACATTGTTGTAAGCATCATCAAGTATCTGCTTCTCTCTGTTTCTTCCTCAGCATCTTCTTAGCATAGGCTAGTACTTCAGCCTTTCTGTAATCATCAAGATCATCCTCTGATTCATCAGAAGATGAAGATGAGTCCTCTTCGTTTAGGACAGGTTCTGCTGGTACAATCTCAAAATCTTCTTGTTTGCCAAGCGCTATTGCTTTGCCGCCTTTTCCTTTTTGCCAGTATCCACCTTCTTATTCCTCTGCAAACTCTCCCTTTCATCTTCAGTGTCACTCTGCTCAGTAATGCGGTTGCAGCTTCTGTGAAGACATCCTGGCTATACCATTGCTTTACAATCTGCTCTTTAGTTGGCCTCTGTTCATCTAGAGATAACAGAAGGGGATTGGTCTCCTGATCTTGATCTTCATCAAATTCTTGATCCATTTCAACATCACCATCTTCACCTCCCCAAAAGACAAAAAGATAATAAGAACATCTATATCACCTCAAAACTTTTACAACCTTATTATTTGTAACCTAGACAAAAGAAATCGCGGATCTCAAAACTTTACACAATCTATCATTGTAAATTGTAACAGGTCCTGTGCTTTGGCTGCTGTATTACCTCTAACAGGTCTGCATCAGCATCATCAGGATTGATTAAGTTTTACATTGCGCTTGCGTTCTTGTTTTATTTCACCACCCTTTTTAGTTACAAAGCTCATAAGCTTCATCAAGCATCTCCTCAAGCTGGGCATCATACCTGATGTCAACAATGATTACTTGACATTATAGTTTTCGTTTTTAGAAATATAAGGAAATTTTGTTCACTTAATTTCTGCTTTTCCATGGTGTGGATATTCAAAAATTTACCTCTGCTGTTCCTCGTCCAGAATCCATTTCCTCATCCGAAGTCGGGAGAGCTTGAGTATCCTCATTCTCACTGTCTCAATTTCATCTTCCACATCAAGCTCTGCTGATTCAACAGCAAGTTCTTTTCCACCTAACAAAGAAAAATGAATATAAAAAAAACTTAAGAATTAGATGATCATGAATGAGCATGCTCTTTAGATGCTTTTGCAACAAACCACAGGTAAAAGATAGCACAAACACAGCCCATTAGAAAGTTACTTTACAGAAATCCAAATAGAGTGAATCAAAAAGTTGTTGGTGTGTTTTAGCAAAATAAAGGTTGCTGCATTCAGAAATAATTGCATGCAGGACAGCAAGGAAAATCAAAAGAGGGAAAATGAGTACAAATGGGGAAAAACAAGTTCAATATCATGCAAAACTAAAAACTCTTCGAAAGTGAGCTATTAGTATAAATTCTGAGCACAGGTAATGCCACTAAGTAAACATAGCACATAACATGACCATAGAAACAAGCATGATACCTTAATAACACTAATAGAAAAAAAACAAGTCAGGATCGCCATAACCATCTCCAGTAGCATCAATCTGCATTCCTGTGGCCTTCGTGCTTTATCCTGGAATGAAGAGACCCATATGTCAGCATAAATCTCAAATCAACATCATATTGCAAAAATTGTATATGTATTTCATAATACCTTTGCTTTCGCCCGCCTCGACAAACGCTTTTTCTCTCTTTTTTTCTTTCTATCAATGACACTGGTCAATTCTTCCATTTCCTGTAGAAGTACATCATCATCTGTGACCTTAGTGTTCTCCACAGCATCATTGACCTTTGGGTGACTTGTGAAGACGCTGACAGTGATTTTCGTAGTTTAATCCGCCATCTAAAATGGTCATGCAATAGACATAAGATTTATATCCTCCTTGCGGCTCTAGTTATAGACTTGTTTGGGTTATCATCATTATTCAAATGAACTGAAATAAACCATATGGGAAAAATTGAATGACAGATAAGGTACTCACTTCCAAGATATGCTTGAAACTATTTTTTATCCAACAGAAGTAAGTCCTCACAGAAATTTTTTATCTGGCACAAACCAAACAATCAGCCGTAAGTACCTATACTAATAGATGGAAAGATAAGCCATGCAGTATGCTTAGCTTAAGGCATCGGTTCATTACATCATCTGTTGTTAGCTCATGATTCTTTATTGGCAGGGGATTCTGGATTATCAAAATGAAATTGCATTGTAAGAGCCCAAAAACTCCAGTGAAGCCTGGGCGCAGCCGGACCATATAAAGTCTGATGCCAAACCAACTTTTCCGCAATGTCGTATTCCCTTCTTCATACCTACATACACAAGTTATTGGTATCAGTGCATAAGAATCTATTGTAAAAATATTGTTCACCAAAAGAGGGCTTTGTGTAACAAAAACTTAAAATCTACAACTTCTACAGGTAGATTCGCCTAAAGTTTTTCAACATAGAAAGAACAGATATGCCTTTTAACAAACCCAGCTCCAAGACTGGTAAGGAAAAGGGCTGTATACTGATAGGCTTGATGAGCCAACATAAACACCCACTCACTCTTCTGAAAATAAAAACAAATAATTGCAGCCTTAAGTGCAGTGAGCCAACATAAACACCCACCCACTCTTATGAACATAAACACTAATAGCGATGCACCATACATGAACCCGACTAACTTGGTGTTTTGTTGAACAAATTCACAATCTATTCATTCTTGTTCATTGAAATGCCCAACAGATTGTGTGACTTTTTTAAAAATGCCAAAATGGTGAGAACAAACATCTCAATTTCTTACACGAATAACAAGAGCAACCAGTAAACTTTTCACAATACCAACAGCAATGCACTTCTTTACATGTGAGCAGAATTAGGATACTGGAAAACAGGCTGTCATAAACTTATAATGAGCGTAAAAAATTGGATATGTGTGATGTGAGAATAGGTAGAACATTACACTCCACTAACACTGCTAATCATGCTAATAATTATCATATAAAAAAAGATGCACACTTTCCGAAGGGGGGAAAGGAAATTAAGCAGGCAAACTCCAGCAATTGTGTGAAAAAAAGGGTGGCCTACCCTTCCACGGTGTCTCTTTTTTCCACCATCCATAATATCCCTAGACTGCAAAGCACAAAAACATTTCCAAAATCAAGGTATGCTAGCTGAAAAATAAAAGAAACTAGACAGATGATCCAGACACGTGGCTCAACATACTTTGGTCTGTTCAGGAACCACACTGAACAAGTGCTTTATATCAAGAAGTTCTGGTTGAATCTTTGCAGGAGCCTTGTATTTCAGGCAGATGATATAAATTTCAGCAGATGTAGACCGACTTGTCAAGGTTTAGTCACCTCAACCTTATCAAAAACTGCAAGCCAAGATGGTTATTTGATGTTTTTCCAATTAAGCAAATATGAAAAAAATACTAAAAAACTAAAAAAACATTTAATGAATAATACACACCTGTTTAAGACAGTACATAATAAGCGTTTGTAATCTTGAGACCTAAAAACCTGTTAAAGAAAAAGAACAATTGATTAAACATGGGAAATGTGAGACAATGAGAGCAACGAAAGAAAGCTTATTCAACAACTGAAGTAGATGAGTTAATTAATAATAAAACGTATGACAACTCTGTAAGGTATAAACTGTCAAAACCACTCATATGTCAGAAGAATGGATACTACTTCTTCACTGTGAACCAAGGAGAATATATATATACATAAATATAACACCTTCGGTAGGGATGAAAATGTCAAAGATAGCATGCTGCCACTCATTTAGAACAGGATTTTTATAGTGTATTTTCAACAAAGATATTTTGCATTCACATATTACAAGAAAAATAAGCATCATGCACAAGCCAATGGGCAATGTCTACAAGCTTACAACATTGAGCATTCTTCTTCTGTAGAATCATTTACCTTCGTGATGAAGGCGCCCTTTGGGAGCGAGGAACATGGTAGCCGGGCGCAGCGCGTCGATGACAAGCGCCGACTGCGATGTGGCCTCCTGCGCCCAGGCACCACCGACGTTGGGCGACCCGTCGTGGAGCACGACGTCGAAGGCGGAGACGCCGTTGGAGTCCATGAGCCTCGAACCGCTGCGCGCGGCTTGGTGGTGGTGATGTCCTCGGTGAGCGAGCGGTGGGCCCCGCGGATGGGGCGCGGATGGGGACGAGGTCGACCCCGACGACGAAGGCTCCCACGGGGGCATGGTTGACGGCCACCTGGACCCACCCTCCCGGAGCGGCGCAGAGGTCGGAGCACCGAGCGCGCCGTCGGGAGGAAGCGGAACCGCGCGTCGAGCTGGAGCAGCTTTTGAACGCCGCGCGACTCCGGTACCCTTGCTCCTTTGCGAGGTGGTAGTACTTGTCCTGGCGCTGCTTCCCCTTCGCCTTGCCCATCTCCGCCGCCGCCGACGAGACTTCCCAGCGAGGGATGGGGGCTGGGGTTTTGGAGATGGTTTTGCTCCGCGCCCGGCGGCGGTTAGGTGTTTTGCTGCCCTGGTCGTTTTTGTCAGGAGGGCTCCGTGGCGGGTAGTCCGTAACCGGATCTTGGGCCTGGGCCTTTTCCTTTTATGGGCCGCTGAGAATGGGCCGAAAACATCCCGTCGCCTCCCTTCTCTTTTCTTATCCCCAAACAATGGAGCGCACTCTCTGCCGTCTGCACTCGCCACCATGGAGCTTGGCCTCGCTCTCTGGCTCGTCGCGCCGCCGCCGCCGCCGTGTCTCTCCTATAGAGCTGCTCTTGCTCATCCAGCGGATTTTTATTTCCCCGTGTGTGCTGCGAGGTAGACGCGTCCGTGCCTCCAGACTGAAGCATGGAGCTGGGACTGTGTGCAATGCGTTTACCCGACCTATTCAGGAGTGGAAGAGGAGGAGATGGTGGAAGAAGAAGTGGAGGAGGAAGAAGAGGAGGAGGTTGAACCGTCGGTGAGCACGAGGCCGCGCCTGGAGCTCATCGAAGCCGGACCGGAGCCCTGGCGCTGCTGGATGAGTACGAGTCGGGTGAACTGGGGACTTCTCTTGCGCCAAAATCACCGCAGCGGTTAGGCTTCTCACTTATGTGCTTCCTGCGTTTGAAATTAGTCGGGTTTAGTATCGATTGCTTTTAGAACTGAGGTCATGCACTTAGCTCTAAACTTTATTAGCCAAAATTTCGTCCTATAGTTGGTTATGTAGCTTGCAAAGTTAAAATGCGCAGAGCATTTTTTTGTCAAGATTCCACATTGAATGATTGTTGTACTGATACGGTGTCTCCTCAGGCTATGTTGCTGTATTGGGGGAAACCAAATGTTGGCAAGAGCACCCCTAATTAACCAAATGGTTGGGCAGAAACTTTCAATTGTAACAGATAAACCGGTAAAACGACAAGACATACATTCTTGGTATATGTTCTGAACCAGGAAAGTACCAGGTATCAGAATTTAACTCAGTTCAAAGCAAATTAAGGTCCTCGGAAGTTTTGGCCCCATTACCATCAAGAGGATCATGTTGCTTTTCAGTTTTCACTGCTAATCTTAGTTATCATTTAGTTTGCAGATTATACTTTATGACACTCCTGGAGTTATTAAAAAGGAGATGCATAAGCTGGACAGTATGATGATGAAGAATGTTAGAGCGCTATCGGCAGCGCTGACTGTGTGCTTGTTGTTGCTGATGCTTGCAAAGCACCTGAAAAGGTACTGCCAGCAGTAAGAAAGAAAGTAATCCATCCTGATATTCAACCATTTTACCTTACATCTTGTAAGCTTCGGAGAATTCAGATTGATGAAATGCCGGAAGAAGGTGTGGAAACAAAGATATTGGACTTCCTGTACTACTGGTATTGAACAAGAAAGATCTCATAAAACCGGAGAAATCGCAAAGAAACTTGAGGTATGAAGCTGGATACAATTCTGAAAGGTGTTTCCCTGTTTCTTTTTGTGCTTTCCTCTGCTTGCAGTTGGTATTGACTTCTAGACAACACTTTTGACAGTGGTACCAAAAGTTTACTAATGTTGATGACGTTATACCAGTAAGTGCTAAATTTGGTCATGGGGTGGATGATATCAAGGAGTGGATATTGTCAAAGCTCCCTCCTGGTCCTGCTTACTACCCCAAGGTATTGGCACAATCATTCAAATTTTTCTAATGGCATCTCCGCCTGTGCATTGTTTACTTTTAAATGTCATTGGCTGTCCTTGTATTTTATAAACAGAGAGAGTCAAAGTTCAGATGTCAGAACATTTTTAGTTTTTTTTGTCTGTGTGATCAAGAGTGTGCTCCTGAATATCATTATAGTTGCAACTTGATGTGCCCATTCCAATGTTGGCTTCGGAACAAAATCTTGTGTTAATCTTAGTTTGAAGGATAGAAGCACTGGTATCATCTCATCTTTTGCAGATGGCATGGTAGTTTGCTTTTTCCATTATTGGTGAATTGTACAATGAACTTGAAACCGCTTAATGTATGAATTAGAACAAAATGATTACTATGTCCCTGCTAGGCTGTTACCAGTTGTGAAGAAATATTTTCTCGAGGCCAGAGATTAGAAACCTTCCCATCATGTTTTACTTTGTCTAGATGATGCTAAATATTAAGTTTACACCTTTTTCAGTAGTCAGTACATTGTTATCATTCTCTCTGTTGCTCTGTGGTTTATCTCAGTAAACCTGCATGGTACTCTGTAATATGATTCCTCAGTTGGACCCATCTATTTTTTTGTTAGATGCTGTACCACATTGGATGATTTGAGATTAATAGTCGTGTGGTTCACGGTTCACCATGTTTCAGGATATAGCTAGTGAACACCCTGGAGAGATTTTTTTTGTTGGTGAAATAGTAAAGGAAAAGATTTTTGTTCAATACAGGCAGGAAATTTTATTCATGCCAGGTATATGTTCTGGTGTTTTCCCCTGTCAGTTTAATGGAGCATACTCTCCATTTTGCTAATCTTTATTTGTTTTTTTCTTTGGTGACAGGTTAATGTTGTCAGTTACAAAAGAAGGCCTAGTGCCAAGGACTTCATTCAAGTTGAGATACTTGTTGAGAAAGAATTACAAAGATTGCATTATACTAGGGAAGGTAAAAAAAGTTAACAATACCATAATTGTACACGATGTGGGCTGTTTTTCCTGGATATTTTGAAATACATGAGACAGTAGTTAGACATTTTTTCCAACCTAAGATTCAATCTACTATCCTAAAGAAAGGAATTAGGCCATGAAGGGTCGTGTTGTCTCATGTCTAATAGAAAAATATTCCCTAACATGTCCGATTAACTTTGGGATGGCAAAGCCATAAAGATGTTGGCAACCGCGTCAAGGCTTGACATTGAGGATTTCTACAAAAAAAGAAAGTCTACCTTGAGGTTTACATACATCTTATTGACTCTATATTACGTGGTTGCTGTGGACTTGCCATCTCCCACTGCAGCCAATGCAACCATCTTGGGAAGTTTCTATCTAACAGTAATGCACGCCTCCTTGCTTGTACAGATAGAGGTGAGAGTGAAGGAAAATTGGCGGCAAGACGAGCGGCTTCTGAAGCGGTATGGCGCTATGGCGGCGAGATCCGAGCACTGCACTTTTGACCCCAGGAAGCTGCCGCGAGTTGTGAATGACTTACTTTCCTTTTCCATTTTCTTCTTCTTCTGTTGTTGCCGATGCGAGCGAGTATAGCAGTTAACTGAAGAAAGTGTCCGGACCCAACTACAGCTCAGTTATCAAGTTCTGTGTTTTTTTTTTTTTGTTATCAAAAAGTTCTGTCATTTTTTTTTTTTTGAGATTATATTAAGTTCTGTGATCTGATGCAGTTGTTTTGTTCTGTCCTGTGGAACTGATTGATTTGATTTGATTTTTTTTTTTTTGAGAATTCTGTTGCCGCGTAGAAATCGCTCTTTCCAATTTGTGTGTTTAAGACAAAGCATAACGCAATGGCTACGCGACGCTATTACGTCCATCCCTGCGAACACACGCTTTTATCATCCCTATGAAGCTCGGCCGAAGGGTGAAATAAACCCAAATCTTGAGCCACCACCTGCGCCTGGCTATCACACGCGACGCATATCACTCACCCAACAACACACGTCCTAAACTCTACCCCCCATGCAGCGCCGGAAGGGACCGAAATTTAGGTGAAATCTTGAGATTCTGCTAAACCACCGGCGCCTCACCGGCGAAGGGCGACGCCGCCTACCACTTTAAAAAAAATCGCGAAATAAATCGGGATAAATTAGCCGATTTTCGGGATTTGCGACGCGGATTTCAACTCCCCATTAGTGCTCAACCAACCCTCGCCATCCGTGAGCTCCTTGACAGCCCAACTACAGCTACAACCCAACGAGGTTGCCGCTCAAGTATTCAGCCAGAGCTGTTTCCCCTGCAGCCCACCAACCCGTCCTCGCTTCCCTTCCTATCGTCTCCCTCCCCTCTCGGCCTAGTCCCTAGTCCCCGCCGTCGCCTCGTCCCACGTCGTCGGCGGCATGCTTAAGTTCTGTCAAGGTGGTGGTGGAGTACTGCCTCTGGACCCGCGGAAGGCGGCGGCAGTGGAGCTCCTCGCGCAGTGCAACGGCCGCAAGGCTAAGGACTCCAACCCGGCCTGCTCCGTCGAGCTCCGCCGCCTCCCCTCCCCGCCTCTGTCCACGGACCCCAACTCGCAGCCGACTCTCCGCCTCCACGGGTCCTCGTGACCTACCTCCAACGGAGCCGAGGGAGGCCATCCTCACCGCGCTGATGGCGCTACGGCGCAGGGCATCCGCGACCAGATCCTCGCACGGGGCCGGCTCATCGACACGGAGCAGATGTTCCGCGACGGCGGGGAGAAAGTGGCCTGTCGTCATCCCCGAGGAGGAGCTCGCTATGTCATTCCCTGGCATCAAGGTACGGCCGGCATGTTTTCCCCTTTTGTGCCTATCTTTTCATTTCGTCGAGCACCTTACGTGCGTGTGGTTGTTTCACACCGCATTGAACACGCTCTAGATCTTTTTCTTGAATTTGTTGTGTGCCTGTTGAGGTAGTGCGCACCTTATGTGTTTTGCCATTGTGTTGCGACATTCCGGTGATATAGACATGTAGTTTGTTACACTGCTCATCGCAGCGTCGAACAAGAATGCATGATTTGTTTGTCACCAGAATTTGTTACCGCTTCCTCCGTTCTAAACTACAGATCATTCTGGTTTTTCTAGACACAGTCTTTACATAGAGTATGTCTAAGTGTATAACAAAAGTTATATATCCAAGTGCATAGCAAAGATTATGGACCTATAAAAGCCAAAATAACTCGGGAGTAGTTGGTATCATCTGTTGGTTTCATGTTGTTTCTACCTGGAAATTAAGGTATGCCATGTAAGTGCAGCTTACCTACATTTCATGTAGCACCTAGTCACAAGTTCATTATGAGCAAAATCACAATAAATATTGCAGTTGTATAACGATACTAGTCCTAAAAAGCATGGCGTGTAAACTTAAATGCAGTTGCATAGGATACTTAGTAAAAGAAAAAAAAACATTTGTGCAAGCGGTGAATTTAGTGTCACCTGGATCATTGGTTTATTCATTATTGGAGATGTGGGTGTTCATGAAATTGTAGAATTTGGTTTAGCTAATTTGAAGGTCAAGTTAAAAACTAAAGGATTACAGGAAAGGTATCAATTTCCAGTTCTTGGTTAAGAAAATTTTTCTAGCAAGCTATAATTAATAAGTTACACAGCAGCACCTTTAGGACCTTTAGTTGTTCACACTCCATATGTCCAATTTGTTGTATATGATAAGGTTGCTCAACAGTTGTCCAGGGCATATTCTGGATTTTTTAACTCTACTACTACAGTTAATTTGACCAAAAATCTAACTCTGACTTGCAAGTTGTATGCAGCTATGCAACAAAATATACTTATAATGTGCTGCATATACATGTGAGAATTGCATACCAGAGATGAGAAAAAAGAGTATGTGCTTGTCTGATTACCGGATACCGCTATTTGATTAGTCTTTATGAAGCCAATTAATCTACATTTAGTGATAACTATGCAATATGCATTTTTAATAATGTTTTCATTATATTTGAAATTGATTAAGACAACTTTTTGTATGTAGTATAATCATTAAATAAATGATTATTGATGTACCGTAATTTGCACAATTTAGGGGTTAAAGAGTGTCAAACATATGCAGGAGTCAAACATACTCAACTTTGACCAAATATATACAAAAAGATAACTTACTATTATTTAGGGTCGTAATAAGTATCATTAGATTAATCAGTAAATATTTTTTCTATAATACATTTATTTGGAGATACAAATGTTACTAATATTTTTCTATAAAGTTTGACTAGCACAAAAATCTAGGTGAAATTTTAGGAGCGAGGGCTTATAATACATATTGTCCTGTGATTCCAAGCAACCAAGCAGGATATGCACCCCATGAACCATATTATACTTGCAGCTAAGAAACTTCTTACTGCCTGTCTCATGTGAGCACAGGTGAGTTGCTGCCGTCAGCTTGCTTTTTATATACAACCCACTTCTGCCCTTATCTGGTCAGGATTAAGGAGAGAGAGAGAGAGAGAGACAACAAGTGAAGAGTATTGGCCTCCACAATGAATGTACATGTATGCATCATAACAACATGGAGGACTGATAGCACCACACTGGTGTCAACCTCTTTGGCAAGGGCATGCGACATATGTTTGAGCATTTTACAAGTTTTGTGGTGTGTGCTCACCGTGTAAGTTGGTGTTACCTCCAATGCAATTTGCTCAAATAAGTTACTGGGACCAGTGTTGATGCCACAAATACATGATCTTGGTTTCATCGTATGGGTAGTTTGTGTTCAGGAGCAATTAGTTGCATCGGATTAGTTGATCCTGTTATGGCCTGTCTCTTATAAAAGGAACGCCATTGGCCTCTCACATGGGATAGAAAACTCACTCCTAACGTTCCTTTTTTTATACTGCTAATTCCTGCTGCTCGAACTGAAACCGATGTACTCCATTTTCCAATTCTTGCTGTTTAACCTCCCCAAAAGTCAGTCCATAACCTTTTTGTGTGCCACTAGTATAATGCCAATTGGGTTGAGGTACTGGTGTGTATGTGACTTCCTTTCCCAATATTTTGTTGGAATTTTACTAAGGACTTTCCTAATATGTTGTTGTTAAACTAAGACAACTTCTGGTGATCATTCTATATTGTTACCACAGGACTTTCATATCAAGGTCTGTCATGTGTGCTGTGGATGACATCCTCAACGAGTTTCTTTGCACATGGCTCTCTATTTTCTCAGTTATTGACTGGATTATTCTCTGTTTTTGACAGCCAAAGAAAGCCGAGGACAAGCCCCAGGCCTAGTGACCAATTCAGAGTTTTCTGTTTGATATAGCATGGTTAACTATGGACATTTGTACACCCACAAATGTGGGGTAAAAATCTCTGACCGCTGCCACTTAGAATGTGTGTTACCTGTTGTTTGAAGGCCAGGTCTGGTTCAATTTTGTTTTCCCACACTTTCGGTTGGTGCTCTGTACTCGTATTTCATTTTGGCTCTTGTCACAATATGCTATGAACAAATTGACTCAGATTAAGAAACTTTTCATAATATTGTGGCCTTAAAATCACTGCTGCACGGTTGATTTCTCAGCAGTTGCTGTTGAGTTGTTAAGAGTTATATCAGTGGTGGCCGATTTGGGATAGCAGCATAGGAGAATGAATCTGCGCGATTGCTGGTTTTAAGTTCAAATCAGGTATTCAGGTTTAACAGTATGGATTTTACTGTAGTACTAGGGGAATCTCCCGCGTTGCTGTGGGAATTAAGAAACAATCGTGATCATATGAGAAAATTTCATGATATCATCTGCTTGACGATAGTGTAGCTTCCATTGTTGTGCATGATATCATAGAGGCATTATCCATATGCCCTCCCTGCCGCCCACCCCTGCACAACATATGCCTCGACCGGGTGGATTGGGGAACCCCGACCAACGCGTCGTTGATGGACCGGAACACCTGCACGTTCCATGGATCATTGATGACGGGTCGGGGAACGTCGCCGGGCTCAGATCTAGCAGGCAGCCGCCAAGATGTCCTCTAACGCCTGCTTCCTCCACCGCTGCTCGAAGTTGAGCACGTCCCACGCCGTAGGACCTTCCAATCTGCAGTGCACGTCGTGCCACGGCTCCTGCGAACCCGCAGCGCTGCACAAAGGCGCGCTTGTAGTTGTTCTGCATGAAGTCGTCGAGGTACATCGTGAGGAGGTCCCTGAACAGCGTGTGCTTCTCTTCTCGTCGTCGTACCTGGTCAACACCTCGCATCGTTAGGTCGTCGCAACAGCAGCAGCTAATAGAGCAACTGCATCAGTTTGTACCTGCCGTCACAGAGGTCTATGCCGCCGATGAAGCTGACTGCTGACGACGTGGCGTTCGTCGGTGCCCGGCGTGGACACGTCGAGCGTGACAGTCTTCTGGTGGTGCGTGAACTCGACGCTGGTCTTGACGTCCTGCACCATGGTTAGCGACGCGTCGGCGAGGCACGGGCAGAGGAAGCACCTCACGTTGGTGCCCCTCGAAGAACCTCACGGTCTCCTCGTCGTGCGTCTTCATCAGGCCAGCGTTGCCGAGGAACGACACGGACGTGTTGTTCTGCCACGGCATCACCAGCACGGCCACGCCCTCGTCGGCCTTCCGCTTCAGCAGCTCGCCTTCGGCGCCGGGAGCGCCGCCCGATGGCCCGCGTCGCGCACCAGCGTGATCTCCGTGCTTACCAACCACCCCGCGACATACACGAAACGCCGCGCGTCGCGGATGGCGGTGTACAGGTCCTCCCACAGCCGCGTCGGCCGGTACGCCAGCCCGCCGTCAAGGCGGACCCCGGGTCGAACGCGTCGGACAGGTGCGCGTTCTGCGTGACGCTGCAGTTGGTCCGCTCCTGGAAAAACGTGGGCTTCACGCCCCGCGAATTCAGGTAGGCCCCAGAATGGGTCGCGCTCCACGTCGAAGAAGCGCAGGCGGACGCGGAGGCTCGGCGTGTGCGTCTCGTGGGCATGCTCGCCGCCGCAGAGGTTGAGCCAGCACTCCAGCGGCTCTCGGGAGGCAACGCGCGCGGCGGGCGCAGAACACGAAGATGTGGCTTTAGCGCCATTGATTTGGGACAAGCACGTCCGGTGGTTTTAGGAGCAAGCTCGTCCTAGAATCTCGAGGAATACTCCACTCAGGACCGCCACATCCTCTTGCTGAACCAGACAGCACTCCACAATCAAACAGCATCGAGGTTACTTCAGAATTGGCCAATCTCCATTCTGTTCTAGTTTGTACTCTGCCACATCTCAGCATTTTATACTATGGCATAATAAATTCTTGTGGAAACGTTTCAAATCTAGATTCTAGTGCAAAAGATTCAATCCAGATTCCCTTGAGAAAAGAAACGTTTCTCTAATAACTCAACATCACTATATTTAGCTAGCTCGCTGGATTCTTTAAATTAGAACTAGAATCAAGAGAAACCAGGTTTTTGTTGTTTATCGTACTAAGTACAAAAAGAGAATCAGTTCCCAGTGATTTTTGGCACCGATTCTACTGATTTTACTGAGAAACTGGAAAGTTCCTCGCAGCT
This sequence comes from Hyparrhenia diplandra, assembly GCA_015847255.1. Classification (NCBI taxonomy): domain Eukaryota; kingdom Viridiplantae; phylum Streptophyta; class Magnoliopsida; order Poales; family Poaceae; genus Hyparrhenia; species Hyparrhenia diplandra. Next base: position 60,641 of record JADLZK010008325.1, read on the forward strand.
AAAAGCACCCTCAATTACATCCCACAGCCACCAGTTGAATTTCTCCAAAGAGCTCATCTGCATCGTTTGTGGCCCGAATACCAACCATCACTGTTTCAATCTTACAAATGATCCTACACAACGTATTAAAATAACATTAGTCACCATGGCTGAAACAAAAACATAACATGCATAGAAGTGCAATATGCTTCTGCCGCTAACTTAATTATGCTACCATAAACTATTGAGACTAGAATAATTGAAATGCAGAATAAAAGGATTTTCCAGGTTATGTTATTGTGTTGACAAAAATCTGTCATTTCTTCATGATCTCTCTATTATTAACCAGCAGGAGAAAATAAAATTCACTTACTTAATTGACTATAGCAACCTATGATATCCAAAGCATGCATATCATGGGTTTCTCGAGGATGGCATCTGATGGAGGACCCTCATGTACAAGAGATCCTGCAACTCCAAGTATCTATCTCTCCATTCTGTTCCCTGTTGGTTTGGAGTGCCATTCTGAGCATTCAGCCCAAAATCAAATAACTTGGAAGAACCACCATGCTTCTGGATCCCATAATAAAAACATAAGATGCAACAGAAAAAAATGTAAATGAAACTTGTAAGGTGTATGGCACCAAATGAAAGACAAAGCAAAATCACCAACCTGAAGCTCATCCAAGTAGCGCTCCATAAAATGGAGGTTTTATTTCCAGGAATTGGAACATCATTTTCAGGCGAGGAAAAATTACTGCCCGCCGTTCAGCCTCCCCATTTGCTGAGCAAACTTTCGTAACGTTTGCAGCGGTGGCAAATTTATTTCGTTGTGGCGTTACTATCAGAACATTGGTTACTGGACCTGACAAACAATTATCAAAGCTCAGTGGTACTACAGATTCGGGGAATAAAGTAAACAAGAACATGATTCGTAAACAGTGTGTTGTGATATATTAAAAAAAAGTATGGGCATAGAATAGAGTCCGCCTCAGCTTTAGAGATATGTAAGCTTACTACGAAGAATACTAACAAAAAATTATACCATGAGTCATGAAAGTTGACTCTGTAAACTCATGGAGACAATATTTTGCAGTCCAGAGTTAATGTTTCAGTTATAATCAAGACATCCCATAGAACTTCCCAAAAAAAAAAAAGAATTCATATAGAATTATGTGTGATTTAGGATTGATTGACGGAACTCAGCCTAGGTAAATTATCACCATTTACCTAACATAAGGAAATGTATTTAATAATGCCTTTAATGACAGTAAAAAAACAAAAAGTAACATCTTTTGCTCATTAAGCTTCAGGAAAAAATACATTGATGCTTAGGTTTCTCTAGGAAGAAAGTTCTAGTAGTCAATGGAGTAGGATGCAAACCCAACCACATATTCAACGCATAAGAGTGTCCAATGTAAAATTAAGTTTTCAAATATTGCACTAAGTTTTGTAAAGTCAAGGCAGGTTTTCAGTACGAATATAGCCCTTTTAATATAAAATAAGAGTATAACCTTGGGAGTGTTTGAATTTTCGGGTCACCTGCTGACATCTAGTATCCCACACCCGAACATTACCATCCTCAGATCCAGAGACAAGTAGAAGTCCATCTGTGCTTGATGCTAAGCTTGTTACTGCCTTGCTGGATCAGTAAAAAACAGAATCAACTTAATAGATCTCACCACACAAATGTTAGGAAATTTGACACTGAAACAGCCTATATTAAACGAGAAAGTAGTTGTAAATAAATTTATTTAGATAATGGCATTGAATAACCTGCACTGTTAACAACAGTGCAGATCAATGAATAATCATTACAAAGAAAAAGCCTATCATCAAGTCTAAAGTAAAGGTTGAAGATATAGAGCTTTGTCAAAGCTGAAAAAACATGCCTATATTGTATGCACTTCCTATGGATAAATATAGAGGGTCATGCTCTTTTAAGTGATGAACAATTATCTCATAGAGGGTCAGGCAAACCTGTGGTCATCCAATGTTCCCAGAACAGATGAATCATCACTACCATGAAAACTGAGATCAACGCCCATAGCAGTAACATATATCTTTCCATCTCTACCACCAGCATAGAAAATATGACTTCTTGGGTCTAGTGCTACAGAACCGATGCTAGTAGGAAATGAAATGCTTCTTAGCATCCTACCCTCAGATAAACTCCAAATCTGCAGATAAGAACAAATGCCATTACAATGTGTAGCCCAAGATGCTAATCCCTCCGACTCCAAATGTAGGTTGTTTAGGACACTGAACATCTCCAATATGACACTTTGCCTTGTAATGTTCATTATAAAATATACCATTTATATAATGAAATATATATTATGGAAGTATTTTCCATTATAAATATAGTAACATCAATCATATGTTGTCAATCCATGTAACTTTTCGTGCTTATAATCCAAGTTGATAAAGTTTGACCAGATATGATCCTAAGACTTACATTTTGTCGGTGGTAGTAATAGTTAAGTTATAAATAAGAGTGGCTAACAAGAACTACAACATATAAATAACTGCATATCAAAACATTCAATTAAAAAAGAGAGAGTTGAGTTGCACACGCACTTTTACAGGTTCGATCCTCTGAAGAAGATATAGCAATTGCTCCAAGAAAAACAAGCAATATCAGTTACAGGCAGTGCATGCTGACTGAAACTATACATGTATGGTGTCTGGACCTCCAGCCTTGACTGCTCATCAAGCACCCTGCAACCAATACAACCAAACCCAATGAAAACTATACAAAAAGAGATTGACCAATTTTACTACACAAAACAAACCATACGTGATGAGATCCCAAACTTTGATATTCCCATCCTCTCTGACCCTGAGACAAGCAAATAGTCATACAGTGCGAGGCACCTAACAGCACGATAGTGCGCATGCCATGTGTGTAGAAGCTCTCCACTAGAAACCTATAAACCAGCATAAAATCCGATGAGTCGGATAAATAGCTAGGCAATGTTCAAACTTATTAATTTAACCAGAAAAGTGCTGCATGGATCAGATTCAGATAGCTTTAACTGTAGACAGTAACCAAACTCAAATGCGCGCATAAGACACCAGCAAACAGAGGAAAGACATAATTAGTTACCCTAATATTGTACCTGTGAAAAAAATACACAGGTAAACATGTCAAATATTGACAACAACTGAGGATTACAATGTGTTTCTGCTTAAGTAACTGTAAAACACCAATGCTCAAGTAGAAAAATGAAATGGGAAAACACATCATGACTTTACAGAAAATGTCTTCAGGTGCTAAATGGATATATATTTGACTAAAAAAGTAAAATACATCCGGGTGGCATTTGATCGTGGAAATTCCGACAGCATGGTTTTCTAATTGTCACAGTGAGCTTCTAGTGCAAAAGCACAAATTGTTAACCTATGGCATATTAATTAGCTTCTAAAACTGCCAGGTTATTGAGTGCTAAAGAGAACACTAACACAAAAAATAAGCACCGGCTTCAAAGTTTTTAGCACCTAAAACACATTCGCTCACCACCCCATACAGTGCAGCACACAAGCTACGGAGAAACAAATTCTACTACAAGAAATCTAACAAAGTTATTGTAAACATATTTCATTCAGAACTAAATAACCCCAATTATTCCTATTCTTTTCCAAACCAACTGGGAAGAAATGAAGGCCCTGGTCAATTTTGATTAGTTATCACCAGGGCATCCACTTCACACCACCTTGAGCTCACTAATAACCAAGCAAAAACACTGGAAGCACTCCACATCAAGCTCAAACGACAGCACACCAAGCATCCAATCCAACCACACATACTAACAGTTTCAACCCATCACAAAGAAAGCACAATGCACTCACCTCCCAAAGGAACATATTGCCATTGCTGCCACCACCGATGAGGTAGCTCCCTCCTGATCGGCAATAAGTGCGCGCATCGGCTCAGCAGGAAAGCTCTTGACGGCCACTTGCGGCTGCAATCGAAAGCGAGAAACGACTCGGGGTCATGGTTCGGAGTTGAAGAGCGCCGCCGTTGGGAGTTTTATTATGTAGAGCGAAGTGCTTACCTTGTCCCAGTAGTAGAAGTGGATGGTCCCGGAGTTGCCGCCAGCGGGGAGAGCCTGAGCGGAGGCGAGGAAGCGGTCGGCGACCGAGGCGAGCGAGCGAGGACGGGAGGCGCAGGGGCGGAAGCGGATGTCCTCCGCGCCGGTGCGGAGGTCCCAGGCGGCCACGCCCGCGTCCGTAGATGACGCGGCGAGCACCAGCTGCTGCTTTGGTTGTGGCGGCGGCGCCATGAGCAGCGGAGAGGGAGAGGTAGAAGAGTCCCGAGCGGCGCAGTCAAGGAAGCCGGCGGGGGAGAGAGAGGATGCGCGACGACGTGGGGCGAGGCACCGGCGGCGGCGCGAGACGGAGAGTTGTGCGGGAGAGAGGAGAGGAGCGCCTCCGTCGTCGGTTTGGAGTGCGTGGCGGCGCTTATGGGCCGACGAATCCCATCCCTCTCCCGCGTATGGGCCGGCCCGCTCTGCAACTCGCTCGTTTTTGTTAGGTCCATGCAACCCAAAAAAAATGGCAATTCAAAAGTTCAATCCAAAGTGTTTTAGTGTTACGCGCACCCGTCGTGATCGTAATCTCTCATATTTCTGAAAGATTAAAATGTGTTAACAAAAACTAATTGCACAATTTAACTAAAAAGTGTGAGACAAATTTTTTGAGACTCAAGTATCAACGATGCATAATAATTATCAAATACTCCTCTTCGTCCCAAAAAGAAATTAATATTTGAAGTTTTCTAGACATCAATGCCGGCCATTATTCGTCTTATTAAAAAAATTTATGCAAATTATAAAATAAATAAATCGTTATTACAATATCTTAGTGATAAAAATAAATCATAACAAAAATAAATAATATTTATACAAATAAAGGATGGTCAAGCAACAAGTCAACAAAACCCTAAAACAACACTTTTCTTGAGGACGAGGGAGTACAAACGAAAAAGTGTTACGGTATGGAGAACCCAAAATATTTTAGGTTGCATGACAACTAACCCAAAAAAATGTTACAGAGGTTCCAGCGATGAGCTGATTTTTCGCGAGCACAATAGTCAGCCTCTACTTCTAGCGCCATACCCCGTGACCAACAAAATGTCAAGGGTTTCACGCGTCAAATGGCAAAGGCCATTGGTTGAGCTCCCACCCGGGGTTCAAATCCGGGTCGCGACACTTTTATCCCTGGATTTATTTCGCGATTTTTCCCGGCTACCATGCATTAAGTGGTAGCGACGTCCCCCGTCGATAGCGATAGCGCGATGGTGACTTTGAACTTCAAGATTCTGACGTCTCGAGTCCTTCAAGGTGCTCATAGGGGTAGGGTTTCAGACGCCATTGCTCATACAAAAAATGGTTGCAGGCGCTGGGCGCTGGGCTGAAATTGGCCCCACAGACCGCGTAATTAAAAAACAAATGACTACTTCTAGAGTGACGTCTGAGGAACTGCACAACGAACCACTTCATGCAGCAACTGAGATCCTCGACGACTTGAAGCAACTTACTACATCAACTAGTAATAATATCCTCGGCATTGGTATCCATCAGGGTCATACGTATACCTCTGCCTTTGTTGGATTTGCATTTGTTACGTATCGACCATCATCTTTTCAAAATGCGAGTAGATCATAGCATAAGCACATTATGTTATTATACAAATCTCTTGTTATTTTCTAGCTTAAATTATGTCCAAATTTGAATATCTAATAAAAATAAGAAACTAAAAGTTCTAGCGAGAACGAAAAATAGGTAATACCCACTTGCTGCCATAAAAGCGCCCCAGGGGAGTAAAAAAAGAGCAGAATGTTTCGTCTAGGCAAACTCTCAACTGCAAACTGGAAAGAATCCGGCGAGCAAGCAAACGGATGGACGGACGATCATATCGCTAGGCGATCACGTCAGTTCTCCTGATCCCCGACTTTGTCGTCTCTGTTGCTATCGCCGGCGCTACCACCTGGCGCCGGCGGCAGCACGGTCGTCCCGCTGCTGCCCCACCAGCACCGTTGCTGCTGCCTATGTACGACTTGATGGTCGCCGCGAGCAGCGCGGTGAACTTGGGGTCGGACGCGATCGCGGCCGCCGCGCTGACGGTGTCGTCCGCTGCCGCCACAGCCTCCGCCTGCGTGGCGGGGGCATTGGAGGAGGGGTTGTACAGCTTCTGCCCGAACAGCTGCGTCGTCAGCGGCATCGACCGGCCCGCGGCGTCGGCGAGCGCGGCCTGGAGCTGGTACTGGAGTGGGAGGGCTCCATTCCCGTCGCCCGCGCCGGCTGCGCGTACGAGGACGCGGAGGGCGGAGGCGCCGCCTGGGGCGGCCCGTGAGGTCCAGCGTCACGGTGGGAACGGCGCCGTCGCCGTGATGGTGGCGACGTTGGAGGAGCACGGCACCACGGCGCGCGCCAGGAAGTTGACGCCATTAGGCTGCCGCTTTCCGCGCTGGGCATCGAACCGGACAGCAGCATGGGATGGCCGCCGCTGTCGTCGACGCCATCGGCATCGCCGCTGCCGGCGGCAGCGGGTGGTTGTGCTGACCCCTCATACGTCGTGATCAGCACCGCCGCGTCCTCGGCGCATCTTTGACCTGCCATATATCACACACATGCATGATCAGATCAACAACGTGTGATGAATCCAAAATACAAAAAGAATGTTAAGACGGTTCATCGTTCAGCAGCACATCATATATACTTGCCAGGACCGGGCACCCGGCGGCCATGGTGCAGCGGTAGTACGCGCGGGGGGCATGGGTTGCCTTTTGGCCATCTTCTGCCCGTACTTCCTCCATTGGCAACCATCATTGATCTGCGTGTACGTATTACCATGACCAAGAACAAAGATTAAATTAATTTCAGCAACAACTCAGTAGAATGCAGCAGTCCACAGTCAGAACTCAGAAGCGAAGCACTGGCATCATAGCCTTACCATGGCTGCCTCAGAGTGGGCTCGACGGAGACGCGGGCCTTGCGCATGGTGGCGGGCTCGGGGATGGCCTGGGGACCTTGGCGGGAGGAACTGGCGCACCTGTTGTTGTTGGAGAGCCAGCCCGCTGCGCGGCCAGGTGGTGTGCAGCGGCGGCGGCAGCTCATCGGCTGGGTTGCTGCCACCCCTCCGTGGGCGAGGTGCTGCTGGCGGCCGCAGTTCTCGAACGCCGGAAGCGGCATCATCATGTCCTTGCTGCTGGCCATGATCCCGTTGCCTGGGCAGTAGTCCATGGGCTGCGGCGGCGGCGGTTCCGCGTTGCTGTTCGACCCCGAGCTGTCGCCGCCACCGCTGTGCCACAGCCGGTCGCCGGGGGCGTTGCCGATGCCGATGAACTTCCGCGGGAGCAGGTGGCCGCCGCCGCCCTCCTGGTGGTCCTTGGTCTCCGGATCGACCTTCATCATCAGCTGCTGTGACATGGTACGATGATCGCAGCAATAAGTCACAAGACAAAAAACAGTCTCGATCAGACGTTGACATTAGCTACTGATCGGTGCATGCATCGATCGACGTCGATCCGTCCTGGTAATCGATCGAGTTTACACACCTCATGTCCTGGAGGTCCGCGAAGGGATCGCATGGCTATTGGCCCTTTGCTCCTCGTTGCTGCTGCATCAGTCTAGCGTACGGCACCTGCATCTGGAGGGCGTTGAACTTCATTTTGGTCAGCCTGTTGACCAAGTCCTGAGCTGCTTGTTCTCTTCGTTCAGGCGCCCAATCTCAGATTTTGCCAAAGCTAGCTGGTCATATAAATACACATTCATTAATTAGTCTCCCAATATAACAGTAAGAGACTGAACAAAAGCGAATAAGGTAAGATTTTTCAGATTTCTATGTCTTTTAAACGAGGAGGTGCCAGACTTCGAACCCGAACCCAGTTGACGGGAGAGTCGTCCTGGGGTTTGACTAAACTGCACGCAGAATTGGCGCACTTAATGAAATCGAGTTTAGTTTTCGAAGAACAAGCGTACCAGCGAGTGAGCTGCTTATTATTCATTCAGTCAATCAAATAAACTAGGCAAAATGCATGGATGATGATCGACGTCCCGCGTACGTTGCGTGATTTAAATCGAATTTACTTATTTGCTCACCGACGCACCTCAGCTTGGATCTCCCTGTGATGGACATTGTCGCTGAGTCGACGGTGGACCTCGCTCGCTCCTGCTTCTTCTTCCCGCCGACGTGGTGCAGAGCCATCTGAAAATTAAAGCCGAGCCGCGCACGTTATTAAAACTGCCGATCCGACAGACTAGATACGGATGAAATGGGGAAAAGCATGGAAAACGATCGAATTTGAATCGATTGGGTGTGGTTACGTACGTTGATGGTGAGGTCGTTCTCCTTGATGCCGTATCGTCCGACGACGGCATAAAAGGCGGCCAAGTCGCCGACTCTTCTCCTTCTTGAAGAAGTTCATCTGCCCGCCGGCTCCGCGTCGCCGTACTCGTACCGAGCGCGGCGGCCGGGAGGCGCGGCGGCGGGCGCCATCTCGGCGCCGTTGTTGTTCACCCTGCGCTTTCCCAGGTGGGAGGAGGACCTGGGCGCGGTGACGTGACGAGACGACGACGACGCATGATTAGGGAGATCGCTGGGTGGAGTGGAGAGGACCGGCGCAGGGCGGGCGGGGCGTATAAGAAGGAGCCGGGCACACACGTGGCGAGACCTGGCCATGGGCTCACTGGATCTTGAGTCCATCTTTATAGGCAGATGGAGCTAGACCATTGACCAGGGAACCTGGGGTGACTGGCGGAGGAGGAGAGGAGGATTGCATGTAAACCGCGTGTCAATCAAAGTCGCGAGGTCCAGACGTCCCCAGTGCCAGTGGCCCAGTCCATGGGGACTGACTGGGTCTGTGCCCGATCAGGTCAAGTCAGCTCCTGATCTGATCCGAGGAAACGGTAGCTGGGCGACTTGGCCGTATGGACTTCAAAGCGCACTGCACTACCACCAGTCGCCCGCCACCGACGGACCTTCAGTTTTGACTTTTCTTTAAAAAAAAAACATGTCGTTTCAATGTTTGTCGATTGACTAGGTGTGTATAGTACCCCTCAAAATTTCACGGAAGTACTGGAATTTTGACGCCTGAAGTAATTTTCGTTCATTCAGAAATATTATCCTACTATCTATATGGCCTAACCAGGGCTCCAAAAAATTTGTCTCAGAAAGTACGGCCAAAACTATCCAATTGGGCTTATTTTGCTTACCTCCACATTTCATACTCCACGCATATGCCTAAAGATTTGATGTTAAGGAAAATTCAAAACGATGTGATGAGAGGTTGAGGGAACTTAGTGGACTAGGACACAGATATGTCGTTTGGTTCTAAGCGTCAGCAGTCCAAGTACGTGTTCATAAATGCTGTGATGTGTCTTGTTTGAACGAGAATAAGCATGTGACCGTCAACATTCTTGTTGATATATAGCAAGAAAGTACAAGTAGATGGCCCTGAGAATTGAAACCACCTAGAGGAATAAAATTGGAGACATGTAAGATAAAAAGGGTTGTTGTACGTAGAAAGGGACTAAGTGCCCACAATCAAAGTGGTAAAAAACTTCAAAGTCGCCGCTTTCTGTAATCTTTGGACAAGCTCTAGCACTAATGACTCTTCTTTTTTTTTTTTTTTTAGAAAAAATGCACATTCCAAATTTCCTATAGTCCCATTAATTTACTACAACAGGAGCGGGAGACTCTTTCCATGCCGAGCATCCAGACCCAATGGTCACCCGGTGCATCGGTGCATCAATTTTAGATGTGTAACGTCATTCCTAAGCACAAGGGCGTTGAGCCCCATCCGCATTTCTTGGCCAACCACATACCACTAGTTGATCCGATCCGACGTCCAAACACGAAGCAAAATAGTAGATGTAGTTGGTAATTAACTGTCGTCGCATCACTTCGGTCATATAAACATGTCATCTAGACAAGCTTTGATCAAACTTCAATAAAAAAATTAAAAATATCAATGGCTTTAAATTACTTATTAGTTTGGGAACTTGGAAGATATATATAATTTGTATAGTAAAAATATTTACAAAATATCATGATTTTGAACACTTGCAATAACGCAACCATGAGATTTTTGTAAATGTTTTTTACTTTAAGAGAATTGGAAGTACCGTGCTATTTTGAGGAGGAAGTATATGCTTTTGAGATTGACTTAAGTCGGAGCATCGTTTTGGCGGTGGTTAATAATATTTGGTGGTTAACATGACTGTTGTACTCCATAGATATTGAGCGTGACAACAAAAGAGTGGAGCGAAAAGAGTGGCTTAACGTCGCCGTATCGGCGAAACAGTTACAAGAGGTCCATCCCATTGCGCAAGTAAGGTTTAGCCAAGTATATAAGACTGTAGTTAGTGATGCAAAGTTGTAGAAATGTAGACAATGTGGGCGTGACCTCGTGCCAATCTCACCCACATCGGTTTTCCACTGACAATGTGAGCTGACCCTCGATCCGATGCTGACGCAATATGATCCCGCAATACATACTTAAGTCTGTAAACCCAGAGTATATTTGAGAGGCTTATCAGTCATTAGCCAATGCGTCAATATCGCAGGTTAACGGCTGTGATAAAAAGCATACAGGTTCATTACACATATGTAACACTGACGCATAACAAAATGAAAATACTTCTTGAGTACACACTGCTAGGGTGCACGGCGACAATTCAGTACAAGAGGCCGAAGCACGATGGCGGATACATCCACAAATATTCTTGCGCCAGGTTAAAATAGTTGGGCGTTGTCTCAGGTCCCAGAAAGCATCACTAAACATGTAGTAGCATATATACACAACACATCGCCGGCCGCATAAAGACACAAGTTAAAAAACAAGCTAAAGCTTCTCTCTCGCGCATGCGTTTGCCTCTGAACGAGGCACCAAACCATTCCTTAGGGCCGACTTCTGCGAAGCCAACCCTCAGCTTGCCGTAGTCAAGACAGTGTGGTAGACTCCCATGAAAACATCACCCAAGATCCTGAATTGCAAATAGCCCAAACGTTATGCACAAAGATTAAGAATCGTGAGAGCCAGGACCCGGAGCTTAGTGGTGCATAATTTACCAGAGGGGCCACGAGGTGGTGGGATATCAATAGCTGTGAATCCACTGATGCACTGGGCAGCTTGTCCTTCACCAACCTTAAGAATGTACTGCATAACCAAGAGAGGAGAGTCAAGTTCGAATCGGCAACAAGATGGAAAATCCGCAAATGGATCAAGAGCCAAGAGTACGATAATGGAGAAGGGATCACACCTGCTCTGGTTTCAGAAACGAACTTCTTGCCTCCAATGGTGAATGCTATGTCAGGCATGGACCCAAGACTGCCGCCAGTCCACAGCTGATTCTCCCATGGGACTAGGAAGACGCTTCATAAAGCTGTCATAGTGAAACAGTTAAGCAAAGTAGAGTACTACGTGGTACATAAATAATCCTCTCAAAGTCAAGTTAAGCTCACCTGATTAATGTAGTTTAGATGAGATCCTGTGTCTTGTTCTGGGCAAGTTGGTTCTGCATCCATACCTCACAGCCATCTCACAGGCAGTGCACATTGGATCACCTTGAGACCACCATTTGATTTCCCCAGCTTCATCATCCACAACTCCAATTCCAGCGCTGTGTTTGCATAGCATATATAAAAAAGAAGAAATGAGCTACAGTGACACCATAATATGAGACAGGATGCTCAGATGGTTATCGTTACTTTCATGAGTACATGAAAAGCATGCCTTAGCAACATCAAAAATATGCAACTATAGAAATTGTTTAGAGTCCTCACTAACACCATGAGTGCCATCAAAAGTGCACAGACCAACCTGAGAACAGACCTTCGCTGGTTTTGTCTGCAAAATAAACCAATACCAAGTTGAGTTACCCAAGAGTTTCAAAAAGCAACTGACCAAACCAGCAACCAGAAAAGAAAAATCCATAGTTTGGAAAACACAAACCTCAGCTAGCAAAAGATCTAGGATCTGTTGTCCATACTGGGGAAACAACAGTCTTGCACTCCTGGCTGACTACACCAGCAGCACCAATCTTTTCATTGATTTCAGTAACTATGGCCTGCATTGATCATACTACAACTTGTAAGCACCAGAGCAACACAAGAGGAACACAAAATGCAGAAAAGCATGGAATGATACTCAGACTCAGGTCACCACCCAGACATTTTACATGAGCAGCACAGGGTTGAAAAAACAAAATGCAGAAAAGGAGAGTGATGACCATAGATCCACATCACCACCTAGGCAAATATCAGAAGTTAAGCGCATCAAATGCAAGTGCGTTTTCACACAATTAAGCTGCAAAATTACATAGTTTTGGTATTGCTGAAATCATCCTCACCAAATGATATACATATAAGATGGTAAAAACAAAGGCTAAAGTGCCCAGGAGCCAAACCGGTACATCTAATGAAGTCTAATTTCCAAACTGTTTTAGCTATTGAAGTATTAAGCACCTGAGACTGTCAATTTGTCAACATTCAAATAAGGGCATGGTATGTTGGTACAGTATAGGTAGCATGGCGGACATTTTTGGCAGACATGATAGCATCAACTACATTTTTTCATTCAACAAGGATCATCAGGTCATTTGTCCAAAGGTTATATTATTATATTAAAATATCACCAAACAGACAAAAAAAACTAAGCAGCAGCTTCAATCACAAAATGGCACGGTTAGTGCAGATGCAGATAAAAAAATACACAAATCTCAAAACTTACTGTGGGGCCAGCAAGCAAGGAAGTTCCAGAATCAGCGATTGCTGCACAACCTCCAGCACAAAACCTGATAATGACAGATGTCACCATTAGTTATATTTCTCATCCACATGAGATTAGAATAAAAAAGAAGAGAGAAATATTGCAGTACCAGTGGACTTTCCATCAACAAGGACATCACCCATGTTAAACTGCATCAACAAATTGTACACTTTAAACCGAGATATACATTCAAAAACAAAGTTATTAGAAAACAAGAAACAAAACCAACCTGCCAGTATCCCTTCTGAGTGACTGGGACATATGTGTGATCACCCTTGTAGTGGCTAGAATCCATTCCACCAAACACAATTTCACCACCTTCTCCGTCATCAGCATGTCGGGTTCAACCAGAAGGAGAAAACTGGGTCGCTGATGAGTCCTTGTTTTACCATGTTATACCTGCAATTTGTTTGTTATTAGGGACCAGATGTGCATAGTATTATCATATAATCATATTTCGAACTATAAACCAATATGCGACAAAGTTGTGCAAGACCATAATCACATTTTCCCTGTTCTTGCTAGATACAACAAAATCTAACTACGAGCATGGGAACACATAAGATACCCCAGAAAATGCTTTTACAGATATAAGTGTAACGAAAAAAAGGGAACAAGAATGTAGAAAGACGACCTTCTGTTTTACACAAGGATAACCAGGAAATATGTAGCATGCTGCCATTAATGTAGAGATACCATATGTTATGAACAACTAAACCATGACGACCTTAAGTAACAGTGTTCGAGGAAAAAAAGGACCTTGAGTTGAAGCTGAACGAACGATCATTGCTTTTATTGTAATTGAAAGAGAAGTGAGCAAATGATTCGAACTTTGAAGGCCACAAAAGCTTACCACACTGGTGTTGCATTCCCAACAGATATTTCCTGAAATCCTAGCCCAAGAATGCCATCAAATTTTGCAACCAGGAAGGTAAGGCCTGGCTCCTTTGTAGCTTCAATAAATTCCTAATAAAAGCACCACAATATTTATTATTTCCATGTGGAACTGATATGACCAGAGAGATGCAATAAATGAATTCCAAACATATATTATAACATATACATAAGAGCAATGTTTCATACAAATAAACATACAAGTGCACACTAACCTGATCCTCCACAACCAGATCACCTAATGTAGCGCTATCCTCGCTGAAAAAACCAGCAATTGAACCAGTTCCATATTGAATGGCAGCAGGTTTTCCTGGAGAGATGAGGCAAGACATGTCAATGTCCAGAAGCAAACAAATAGCATGCATAAATGCCCAATGTCCAAGACTGGGCTCTATGCTTTTATCTTCTTTCTAATTTTACATACCTCGGTGGCTCATGCTGGGTTTCATCTCTAGAATGCCTCAATTTGCTTGGGACTAAAAGGATTTTTTTTTAAAAAAAATGAGCAGCATGACAAAAAAGGCTACATACATTCCAAGAAGAGACAGACCTTTCAATATCCGTACGACAAGAAAAACTAAGGCTGACTTTCCAACACAATGTGTGCTAGAGTCACACGCTGAAGTTATTACTAATACCAACTACTAGGTTTCCATTGAATTCGAGGAGTCATAATCAAGCTCAGAAAAGACAGCTACTGTAAACTGTCATCATCATTCCTCAATCCTTGCTCTACATTGCTACATCTATATCAGGTGTTTTAACATCCTTTTCATAGATGTTGCAATTATCAAGCTAACGCAGATTTTGTTTTTGATATTTGCCATCATGCATGATAAATTTTTGTCTTTTTTCATCGTAAATATTCTAGGACTACAAAAGTAGGAAGGAAAGCAAAAGTAAGATTTGTAAACTATTAGCAATACATGAACAAAACTAAAAAGGGAAATTCATGACGTCAGAACTGAAAAGAAAATTTCTGTTTCTACTCAAACACAGTAAATTTAGCATTCAATTCATGACCATGCGTTTGTACTAGGTATGGTGGCTTGGACCTAATCTCTAGCTCGGAACTTTATTGGTACACAGGGTATTTAACTTATGACCACCAACTTATAAGTTTAGCTTTTCACATCTTATCATCTTTTCAACAGATGCGGTGTGTGTGTTTTGCCTTCACTAAGAACATGGATTTTAATATGACACTATCATGTAAGATAGTAGAGTCAAACCATATGACAAACGCGAGGCTGATCTCAGTCCACAATGAACAAATCGGGAAAAAAAATACAGTAACGAGAAAAAAAAGTAGAGTCAAACCATTCTTCTTGTAAGTGCTTGACTGCCCTGACTTGTAGCGGGAGTGCAAGTAGCAAGCGATCTGCATCACATCACCACAAAAACACACTTCAGTCTCAGCACAAAACACATCCAAACCCTGGAAGAAGAAGAAAAACTCGATCAGGCGAACTAGGGCGCACCGAGAAGTAGCGCTTTGGAGGACGGCACCCAGAGGTTGGAGCTGCCGGTGTCGAAGATGACGGTGAACTTCTGCACCGGAGTGCCGAGGCCGATCTCCCCAAAGTACTGCGCGTTCATGTAGTTTTTGAGCGCGATGACATCGGAGTCGTCGCCGGCGACCGAGCCCAGGACATTGGCGCGGCGGAGGAAGAGGCGGTGCCTCTCCTCGGCGGAGAGGCGCGAGGCGACGCGGTCGTTCTGGTTGACGGGCTGCTTCTTCAGCGCGACCCGCACCAGGCCCTCCGCCGCCGCCGCCGCCTGCAGCAGCACCGCCGCCAGGAGCACCAGGGTGACGCCGCGGGTTCCCATGGTCGCGATCTGCGGGAATCGAAGGCGGAGCCAACGAGAACCAACGGATTTAGCCTGGGGAGTTAGGAGATTTCAAGGGCGACTGGATCGAACAAATCCTTCAACGGGAAAGCACTGGAACAAAATAACTGATACTGCAGCGATTACTTCCGGAACGGTTGTGAGCGGAGTTCACAACATCGGCTGACAAGAGTTCACAAAATCTAAATAAAGGCTGAAAAAATCGGATCGATCGAGGACCAAAGCCGCCGACGAACACTCGATACTGGATGGACAAAAACCTCAAAACCCGGGGAGTTCATGCCAACATAATTGAACAATTTTTTTAAAAAAAACAGACACACACACACACACAAAAAACTATATCGAAATCGCAAGAAAAAAATCGGGGAAAGGTGGATTGTATCTACGAACGCGGGTAAACAAGCAGATCTAGAACAGAGACTACACCAGACACCGCCGGCAATTCGAGGAGCAGTCAAGCGGAGTCCACGAGAAGGGAGAGAATCGTCGAACTAACCAGAAAAGCCACCGAGGGCAGGCAGGAGCAGGAGGAAAGGTGGAGGAGCAACTGACGTGCGCAGGCACTAGGAGCGAGCGGAGGCGTGGTGGGGGAGGAGGGGTATATAGAGGAGGTGGGGAGGGGGGCCACGTGCCCCTGCTGCCGTCGGATTCGGCGCATATATCCGGTCGGCCGTTGGATGGGGATATGGGTGTGCCGTGCCTGGGGTTGGAACTGGTATACAGGTACCCAGGCAAATGCCCGATTTTTTTCGGATGTGCAGGTCGCATCTGGTCTGGTGTGGTGTGACTTGTGAGGAGTGCGTGAGCCTCAGGATTCCTTTTTTCGAGATATTGTGAAGAGCCTGCTGGCTGCCGGTTACTTTGGCTTGAAGTAACGAATATTCATGTCAATGTCAATAGTTTATGGGTACGCCACAGTTTTATTCTTCAAATCTACTAGTATAGTAAAATTTTGACGCCTATAAAACACAAGCAACCCGCACCTTAAAAACTGAGCTGGGTACTTTAAAAACTGGAGCCGAGAGCCGACGCATTTGACATTCCTGACATTGACGAAATTACTGTAGGTAACTAGCTACCGGGACGCATATTATCTACTCCTACCACCGATCGAGCAGTCTAAGTCCTGTAGTGAATTTAGAAAAAATATTAGCACCTTTGCTAAACTGGCATTGTTTAAGTCCTGTAAGTTGGTTAGGTTTTGTTGTGTTAAACTTGTCTTTTCCAAATTCATGTCCTCGACTTGACAACTCGTGTAATTTTCATAGAAAAATACAAATGGATATGTTTCATCGTACTACATTGGTTGAGATATTTTGGTTGTACAACGCAGTAATTAAAAAATATTAATGTTGACTAACTTTAAAAAATGATGCAGTTTTTTTATTCCTTAGCAAAAAATCTGTCTCCTCGTGGTTTGTCGTGACTTTGATGTATTGACATTATAAAAGGCCAAAAGATTTTTTTTTTAGAATGGCACAAAGACAACGCAGACACTCACAACGCACGACACTCACCCCTACGAACACACGCACGCAAACCCTTATTTATGAGCACCTCCAAGGAGCCAAGCAGCCGCAGTTCCGAGATTTTTCGCGCCACCAAGCAGCGCTGGTCGGGCCAACGGAACGCCACTTACCATTTAAAGCATAACCGAAAATCATGGAAAATTTCAAGAAAAGGTGCGAAAGCACCGCGATTAACGCGCGAGCACCGTGATTCAACCCCTCGCAGAAATGGGCCCCATTTGACCGGCCCTACCATGGTGACTACAAAGTTCCACCCCGCTGCGGGCCGAATATAGTATGTATGTGTAAACGCATATGTTTGACAAAAAAATTGACATTGCATCGGATACTGGTTTAATGAGCCTAAGTCAGCACCGTTTATTAGAAACGGCAGATATCTCGTGTGTACCCAACATGCATGGCAAGGTCCATTTTCCACCCTTTGTTGTTGTAGCTGTAGTACCACTGGAGTACGGACAAAATAGCTTAGAGGACGGAGAGCGACACGTAGATAACTTGCATGAACACTTGGTGGAATCTCCTTGTCGTGCTGCATGCTAACGTGACGCATGGCAATACTGGTTTAGTTTAATGAGCCCAGGCACGGCATATCTCCTGTACCCAACACGCAGCTTGCAGTTGTAGCTGACGTGGTATATAACTGGAGCCCGTACAAAATACGTAGTTAATACTTCGTACAAAATACATACTCACGCCGTGACGCATGGCATGGGTAGCCGGCACCTGGCCAGCGTACACAGGCATCTGACGGTGGGCCTACTCGTTTCCCAGGGCCTACTGTCAGCGGACAGCGAGCTGGCTCTCTTCTTTCGTATTGTACTCCCTGGTGGGCCACGGCGGGCGGCGGGCACGGGTAGATAGGATAGCGTGTGAGCAGAGCGACGCGTTGCTGCTCGGCGCGGGATTCCCTGCTCCGCGGACCCCTCGCGTGCACGCAAAAAAGCGCCGGGTCGCACTCGCCCGTCGCGGTGTGAACTGAACAAGGCCAAAAAAAGACTCAAAAGCCAAGCATCGAGTGATCGATAATAGAGTACCTTTCCTTATAATATCAGTAAGAGAAAAGAATCTATAGATGATTTATTACTAAAAATCCTGATTGTTGCTGTTGTTGAGTCGATAAGGTGGACAGATCAGACGCACGCTGTCCGCAAAATGAAGTAATAAATAAATATATTTCGTTATTATATTATATATAAGCGCACGCCACTAGTACTAGATTAACAATGTAGCATGAGGGGCACCAAACGACGACGAAATCACCGACGACGCTTTGTTTAGTACATACACAGAGACAAAAATGAAGTCAGCTTTTGATAGCGCTTTCCTCCTGTTTCCAAATTGAAGCTCACTTGTGCTTTTATGTGATTCATTTCTTTCTACATGGATCTACATAACAATTTTTCCTGTGAAATAAGAAAATCAATTCGATTGTAAGTACAAAGAAACTCATTCTACTAGACGGAGTGAAATCCTTTCGTATTCTTCTATTGATGTTGAATAGTATTTAATGGTATAGCGAGATTGTCCATGTACCATGGGGCAATCCAGGGTTAGGTAATTTTACACTTAACTCCCGCCGTTTCTAATCACAACGGGCAAATCTCACCTCCAAACTCCCAAAGGGACCCACCTGACCGTGCCCTTGGATCTACATCCTGTGGGCTTGGGATTAGCAGTATTTTGGTTGCATATATAAGTCCATGACTCTTTATGGGAGTAAATTCTAAACAAGTTTTGTGCATTACTACGCTAGCTCAGAGCGCACGTATGTTAAAAAAATTCCCTCAAGTATTCAGATATGGAGCTTGGTAGCAGCTTGTGCCTTGTTTAGATGGCGTATTTTTGCCAAAATTTGCTACTTTTTCAACTCTCTCTCCATCACATCACATTAAATACAATTCTACATTACATTGCTCGGAGCAAGAAAAAGAACTAATTACACAGCCTGCTATACATCACGGATTTAATCTTTTGAAGTTACGCCCATGGTAGGATAATATTTTACCACAAACAAACAAACGCAAGGCTGCGAAAGGCTACGCGAGTTTAACGCTTACTTTTGCAAATTTTTTTTACATTCAAACGTGGTCTCAGTCAACATGCATGGAGTGGGTCGGTCGTTGTCTCATCGTACTACTTGTTCCTTCTTCCATGCATGTTCAGTGATATCCGATCCGCGATGTGTATAAAATATAAATATGTTCCATTATTAAAAACACGAAGATAGAAGAGAGATATACTCCATCGATCTTGTACCGATCGAAGAACGTTATAGACTTTTAATTTGTACTACGTGCGGTGGTCTCGCGGATCCATCGAGTAAAAGGAAGGCTATAATTTTCGGCGCATCGACGGTTTCTTGACGATTGGAATTGGTAGGATGGTATCTATCAGCCACTTTTGGCGATCCTGCACTGTAGCAGCAGCAGCCATTTTCAGGTCACCGACTCAACACGCGACTGGATGCACCACACGTTGCATTGTATGGGCCCTGTCATAATGCTTCTTGTTCTCTTCCTCGTCACTTTTAATTTGGTGGAAAATTCTCCGTGCCTGTTCCAATCCTTTCTTTGGCTGCGTCTGTGGTGGACATACCTTGATCCCTTCATCGACGCATGAGCCTCCGACTGCGACAGCGAGACGCTTGCCAAGAAAAAGCTCGGCTGAGAAGGTGCTGGTTGGATGTTTGGATTTCTGATAAACTTTTAGTGTCCATCGAGGAGCTTTTAATTTCAGAACAAGAAACATACAAATAAAAAGTTTCTTTTTAGAAAGAAAAGGATCTCGAGATAGAGTTTGTAATGGAAATTTTAAAGAGCTGTAGTTTTAGTGTTATACCGCGGGTTACAAATCTCCTATCGTTAAATCCAAAACATCAATTGAAGTTTTAGTGTTATACCAAATCTAAATCTCCTATCGTTAAATCCAAACCTCAATCACACGATTTTTTTCTAGACAATAAAATTGTCTTGCATCCAAAAGAGGGCCTTTATTTCATTATTTGCATTTGTGGATCGATCGGTGCCTCAACTTACTTTTTGTTGATATAATTAAAAACCGAAAACTGTGCCCACCTCCATTATGCGATTTTTATATATACGAGTACAGTATGTTATTATAATTTGTAGTTCCCGACTTGAACCGTCGTGCAAAAGCTAGACCAAAAAACAGAAGGAACCAACGTGGCCGGTGACGCGTATAATGTCTCTATCGCTTGCCCTGCGGAACCAAGTGATGATTCGTCACCTATACGCTCCCCTCCCGCTTTGTCGTAGCTGCTCGGATGATCCGATCCACATGCATGCAGTAGTCTATACTTAGAGTACCTTTCGGTTGCCACCACCGATTGTAAATGTGGCGCAAATAAGCAACCAACATGTGGAAGTCACTGCCACTGTGGCTGGTGTTCTGTCGCGTATAATGTTCAACTTCATGCCACAGTACGTGGCAGTGACAGTGACTGGTGTTCTGAATCACATTGAACTTGATCCATACTGGACCAGATGGAATGTTGGTCCACAGCAGTAGGGTCTATAAATAATCATGGATGATCTCAATACAAGGCTAGTAATACAACACAAATCAATGACAAGGAAGGAAGTCAATAATTCTCATTTTCGTTCATCCCACAACAATATAATGTACCATAGACTGATAGACATATGATGGGTCTGCACATAGGTAGCTGAAAATTAAGTTATGTTTAATTTGCAGCTATCTAAAAATGCTAAATGTTCTGGGTTCAAAAAAATGCTAAATGTTCTACCAACAACTGTCCAAACTTATAATTAACATGTGAAGTTGTGAACTACGTTTTTGTGCAACCATTAATATATGTGCCCATATGGTTATCAAATATTTGAAAAATTCACGTCTAGCATTTGAGCATAAGCACAAAACACTCTTATCCATCCTCTACGCTTAATTCAAAAATAAGCCAGTAGACAACTCAGTATTCAAAACATGAGGATGCTGACAATGTTTTAATCAAGTTCACATCTCAAACATGGAACTACACTAAGATCCCAGTACTGCATAAATAGAACAAGTGTGATCATCCGATGGACATGACTAAGCTATAACATAAGCATGAAGAAACAATTAGAAATCATGAATATATTGCTTGGCACGTTCAACAAATTCAGAAGCTAGGATAACATTGATATGCTAGATGGGAAGAAAAACTTCAGCTACTTGCATTTGGAGCAACTAAAGGTGCTTGTTGTACTAAATATATTAGCGCTCAACAGTATGATAGTGGATACAGGTTCAGCACTGCCAAAAAATCAATGCTAATTAGCCAATATCATCATTGGAGAACCAGATGCTGCCTATGCCTAAGCAATGCCTAAAACGCTGCCTTACTTCCTGAAACCTTCCTAAACAACATGCAAACCTCAGACTCACAAACCCCAGCCTTTTACCCGGTCAGTGGTCGTTCACCTCCCAAGTGGCCATTACATAGCCCACAGAGGGAGGCCATGTTGACCAATGCACAAGGATTTGAGGGATCAGTTTGCAGCAAGTTGACAAAGCCAATGATCCAAAATGCACAATAGAATTTGCAAATTTAGATCAAGGTCAGGAATGGTGACATTGACCTGGTGTGTTGGTCCTTCACCAATTTCAGTTAGGACACATGGAACACTGGATAAACTTGATTAAGGAAGCCGAACTTCATATGCCACTGCATTTATTTTGCTGATGACAACAAAAAGGCCCAAAATAACAAAATGAGAGCTTGTAGTAGACACTGCAGAGTTCTGAGCATATGATTGAAGTTTGACAAACACCGACCAGATCACCAGCATTGAAGCTAAGTTCAGATCGCTTTTATCTGCCTAATGTTTTGAAGCGCTGTTGTGCGCATTCAAGATGTTCCCCTGACCAGCGTCTGCATGAGTTGGCGCTCCTCCAACAATTCTTGAAGATCTGGAACACTAAACAGGGACAATAGTAATGCAAAAAATGTCGAGGGAGTGTCAATATAGTACCTCAAAAGTGAGGCTTCCTCGAAGAACAATCAAAGCATAGTATACCAATATTCAGCAAGATTGAGCCACTTCCCAACTGTTGCAACACGCAGTTTACCCTTTTTTTTTTTTGAATTGTCACGGGAGGCGCCCCACCTGAATTATATTGATGTGCCCTTAATGGCCGCTTTGAAAAGTTTTACAGCATTTACAAGTACAATCGGTTTACCCTTTCAGTCTACCCATCAGACTCAGGAAGATAGAAACTGCTCATACTCAATTATGTGCCTGCCAAAAGATTTGGGGGCATCCCTTGATGCTTTTTTATAGACATTCAGCAACTAGGTTTGAGCCACAGTCATAGCTATAAATAGATGAGTCCGGTAGAAAAATTGGCAACTTTAAAGAGTTTGTTGACTACCACCAAGATCCATTGTGACTACATGCCACGAATGTTCAGGTAATTGGCAGTGGTAACATCAACCCTGAATACTTCACATGCTCTTGTTTAGCTTTGTTGACAGACCTGACACTGAGACGAACTCATGGACTGACTGCTTCATTTGTGGCCAAGCAAACATTGCCTTTAATCTTCTGTAAGTCACTGAAACCTGACTGGACTCCCAAAGGACTGGCATTGAGAGCAGAAATGAAATTGAGCTGTAGTGCACTATTGGCACCAATCTTGAGTCTTCCTTCAATTCTTAGAACAGCCAGCTGAAGAGTAAAGTGGAACTGTTTTATCTATTGCAAGCTTAGCAAGGATTTGACTGTGGCTGGATCAGTAGAGTAACACAGGATAACATCTTCCAATCAAACTGTTTTGCTACCTTAAAAAAAAAACAATAACCTTGACCAACAATTAATTTAAAATTTGTAGATTACACCATACAAATTTGGTATTATTGGATTCATCTTTGAAATTTTTGAAAACACTCCATTCACGAACATTATAATATATGAGAGAAATTAATGGTCAAGTCTCGACGTTAGAGACCATGCTGATCAAACCGCACCCTTACAAAAAATAAAAATGAGAGTATGATACTGTTTAAAATGAATGAGCATCTGACTGTATTATTTATCAGAACGGTTCAGCCAAGAGAAGAAAACCACATGTTATGATTAAGGGCTACAAATGCTATAACATTGTTTTGGGATATAAGCTTGCATAAAGGAGCTTAATCATAGAACATTCCTAAGTCAATCATATGGTGCCCTAGGGATTCAAGCCTTACAATTGTGGGAAACTGAAAAATAAAGATGTGGCTTCAGGTAAAAGCATTGTTTTGCCTAATTTGCAGAGCTGCCACTTCGCTTCTCAGATGGCTTCACATTTGAAGATGAGACACTGTCTTTTTCAATTCTCTTAGATACTGAGCTGAGAGAAACGGCAACTGTACACATGATTTAAATTGTAGTTGCATGTGCACACTTTACCTGTGTTTCAACTTTCAACAAAACACATGCGCACCAACTATAGTTTGTCTCCTGATCAGTAAATCCACACTCCAATTATACTGCCAGCATGTTTTCTGAGTTGGAACACGGCTCGATCAATCAAAGATGCAAATCGATCATGGAATTTTCAGTAAAGGACACACTTATCAATAAGGCTACTGTTTTGATAAGCCTCCTTGAGGAAGACTGTGCTTCTTGCTCCCTTGTTAGTGATGTAGAAGATGCCATGATTTTTCACCAAACAAAGAAGTAACTTGCATGGAAGCCTGTACTCATTGTGAAATATGTCTAGCTTATCAGATGTCAATCGCGTCCTCCATTGTTAGGCTCAAAAATCTCATGCAGAACAAGCAATGGCAACGCCGAGCTGTGGTGTTGCAGACTCGACTCGCCTAGCATTCAACACGGTGAAGGAAAAGCCATCTTTTGCCACTCCGACAACCTCCCTCAAGGTACTTCCGGTTTGGCCTAAATCCTGCTGGATACTTCAAATTGAAAGCAAAAAGGACCCAAGACATTTCCATCTTTAGGAATCCCTACAGCCTATCGGAAACCCTCAAAATTCATTTTTTCTTCTCAGACAGACTGCTAGTGAAGAGTCCCAATTCTCCAAACACAATGGTCCAGTCCCTTCACATCACGAATTGAAAATCAGGGTTTTTGAAATCAAGTTGCTCTTGAAGTTCTTAGGTAAGCCCAGTTCGAATTTGGATTAGTTCAATCTTCTCCCAGAGCAATCTGGCAGTCCATCGACATCATCAGTAACTTCCAGGTTTTCTCACCAAGATGGTTCCATTAGCTCTCGTGCTTCAGCCTTCTTCACTGGATATCTTTCTGGCCTTCTCGTAAGTGTGACAGAATGGGCTCGGAAGCACTTCCACCAGAGACATGGAAAGATATTGGGGTGGCGCGACAAGTGAAAGAAAGCTCCATTTTTGACAAAGCCAACCTCCTTTTCAAGGTCACGTACAAGTAGAGACCCTGCCTTTTGTGCCAAAAATGAGGTCACGTAAAATGAAGGGGCGAGCAGGCTTCTTTTTGAAGATCCATGGCCTTGTCAAGACCAGGTTCATGGTGATATAACTTTTCCTTGGTCAAGGCCCATGGCCAGCTGGAGAATGAGGACATAGCACTCAGTTGCATAAAGGGAAGAGTTCTGGGAATCAAATACACATGCCATCCCAATCTTCTTTTCTGTCATTTATGAACTGAATACCAAGCTATGTAATCACACCAGGTCCAAGCATTCAGAAGTGCATATAAAGAAGCATGACGTTGCGATTTAAATTCTGCAAAAAAAAAAAAAGTCAAAAATATATTCTTAGCCATGTCAATAGCCTATTATTTGCATCTCACGAATCAAACTGCACAGGGGAAATCTAAGGTAAAAGAGGTCACTGCTTCCTGTCACCACATTCATAGTAACAACTCTCTCCAAATAAAACAAAAAGTGAAGTTCAGGTTGGAGAATCCTCGCTTGGACATGGGAAATTTGAGCCTGTGTGGAAAGATGGTAAGAATTTCAGTCTTTTTTAGATTGGTCCAACACTTCATCTGTGTGAAGTGTGCCCATAGACGTCATATTGAACTCACTTGAGATGCTGAGACAGTAGCGGAGCTGGCGAATCTACACGCCTAGACCAAGATCTAAGTGCTTAAACCACCCAAACTAGGACACATAACCATAGCTTATAGTACCCCCTCTGTTCAAAAATATAAGATATTTTGGCTTTTCTAGATACATTGTTTTTACTATGTATCTAGACATAATGTATATCTAAGTACATAGCAAAACCTACATATCTAGAAAGCCAAAGCCGCCTTGTAATCTATAATGGAGGGAATGGCAAATAAAGCTGCAAGATTTAGACCCTGTTTGGATTGGGTGACTAACTTTTATATTTTAGTCAAATGGGCCTTAGACTAAATCTCAATTGTAGCTTAGTTGGACAACACAGTTAATAAAAGCTCCAAGAGGTACAAAAGAAATGCCTAACTATTAGGGTGCCAAGGATCAGCAAATCATAAAATGCATTTGCTCAATTGGTATGCATAGCCTATGCATCCAAGGGCAGACCACCTAGTAAGGACATGGGTGCACACATGCACACCCGATAATTTTTGCAAGACAATCAAAGTCAGTAGACATAATACATGCAGATCAGAATACAAACAGTGGTGGAGCTTGTCAATCTTCCCGCCTAGAGCGCTTTAGGGCCATTATCAAGCATGTATACCATCCGCACTGGGTCAATACCAGATAATATAACAAAACAGCTTATAAATGCATAATTTAGATTATATCTCAATTCCATGCTTAAATCTACAACATAATTGCTGTAAGCATGGAAGTGGTTAAAAGAATACCTCACTAATTGGTTCTCCCTCGCCTCTCATGTCTTCATCAAGTGAACCTAAACCTATTTTTGGAAGGCATTTGCATTGCTCTAGTTGGTTCTTCGATAACCTGTGTTTCTACTGTACTGCTACTACTTCTGATAGTGCTTGTGAAGAAGGTTGGTTTCGTGACATTGGTTGTATAACTGGATTTTGGAGGAGCAGGAGAAAAAAGAGTTTAGTGTCTTCATTATGCAACTATACAAAAATTGACCTATACTTAATTAACCAATCAAAGATTTTTTTAGATGGGACGAACCGGAGAATTTAGAATGGGAATTTACCAGGCCTCAGAAGAGTAGGAGTATACGAAGAGTACCGCGCGGCCGCTGCCGCACTCCTGCCGCCCTGGCGGCGGCCGCTGGCACCCCTGCCCACGCCGCGACTGAAATGCTGTGTCGCCGCAGCGATGGGGCTGTGCCCTAGGGGCGTGGTGGGGCGGCCGCCCCAGCTACCGGCGGCGCAGCCTCAGACTAGCGGACCCACTCTTCTTCCCTGTCTCCTGTTGTCCCGCTGCCGAGGACGCCGAGCAGAGCCGGTGTGGCGGCTGCGGCGGTGGCAGCCGCGGTGACTCCGGCGGCAAGGCAGCTGGAGGAACTGATGTGTGGCCCCACACTGTGGCTTCGGCCAAATTATCCTTGTTTTAGTGTTCTACCTTTGGATTAGGTTTTGGTTTGATCCCAGTGAGCAGGTTTTTTTCTTCGTATCCACTGTTGTGCTATGAAAAACGATCTGTTATCTCTGTTTAAATCGTCTATTAGATATCTGTCTACTCCGAGAACGCTACAAATATAAGCATATTAAAATGAAATACAGGTATAAAAGAATTCGCTTGGGTACAATATATACGGATAAAACATAATCTGAATAATTCGCTTCGATACACCATACAGGCTCTAAAAGACACAATCGGAGATCGATAAGCCATTTTGGTTGTTTCAACAGCATTCTACGAGGAAGACGAGCCTAAACTAGAAGAAGCGAACAAGGAAAATGCTTTTTTCAGCTCTTATAACCTATAATAATAAAAACACAAAACGCTGCTCTTCAAAAGATTTTTCATGCTCCTAAAATACACAATTCTTCAGTTCTTGCAAAGTTGTAGATCCATCTAGAGAGTTGAGTTGCTAATATGGAGCGAGAAAAATTGCCACCAAACAATGCATCAGTTTCTCGGTGTTTGGTTCCCCTCATGCCATGACAAGATTCACTAGCATCGACGCGCTAACAAACTTTTTGCAAACGATGCGACGCTACGAATATCATCAGTCTAGGACGTAGATCCGAGAAGCGACGTCCTGGACCAGCCAGTCGAAGCCCTCGAGAAGCCCCCTCGCCAGTGTAAGCGCTGCGGCCACGATCTTCCAGTGCCTGCTCCTGTCCATCACTTCCAAATTCAGAACCTGAAAGGAAGGAAGGCGAGTCAGCATGCCGTGGAAAAAGCTATAAACGAATTCAGCAAAAATATGAAAAACCAAATGCTATCAACTATGACGGAAATCTCAGGCCCTGTTACCCTTTGGCTATGCACCAACAATTTGGTTTTACGGACTGTTATCACAACAAGAATGTATGGTCTCATTACAGAATGTAGCTGCATGCCACACCCAACCCTATCTCTGGAGACAACAGCTTGAGGCGCCAACTAAAATAACTAATCTTGCTGAATTTAACTATAGGAAGCTGTAAAATAGATGCTCTACTGTAGTGCATGGAGAGCCCTCTCCATGGCATTTGAGGTTTTGTTAGAGCTGATTTTAGGTTGGACGAAACCAAAAGGTAAATTTACATTGATCTAAATTTTAAGTGAGATTAAAACTAACCTTACCTACTCCCTATTGATGGTAAAAACAGCATAAGGCCCTAACTGACGGCTGCTTGATGGAATAATGCTATAAATTTTCTCCATGTCAACATCAACAAAAAAGCAGAGCAAATCAATTACTGCTTACAGCTGGGCAGACATAATGCCAATAATAGCACAAGCTTATTTCTAGAGAGCAAAGATGTATTGTTCATCCAATTATGCTATATGGACTATTGATATTTTGCCCAATTACAAATCCTAGTTCTTGCAACACTACAGCTGCTTCTTTCACACCAATTTACACACAGAATCTGCCTTTTTCATGAATGTTTCTATTCTGTCTTAGGACCACATGACAATTTCCACCTAATCAGTGGAAAATAATGGGGGTGACTCTTCCAGAGGAGAACTACATGCTGGCAACCAAATCTAGTTAATGAGCAAGCAAAATGCAAAAATATCCACAAAGTACAAATAAGTGTGCATCTAATCAATGGGGTGTAGTTGCTTGCTCATTAACTAGATTTGATATTTTAATACGATCGAACCCTCAAACTACATTGTAAATGCAAATCTAGCTAATGAGCAAGCAAAATGCAAAAATATCCACAAAGTACAAATAAGTGGGCATCTAATCAATGGGGGTAGTTGCTTGCTCATTAACTAGATTTGATATTTTTATCGAACCCTCCAAACTACATTGTAAAATGCAAATCTAGTTAATGAGCAAGCAAAAATGCAAAAATATCCACAAAAGTACAAATAAGTGGGCATCTAATCAATGGGGTGTAGTTGCTTGCTCATTAACTAGATTTGATATTTTGTGCGATCGGAACCTCCAAAACTACATTGTAAATGCTGTACCAAGTGCTATAATCAATAAAAACCAGGTGGGAGCTCCTCCCCCGTTGAAAGCTTCAAAAAAACAATGGGGTGGGGTTGACTCTGCTCCAGAAGAGAACTACACACAGGAAACCAAATCTAATTTATAACAAAACGAAATGCAGAATATCTACAAAGCACAAGCATTCAATATGGCATATCCTTTTGCTCCCACACTGAAGTAAAATCTTGTCAAACATGAGGACTAGGAAAGTGTGGTACAAATGATTTCACACAGTAAATAACCATAGGAGTAAACATGTCTCTAATACATATGAATAACTGAAGTTTGCTTACCTTCGCAATTTCAGCTGGTTTTAGAGCTCCCTGTATGTCTTGCTTATTTGCTAAAAACCAATAATGAAGCTCCAGCTAGTCTCTATTGAAATCAATACCATAAGGATCAACGATTTGAACACATACTGAATAGGCAAAAGTTTAGCCTATGGTGGCAAAGAGGTAGTATTCTTTACTGCCAAACACATGACACTGTCCTTACTTAGTAGTTTGACCCCCAATGTTTGAAATGCTATTTCAGTAAAATTTCAAACTAAAAACAAGGAGGTTCAAGGATACAATTTCTATGCACAAAGAGTTTGACAGCATCGAGAGAAAATTATCTATTTTCCAGTTTATTAACCAAGAGGCCTTTGTCATTAAGTAAATGGTCATTATTCATTAATATCAATTATAGGACCTCTATCATTTTCGATCCAAATACCAAACAGTAAATATCAGTCATATTCACATGGCATTGAAGGACCAAAATCTTTTTTAATACAACAGATATAGAACTACAACGAAATATCCAGTTCATCACCATAGCTTAGAGGTCTGGTAATAGCATACCTCTTCTTTCAAGAGATTGTGGAGTTCAGCACGGCAATCATCAAGCCTCCTTATGTCTGAACTATCAACGACCCAAATTAACCCATCAGTCTGCTCAAAGTAATTTCTCCAGTAAGACCTGATCGTCTTCTGTCCTCCAACATCCCATATGTTCAAAGAGTATCTAAAATAATCAGTAAATTTAAATAACTAATCAGACCGACCAGCAGTAACATGGAAAAAGTACGATTGCCAGATTTGCTATGCCTGGTATTTGGAAAATGACAGGAGCTGAAATCTCCATTGATTGAAAAATGCCTATGCTTCTGTTGAACTGAATGTTCTTAAAGTTCAACACTGTGCACTGAAAACATATAGTAGTTCAACACTTCGAATGATGAAAATGCACCTGCAGCAGAGCTTTTAGGTAGCTTGACAACAAAGCCTCAAAATGCCAAGCTGCCAACCAGTCTCCGTTTTGCATGAGTCAACATGAAAAACTGGAGTATCAACTTGCTACCAATGGAATCTCTATTTCACTATCACTATTGTATTAACAGAGAAGTAAAATATTCAAATTGTTTGTCTATGATGGCAGAACATGTGACGTCTACAAAGTAGGAATGTTAAATTTGTCTTCACATCATTATCAAACCGTTTTATCACATAATTTACTTCACACAGTGGCCTACTGCAATATTCACCTTAAGAGATTAACAACAACCAGATCAGCATAACAGGAAAAAAAGTGTTTTGGTGGGTTCTCACTGCATTTATCAGATGAATGCACACCTAAATGAGTCCACTAGGTTATCTCAACTAAGTTGGTAGTGCTGTAGGTTCTCAATTCCAAGGCACAATTGATGGCACTTGACTGGAAAATTTCAACATGCCAACCAGTCTCCTTTTGTATAAACTAAGATGCAAAACTAGATGTTATATTGCTAACCTATGCAATTTTTATTTCTATGCAAAAAGGTTGAAACTGTTTGTCTAATGTTGAAACTGTTCATCTGATGGCAGATCATGTGAGGGATATACAAAAGCATAGTTGACTTTTGGCCTTAATATTTTAAAGACAATTTAGTCACATGATTTACTCTTTGCAGATTGGTCCCACTATAATACACTGCTTAAGAAATTAACCATGATGTAGTAGACAGGGCGAGAAAAATGTGTCGCTACGATTCTTACCACGTTATATATTAGACGTATGTACACACGATAGTCCACTAAACAATCGCAACTAAGGCGAAAACTTGTAAAGGTCCTAAACTCAAACTAGCAGACAACTAACGGCATTAACCCGCATCAACTAAATCAATGTATATCCTTTGTATGTAAACCATGATGTTCCATTTGGTATTTAGCCTAACATAAATCTCCACTCAAAATCAAGTAACTATATGTCACTGTGCATATTTATCGAAGCCAAACTGGACTAAACAGGAAGTTGAAGGAAGGGGGAACATACTTGTGGTACTTGATGGTCTTGATATTGAACCCAAGGGTTGGGCTAATGACGCTGGTGTCCTCCCATTGATCTTGAGAACGATGGTTGTCTTCCCCGAGTTGTCCAGGCCTCTGAGACAAAGCCCGCAGAACACAAGATAGCATCAGCCATCAGGAATCAATGCAGATAACAGCGTGGGGAACAAATGCATATGGGATCAAACGGAAAAGGAGGCCAGAGGGAACCTACACCATGAGGATGCGCATCTCCTTCTCCTTGCGCTTGATCTTCCGGATGATGCTGAGCAGCCCCATGATCAGTGGGGCGTGGGAGATCACTCAGTAGCAGTTAGCGGCAGGCACCCAGCGCCCAGAGGCCGGCGGACCCAAGCCAGCGCACGGGCGGGGGTGCGACCGCCGGCGGCGGGGAGAGGGGTAGCGGTGGCCGGCGGGGAGCTTGGGGAGGCGCGGATATAGAGGCGAGGAGTGAATCGGTTGCAGTGCGGAGGCGGTGGGGCGTGCGTCCGTGCGGCGGAGGGGCGGCTACATCCGAGCTTGGTAAATATAAGAAGTTCTGGCCCGAGCTTGGTAAATATCCGTGCGTGCGTGCGACTTCAACCAAGATTACCAAGCATTGAGTGACGATGAAACTCACCATGAGGTTGTTTAGTTGGGATGCAACCTAAAATATTTTGGGTTCTCCTTACTGGAGAACTTTTTATTTGTATTGTATTTGACATTGGATCGCAACATTTTTCAACTAAACTGTGCAATTAGTTTTTACTGAAGCACTTTTTGGGTTGCATCGATATGCAGATCTGCTTTTACTACCATTTTTTAGCCCCCAAACAAATGTGAACAGAGTTTTCACAATAACACATTGTTATTACCATAGCGATGAAATGGCCGTTTTCCTTCCTGAATCCTGAAGCAGTGAAGGTGGCAACCGCATGACAAAAAATTGTATGCAAACAGTCAAAACCAGAGCAACATCTGCTCAAGCTAAGAGTAGCCAACTCTTGGAAATCAGAAACGACTGCTTGTTAGGTTATCATGTCTCAGTTATACAGGAATGCACCTCCGCACATATAACTCACTATCGAAAAGAAATCACAATGCATCAGTCTGGCAACACACGCAACATGTTAAAACGCTCTAGCTGTTGTAGGCCTGGGACCCTCTCAGCGCTCAAGGTACAAGCTCAGCTAAATCCGAGCAGCTTTACTCTGCATCGAGTGAGGGCACAAGCACGCGAAACTTGGCTTGTGACGGCAAAAGAGCCACCATAACAAGGGAGTACAGGGCTCAGTAAGTGTGCTGATGCTGCCAGCTCGGATGAGATGGCTGAGACGGAGCAACCTGGAAGCCATTCAGGCTGCCCTCAGCAAGGTTCTGGGGATGCTCCTGTGTCAGGCCACCCTGAGACTGGTAGAAAGTTGGGTAACCATGGCCTCCAAACTGGGAAGGCTGAGGCTGCTGCGCCTGACGAAAGCCACCCAGCTGACTCTGTCCCTGGTAACCATAAAAGTGGTTAGGAGGCGGAAGCGTCGAGGCTGCTCTTGAACCCGAGCCATGAAGCCACATTCCAGAGTTGTCGCCCTGAAAGAGTTTAACAATAAATCACCATTTCTGTTAAAACATTCATCCAAAAAAAATAGACGCTGATTGGGGGAGAGCAAAAGGTTCCCCAGGTTTACCTGCTGGAGAGCCATATACTGACTGGTGTCTTTGTACTGTCTGCTCAATGCTTCATCAAATCCTAGAGTTGATGCAGAGCCGGTACTCTGATTAAGGGTAAAATTTCCTTGTATATTGCTTGAGCTTCGAAGCCTCCATAACCAGAGATGACTGATGAAGGTGCTTGTCCTTGTGCTTGTGGCTGATGTTGCTGCTGTAAGCCTGTGGCAGACAGGTTGTTCTTATACTCTGAGGTCGAGTACTTCATACCAGATCCTAGCAAAGCAGCAGCAGACTGATGGAATGGTCCATTACTTGGGTATGCTTGCTGGAAGGTGCCTGAAGATAGGTAAGTAGCATAGTTCTGTGGCAAATACGTCGGATAGCCAACCATATTTGGAAAATGTGTAATTGGTAAAGTTGGCTGAGAGTAAGGGTGATGTGCTAATTGCTGAGGGAGAGGGAGGCCCCGTTGGAATGCTAGTACTTGGAAGACTCTGCGTAGACTGAGCATTGGAGAAAACCCCAGCTTTCAGGGCCTGAAAATATTTTCATGAAATGTAGGCTTAGGAAAGGCAAAAGAAAATTAGGACAATACTAAACAGGACGGTTCAGAATCCATAACGAACTTAACCTCAGCTTGCTATGTTTCCAGTTTTAAACATTGCTGCTAGGTGCTATTTCTATCTGTATAATAATTTATAATTTATAGAAGCTCAAGTAATATGCACAGGAACTTTTGATACATAAAATAGCATAGGCATGTCTAAAGGATGTGAGAAAAAATGAATATTTAACTAACCTCCTGCATGGATATGGCAGGTCTAGGATTTGTTGTTGAGCCTGTGTTATATTTTGCTTCCAGATAAGGTGGTAAATCAAACGGTAAGCCATGAAGAGCTGCATCATTTTGATTTGACCCCAATAGGCTGCTGGTGCTCAAAGGATTTGCTTGCTGGAAACCAAAAGATAAGAGTGAGAACTAAGAAACACACTTTCAGGCACAAGAAAAATGAAGTTTAGCATAATCCATGTCAGTAAGAATGAAGCATGACATGATTTGAAATAGCACAGGAAACTAGAACAAAGCTTCTGGTCCATATATCTCCTGAATGATCCTATATATTTTTTAAGCAGTAATAACAAGGGGCAATTGGCGCCTGGACACCGAAAGTGGAGCACATTTGATGGAGGACACTGGTAGTACAAGATCCCTAGTACAAAAAATGTGTACGGAGTGTCCACCAGCAAATGGTCTCCGCTTTGGGTGTCCGTAGCCAATTTTAAAAGAGGATCGAGGCCTTTCAACAAAATGTTAATTTAATAAGGATAGGCCTTTCAACAAAATGTTAATTTAATAAGGATAGGCCTTTCAACTTTTTTTGTACTTCTTTTAAAAAGATTTAAACTAGCACACCGTCATACTGAAATGTTTTTAAACTGGTTCATTTAGAAATAGAGTGCTGACACCTTTTTTGAACTCTTGATTATTTAATCTGCGTACTACTAGTATAAACCAAATGAAACTGGTCAAAAAAATAGTTTGACCCACTGAATAACCGTGTGTGCTTTGTTTTGAGAACATTATAGTAATCTCTTGATGACTCATCTAGTTCTCAAATACAGTTGAAATCATTTGATATAAATACTCCACCTCAGCCTTGGACACTTGTATACAAGATTACCTTTCCCCTTTTGTTGATATGAACATTTGAAAAATTATAAAGCAAGAGATAAACACCACATAACAGATTACTTGGATTTTTTGAACTTGCAAACACAAATCCCTAATCTGACCCAATCACCTCACCAATTAACAGAATTAAATAAGTCAACAGGGTAAAGAAAACAGCTTAAAACACTAAACAGGCAACAAGAAACATCTGATGCCCAAAGCTGCTAGTTACATAGTCTTTAACTTGATTCAGAAGGTGATAACATTTCTACTAAGTACATTAGATCTATACTATGTACAATGTAGTCAATTAACACTTAAAAGCCATTCCATGGCCAAGAAAATATTCTAGTACATGTCGCGAACTCCTGCATGGACACCGAAAGTTACAAATGTGGGCGCATGCACACACCCAATTTTAAGAAATAAATTCAGAGAAATCCTAGTCGCATAAATGCATCACAAAACTGCGATTAAAGCAATAGCTTCACAAAAATCCTTAATTTTTCATAAAACACTTTTAGGCACTCCATCCACCATAACCTTTGGAATGCTAAGTGGGTACAACAATGGGATATTGGCAATGCTTAAAGAGTGGTCCTGTTAAATACTAAGTGGCCAGTATTGTGGTTTTCTGAAATTTGTCCCTTAAAAGTGTGGTTTCTTGTGATAGTTTTACAAAAGGTAGTGATACCTTTTGAAAATCTACCTATCATAATAAAAAAAAAAAACACAAATTGTATGCTTGTCAATTTTTTTTTTTTTTATTTACTCCGTCTGTCTCTGAAAGAATCAATTAGTGAACAAGCTGCTAAACCTTGATAGTCTTTCAGTTACCGAGACTCTTTGAGCAGTGCTGATCTAGAGTATTAAATGTTGTTGTCAAATCGGCAGGGATTAAAGAATTTTAGGGGCAAAGAGGCGTGAAAGAGGGAGGCAGGAGGATGGGGCTGTTATTAAATGTGACAGAGATTCGAGGAGGGATAAAGCGGATAAGTAGGACCTTCAACTCTAGAGTATTACACATGTGTTAAACAGTTTAAATCTGGAAGTGTTTCTTAGCAGTTCCCTACTCAACCATTGCATAGGTCATGCAATCATGACTATTTTTCAATACAAAAAGAGGCCAAAGCTAGGTTGGTATCACTTGAACATGCACACCTGACTTAAACCTTAACCAGGGCAAGTTTAACCAAGACATGAGCATTTAAGATGAGAAAACTACAGATGGACCTAAGTGTGATATAATATGGGCCCTCCTACATGCTAAATGTTCTAGAAAAATTTAACAGAAATGCTATAGAAAACCAGTGCAGATCCATATCATAGCAACTCAAGCCATATCATGGTGGTGAACTTAATGGTAACTCAAGCCACCTTAACGAGGTCTATATCTGCTATCGTATCATGGCAACTCAAGAAGTTTTCCCTGAAGTACGAAGGTTGACCTTGTAGATACAATGGAACTTAATGCACCTTTGCAGTTACAGCATAGTACTAGACACAAATATTGAGGGCACCGAAATATAAGTTACCAAGGATGTGTGGAAAAATATAGAAAGAAGAGACAGCATACCATCAAGTTTGACAAATGGCGAAAGAGTATGTGCTGGGTTGTTTCCTTGTGGATCCTCCATTGCGGTAGGCTGTGATGTGTTCGTGTTTGAATAAGCATGACTTGAAACTGATGGCACGTCATATTGAAGTCCAGAAGGATCGAGTACATCCTGCCTGAGCTCATTAGCCTGTGACACAGAAGGCGCATCAACATTCTCCATGTTGGCGCCCAGCATGGCCTCAAGATTTTCGTTTGCTGGTGAAGTCACTGCACCACTTTCATAGTAATCTTGATTCCTGCAACAGACAATTCCACGGTGTCAACATTCCTGGCACGATGGGGCAAGGAAAGTGCAACAAAAAAACAGCAGTAAATTGCTTCACCTGGCATCTATTTGATCTAGTGGTGCAGATTCCTCTCGAGCAGGGAATTCCACATTGCTATCCGTGGTCTTTTGTGGGAGTAGCCCAGAAAATGCACCAGATCCAAAACTACCAAAGCTCAAACTGACACAGTCTGTATTTGTAACTTGCAAATGATCAGGAATTATCACTGCAGGGTTATCATCAGCAGTCTTTGTTGCAGCTAACTCATCATTATGCAAGCTTAAATTCTGGAAGTTTGCTGCAGCTGATGATACATCAACACTGGAATCCTCAACTGAAGATAAACATGTATAAACAACAATTACAAGGAATCAGTACTCATTGTAAAACATGCCAACAATTTTGTACAAAAAAAAGACCAAGCTATCAGAACGCAACACGAAGCTATCAGAACGCAACACGATGATTCATAACTATCCAACGAAAAGTACATGTGAAGCGATCCATACGATGGTAAACCCGGACGGATAATTTGGCAAGCCCAACAACACGAGAAGCAAAATACCTCCCCTTTTCTTATGGAAAGGGAAGAATAATATGACAGTCCATAGTTTATTGTTGAAGACAGAACAATATAATGTCTATATTTGTTCGTTATTATAATCTGTTTTAACTACAGTATCTATTACTTAATAAATACTAGCTGCATTCTATCCCATAGTTTGGATAAAGTGACGCTTTTAGGTGTTTATATTTGTCCCAGTACCTTCCTAATTATGTTTACATCTATGGCACAAATACAGTCTGAACAGAGTGAAATATACAGGCAGAACTACATAATAAATGGTAAAAAAATAGCTTACATTACCCAACCAGACTCAAACACTTAATTACAATTTAGACCACTTCTTCCATGGTTCTGATTAAAACTGACAACTACCCAATATGTTACTTTAGTGGTTATTCCATAGCTAATATATGGAAAATAAATAAATGGATGTTCATAAAAAAAAATCATGAACCTCTAAAATGGTTAATCAACAGCTAGCAGATTCCCATGAGTTCTACACTTACCTTCTTGTTCTGTGTAAGAGTAATTATGAGGCTGATAGGAACTTGAGTTGTTCAACATTTCATCATTGTATTCAGCAATACCATCACTAGGTTCCAAGTGTCTCTCAGAGGCAGGTGCCGGTCTCATTGCAAAGGCGCTGTTTTCATCCAAGTGCGAATTTTCATGTGAATTAACTACATCAGTAACCAATGTAGATGACTGAAACGATGCTTCATACAAGGACGGATCACCAGATGTCTCAGGAAGCGTAGATTGGTTCGCAGATGTTGGGTCGTCTTGTGGAGACCAATCTGTACCATATGGGAGCTTGCTGTCAGTAGCTGAATGACCGTGATTCGTAACCTGAACAGGATCTTGGGCAGGTTGTAACCCCTTGTCAAGCTCTGTTGGGGGGGCCATGCTTTCAGATTGTTTCAGGTTATGGTTTGTGCTTGGCAAAGATGGGTACTGTCCAGCATAACCTCTGTCAGCCGTGACCACAGGTTTGCTAGAAGCCTTGCCCTGAGGCCGACCCATTTTCACAATGTCAGCCATCGACAACTGACCAGGTGTCCCAGACCATCCACCATGCTGAACCCCAGATGATGATTGCAATGATACAGCTGGCCCATCAGTAACAATATTCTTGTTTGCAGAGGAACTGCAGAATACAAGAGAGGATATTAACATCACCAACCAGAAACATGTAATAACAAAAAAAATAAATGAAATAAAAATACTGACAGTTGAGAATAATTTTCTATTTTAGAGAATGGAATCGTTCAAACAATTGGATATCATTCTGTTGATTCTGAACACCCAACATATTGCAAATGATTCTTTTTGTTTGCAAAAACCAAAATGTCATAAACTAAATAAAATGAACTACCTAAAGAACAACAGTAAACCTAGAGATTAACGCCAAGGATAATTGTTGTCTTTGGATAAAACTCAAGCACCAGCAATAAAAAAAAAAATGTAGACATCATGAGACAACAAAATTATTTGGAGGAAAACAGAAAATCACTTAAAGTAAACATAAGTGTACCGACAGAAATAAAATACACAAACAAACAACACAGAAACTTTGAACGGATCACAGAAGGGTCCTTTTGTCCCTTTACCTTGCAATTGTTTGCCTCTGGCTGGAATTAACTGATACCATACCAGACCCTGAGACTGGTGGCCTCGAGGTCATGTTATCTAATTTTTGGAATGAAATGAAGATTGGGTTAGACGAAATAATGGGCCAAAAACAAGCTTGAGGGTAAAACTGGCACATATTCAATTTATTTACCAGTAGAGCCGGAGTGCACAGAATTGCTCCGTCCACCACGATCTGCACCACTTCTAAGGCCTCGATTAGAAGAACTATTTGCAGATCGATATCTCATCTCAGGAACCTCTTTAACCTGCTTAAATGCCCACAACTCTAGTAGTCAGTTCTAGAGCTCAACTAAGAATAGAGCACTTTTCAAACAATAACCAAAACTGTAGTTGAATATGCTAACTTCTGGTGCAAGGGCACATGGTAAAAAAAAAGTATCAGTAGTGAATACAGATTCATTATCTACTTCACCCAATGAAACTAAAATGGTGCATGAAGAAGGTTGGCTACCAATTTATGAACAAGGTAAGTAAAAGCTGGCAGATGGTTATCATCAAATGGATTGTACATTCAAGATAATAGAGGACATTTAAAAGCTGGCAGATGGTTATCATCAAATGGATTGTACATTCAAGATAATAGAGGACATTATAAAGTTTAAAAAAACAATCAGTTCTGACCTCTTTCTTCTTGTCGCGCTTGCTCTTTACCTCTTGGAAAGTATCTGAAAAGAGTATATGCAGTGATTAGTTATCAACATTTATAGGTGTGCTCGGCTCATCAACATAAGGCAGGTTGCAAACCACTATTCATTTAGTGTTTTGTACACAATCCAAAGCTAACATTCTTGAACACGTCTGGTAAGTAGATAGATTTCATTCCATGACTAGCATATGTAATGTATATAGGTCTACAGTAGTGAGAAGTTAAGCCACAGTACCGATACTAAAATGTAGAGAACAGATGATTCAAGATCAAACTCATCCTACAGAAAATGTGTAGGCAGAACGAAACCCCAAGAAAGTTGTTGTGAGTTCAAAGTTATAACCAGGAATTGAAATACCAAAAGGAAAAATACCATAATAAGCAGAGCCTGCAAAAGCTGTTCTTATGCACAGAAAGAATAAACTAAGAAAAAGACAAGACAACCAGTGATCTGATGTACATGTTCAATATAATCCTATCATGGCTGAATCCAGTACATAAACACCTTCCACCAAATTTTATGACTACTCCAAATTTTATGACTAGTAGACAGGAGACCGAATACAAAAGAGCAAGAGTTCAAACATCGTATCCCAGACTGAAGGCTCCCCTCTTTTCACAGGTTTTCTTTCCCAACAAACAATCTACATCATATCCCAGACTGAAGGCTCCCCTCTTTTCACAGGTTTTCTTTCCCAACAAACTATCTAAGCCTACCGCAACCATCCTCTCTAAATCCGGTTCCTAAGTCCTACTCCTATAACTAGTACAAAACACAAATCTATCCAATTTCAGTTTGCCTCCTGCATTGAAACACTAAGAGATTCAGTCTAATGTGGCAAGCTTGGCTTACTTTCTCCCAAGCTTCAAGTGCCTAAACAATTGTCCACACTAGTGTCAGCATCCCATTAGAGAAAAGTAAATCCTCCCAGATGCGACAACCACAGAAAAGTCTAAGTGTTCTTGAAATGATAGGCTGTCACCACAACATAAACAGAGGAACCAACCACCGGATAGAGAGAAAAGATAATCTACCTGGGCGGTTGTGTGATATTCCAAAATAGGAAACTTCTTAGTCACTAGTCCTTACCACTAATAGCATTTGCAGGAAATCTAAAAGAAACCCTAAATGAATAATGGACATTTGTGACAGCACTCACAGCTCCTACATCTAATACTATAGAGTCCAACATCTAATACTATATATACTACTATCTGATAAAGATAACTAAACCAACTATGAACTTGAGGGACCCAAAAGGGAAAAGAAAGAAACAATACAGGTGCATCCGATTCCCACTAATCGGACCGCGCGCTCAGACTGTGACCTTCATGTCGACGAATCGCCCAGATCGACGAGAGCCCACTGGTCTAAGACCCGTGTAAACCCTAGCACCGCGCCCTACAACGAACATCGAACAGCTACACAGGCACAGAATCATTGGGGTGGGGAGTGGGGAGTGGGGAGATAACAGCGCAGCCTTGCCCTGACCTTGGGGAGAGGAGGCGGCTGACCGCCTCGTCGGGGTCCATGCCGCAGTCGCGCAGTGCGGCATAGATCTCCGCCTCGGGGCGGTTTACGATCTCCTTGAGGCCCTGCACCAGCTTCCTCGACCCGGCCGGGACGGCGCCGCCGCCCCTTCCCTCCGCCGCCGCTCATCCTCGCCGCCGGGATCCCCTCCTGGGACTCGGGGTCAGGGGAGACGAGGAGGGCCCGGCGTTGCCTGCGGTGGGCGGGCGGGGATGGTGGTGGCCGTAGCTTCGGTTTCGGCCTGGTTCACTTTGCTCTCTCCCACGCAACGGCGGCCGCTGTGCCTAATTCCAAAACCCTTCCTCCTCCCCCTCCGTCGCTGCGGCCAAGTTTATATAGCTAGACGCAAAGGATTGCTGGGTGGATTACGGAGAAGGGATTAACACGGACACGGGAACATAATAACCCTTTTTCTGCCCCAATGTATATGGTACGGCGTACGCAATACGCGGCAATTACCCGGGTCACATGTATTATTTGCGACTACTCCTGCAATCCTGTCCTGATTACATTTTTCCCCCTCAATTTTTATACAAGTAAAGCAGACACCCTGTCACCCCTATATTAAATATGAATAAATAAACTGCACCTCTACAGTGACGGATTAAACTTGAGCGGATAGATCTTAAGATTCATGAAGGCATTGTTTAGTTGGCAAAAATTTGTAACTCAATTTCCAAGTTTTTCCACTCTATCTCCATCACATCACATTAAATACATCAAAAGACATATGTTCGGAGTATAAAATGCCGGTAAAAAAAGTTACTAATTATACGGTTTAGATGTATTCTTTTGAGTCTAGTTACTTCATGGTAGGATAATATTTACCACAAACAAACGAAACGTGTTAGTGTCCAAATTCTAACTTTCTGACATTAGGTTACAAATTTTTGCCAACTAAACGAGGCCCAACGCTTACCACGACGTTGCAAGCCCAACTCTTACCAAGACCTCAAAAAGACTAAACCCAAGTACTACGGACGACTTTACCGCGAAGTGCACGCCGCCTAACATGGAGTCGCAAATCCTACCCCGGTGACAACCTCCTAAAGAATACTACCATGAGATCGCAAATACCCCTTCAAGGAAATGGATGCTTGTCATCACTGATGGTCACTCATTCTATCATTTAGGCACGCGTAAGCGTAAATGAGTGTGCTAGAATTGAGGTCATTGGTGCAAGACGTCGTTAATGTTCGAGGACAGATTTAGCGACCTCGTTATTACACGCCATTCGAGCAGTGGCGTATTTGTATTGTTTAGGTTTGGTTATAGTAAATATACAATCTTATAATATGTATATTTTCTCATTAATTAATGAAGATCGCAAGGAAGAAAACAAAATAGAGATGCAAATATCATAGCCATTGTAGGAAGAAGACACTAACATTTGACGACATATTTAGTAGTCTCATTATTACATGCAATTTTTGAGGAGGGTGGCTTTTATGTGAGCACATAAATATATAGATGACCTTTATTTTTTCATGTCTTGGTTCACAAGCCACCCACATATATCATGCTGCACATGCCACTGGCTCCACT
Organism: Hyparrhenia diplandra; assembly: GCA_015847255.1. Taxonomy (NCBI): domain Eukaryota; kingdom Viridiplantae; phylum Streptophyta; class Magnoliopsida; order Poales; family Poaceae; genus Hyparrhenia; species Hyparrhenia diplandra. The sequence goes on from JADLZK010008325.1 coordinate 102,651, forward strand.
AATGTCGTATTAACATCATGCAACCAATGGCTCGTAAAGGTCATTTCAGGGTTAAAGAGTCACATTCCCTTGTGAAATCATAATAAGGATAGATATGGAACTTTATGAGATGGAAGTAAAGTACCATGAGTGCCACAAACGAGGTGCTAATGAATGGACTAGTAGACGTTGGGACAATGTCTAAGTACTAGCCAAATTATGGTGTGCGGCGAGAGTGGCCAAAGATGGTGAAAGAACTCACGAGAGCAATGGAAGAAGCAACTTGTGGTCATAAAATTGTGAAAAAAACAAAGGAGCCACGTGTAGAAGTGGACTTCAGTGAAGTAGCCAATTTAGTGCTCGGAAAGGCTTGCTAAGTGGTAAGTGTAAAGGAATTTATGAATTGGGTTTGAAGGTAGGGTTAAAAATAGGTTTCGTGGGTTGGGTTTGGAGGTAGGGTTAGTTTTGGATGGGAAATTTAACTTTATTATTATTATTAAAAACGCCACCTCCCGATAGCCACTTTTACATTTGTCTTTAAATCATTGCTAATGGAGATTTTCATGTGTCCTAGGTCATGGTGTCAACGTGAAGACACATTGTGAAATGACAAAGTTGTCTATCGTCTCTCTCTCCCTCTCCAACAACTGGGTCCTATAGCTATTCTCATTGCTAGGTGACCCCACTCATCAATTTCTGCTCCCACCTCACACAAATCATTTTTAGAAAAAAAAAGTCACATGTTTATATTTGGTAAAAAAAACAACTCGAATATGCTTGAGATCTGTGCATCATTGTATTTAAGGAGTGGAGTCTATGTTAAAAAGGAAACCGACTGTGCCGACGTCAAAGTTAAGGGCTACATCTTGAAAAACAACCAGTTCAAACTAGCGTCGTTATCTTCCGGTCATCGCTCGTAGCAAATGACTCTGAAAAAACAACCTGCGTTGCGTTGTGGTTTTAATTTCGCTTACCATAAGCAGACTCTTTTTATAACTTCTATGTACAATAACCTAACTTTTGTAGCATTTTGTTTTTTAAGGGAATTTGCAGCTTTTTTTAAACTAATTTGCAGCTTCTCGAAATTCAAACGAAAGGTCCTACAGCCCGTCACCCGTCCAGTCCAACCCTTACAGGGCTTTTCCCTCCGTTCAATATATAATGACGTAGACCAACTTTGGTTGGTTAATCCGATAGTTTATCGATGGTCAGCAAGTATACGATGACGGAGGCCAACTTGGGTTGGTTAATCCAATTGGTTTATAGATGGTTAGCAAGTATGATGGTTCTAATGATGATACGTATTTCGTGTGTATCTCACAGGTGAACTCACTGCTTCATTCTTTTGGCCCAGATAGCATCATCACTCGTCAGGCTCTCTCTGCTTGTATTGTGGGCCAAGCAGGGCCCACGGCCCACGGTCACTCTCCGGTCCAGTCCACTTAGATTGTTGGGGCGTTTGTAGTGAGCTGAGTCTGCAAAATGTAGTACTGGAAACCTTGCAGACTTTTCTCCTGTTTCACAAGTTCCGGAACAACTCATCATCGTTCTTTGGCGAACGAAGACAACGACAGAGAGGCGCATTGCCTGATTGACGCGCAAACTAGGCGTAATTTGGAGACAGCTATTGGTTACTGTTTCACTACGAAAACGAGTGCTCGTCTAGTCAACTTGCTTTACTACAATCCCACCTAAAAGTTTATCTATACATTTATAGATAGATTCTTACTATATATATAGATGTGTAGACTGACACGAGAAGCAACTGGAACTAAATTTTAGCCTGTCAGAGCTCCGTTTTCTGACAATTTCGAATACCGTTTGCTCAATGGCTGGACTATATAGTCTCAATGGGGTCTTCATAAGTGTTTCATGCACATTAAATGCAAATACCACATCGATAAAATTTCACTTTTGCATTGAAACTCCTAGGAGAGAGAAGGAAAGAGTTTCACCATGGTGAAAACAGGGCACTGTTTCACATCGTTGGAAAGTGTGTGAAACCCCATTAAGACACAAATAGAGTTTCACCATGCAACTATGCAATTAAACCATGCAATGAGAGAGAGGCCCAGGGACCCTTGAGCCTATAAATCACACCCAGCAATGAAGGTTGTGCATTGAGGGAACGTCTATTTCATACCAAAAGTTTCACATCTTAAAAACGGGAGGTGAAACTCTCCATTGAGACTGCCCTACTAATAAAAAAATGCCCACAAATTAAGGATCAACAATGCAGCATGCAGCTAAAACAAGATCTTTTTTCTCTTCTTCACTGTAAGGATCGCTAGATCACACCCAGAAAAGTTGAGCAAAATTCTATGGTGCTAGCCCAGGACCTCCATCAGGTAATTAAGCAACTGAAGTCCGATGTGTAAATTCAGCGACCCTCTTCTGATCAAACAGGCAAATAAAATCGGCAGTGATGAATGAAAAAGGAGTCGTATTGGACGCACGCGGCGCGAGATAATGAACACAATTATTCCTTCTTGATTGAACCCTGGTAATTTACATCATGGTACAAACTGAAACCAGTTGTATCCCTCACTTGCCGGGCACGAAGTTGGTGGCGTAGGCCCAGGCGTTGTTGTTGACGGGGTCGGCGAGGTGATCAGCGAGGTTCTCGAGCGGGCCCTTGCCGGTGACGATGGCCTGAACGAAGAATCCGAACATGGAGAACATGGCGAGGCGGCCGTTCTTGAGCTCCTTCACCTTGAGCTCGGCGAAGGCCTCGGGGTCGTCAGCGAGACCGAGCGGGTCGAAGCTGCCGCCGGGGTAGAGCGGGTCGACGACCTCGCCGAGTGGGCCGCCGGCGATGCGGTACCCCTCGACGGCGCCCATGAGCACGACCTGACATGCCCAGATGGCGAGGATGCTCTGTGCGTGGATCAGGCTCGGGTTGCCCAGGTAGTCAAGCCCACCCTCGCTGAAGATCTGCGAACCTGCCTTGAACCACACGGCCTCGCCGAACTTGACGCCGTTGCGGGCGAGCAGCTCCGGGAACACGCAGCCGAGCGCGCCCAGCATGGCCCAGCGGGAGTGGATCACCTCCAGCTCCCGGTTCTTGGCGAACGTCTCGGGGTCAGCCGACAGCCCGGCCGTGTCCCAGCCGTAGTCGCCGGGGAACTCGCCCGTCAGGTAGCTCGGTGGCTCGCCGGAGAGTGGGCCCAGGTAGAGCACGCGGTCAGGGCCGTACCATGGGCTGCCGGACGCCACTGGCTTGGCCTTCGCCGCCGTCTTGCGCATCGTCACGCGGGCCTCGCCGAAGAGAGACGACGGCACGTTCACGGCCTTGCCGGCGAAGGTCGTGGAGGAGAGGGCCATGGTGCTGCTCGCCATTGCGCTGCTTCTGCTGCTTGCACTGGTTTACCTATGCGATGGATTGAGTTGCTGTGGAGACGACCAAGGTATTTAAAGCGATGGAGGGAAACAGCCACCGCGGCGAGCAGTTCTATCCTGAAAATTGCCAAGTCACAGAAAAATCTGTTGCTTGGATGCCATTGGTGCGTGCGGGATGCTGGAACACTTGGCGCGATGGGAGCCTCAGGGAGATGAGGCAGCTCAGGCTGAGGCTAGGAATCTCCGTGTGGAGAAGGGTGATTGGGCGCCCGCGATTTCTGTGGTGGTTGTGGATTTTTCTTCAGATTTCTCTTCTTTTTTGTGATGCCACAGATGCAATGCAAAGTGGCAGCAACAAGTGCCGTCTCCTCTCCGGCCCACTGTTGATATTTTTTTGCAACTCAGTGCTCACTTGGAGATCAAAGATGGAGCCATGTTTCACTTTGAGGAATGGTAAGTGAGCAAATTGAATTTTTGATGAAAGAGATTGCCTAGTGGCAGAGTGACAGTGACTCCGTGAGACAAGCGAAACAAGCTAGCTGGCGATCACTGCCGGTTGTAACGATTTCTTTCAATGAAACTGACAATCGTCAGTTAATGTGTTACGTGTCGCTGTTCATAACCACTAACTTTGCATATATCAGTGTCTAGACTAGAGAGACAGTAAAAACAATGGGCCGAACTGATCGTAATTCAATCCAACTTTTTCCAGGCTGGGCTGTCAGCCCGAAACCAATCTTGGGCTGTGGAGAAGCATAGTAATCATGGGGCCTAATGTTGAACTCTAAAGTCCTGGGCCTAATGAACATTTCGTGTTTGGAATAAAGGCCCACAAGTCCACTGCACGTTTTGGTGGTCCAGACCTCCTGTAAATTTTACTCAAAAAACAAAAAAAAAACCTCCTGTAAATGAGGCAGCACACGATGCACGGGCGAACGAACCCCATGATAATTGATGAGTGGCAGACTCTCAAAAAAATCGATGAGCGGCAAGGCACGAACAGCACAACTTTTACGCTTCGCTCACGTGATGCGCTCGCGTGTCGGTCGCGTCCGTAGCACGGCGGCAGGAAACATCTCGGGGCGGGGGCTCGGATCGTCTCGTCCGTCGTCGCACACAACCAGCTAGCCGCAGCGTTCCGAGCTCGGTACACCACCACACGCAACGCAAGATCAGCCACCAAATCATATCAAAACCCCGCGTTTTACCCACGGAACCACCGCGAAAACCAGCAGCAAGCCAAACGCGCTCGCGCCGGCCGGCCCTCCTACCTCCCGGTCGGGTCCCCATGAATGAAGGCCCGCCACGCCAGGACTCCCCCTTTGTCTGATTGCCTCGGCGCTCGGTCAGTTGGCCTGGCCTCGCTTTCGCCGAACGTGGGTGCGTCCACCAAACACCACTCGGTAGAGGCCGATGTTAGGTGCCGACCCGGTCGGCGCCAAACATGGCAAATGGCGCCGACCACCTTAGGTGGGGGGGGCCAAGGGCTTGCTAAACACTAAGAGACGACGGCGGAGCGACGACGAGGCGGCGGCTGAGCGACGCCGGAGAGCGGAGATGAAGGGCTCGACGCCGGCGAGGTTCCCCGGTTAGGGGTCGAGCGAGCCCCTCCCCCCACTCTTCCCCGGCTATAGAAAGAGCCGGTCGGTCGAGGAGCTGGACCGTCGACACGGCTGGCGGCGGCGGCTCGGCCGACGGTGAGCTTCAGCGGCGGCTGGGGCGAAGAGGAAAGACCCATTCGGTTGGGTATGGGTAGGTGGGCGGGGAGCGGGAGGTCGTCGGAGTTGAGAAGATGGCGGATTTCAAGCGGTTAGGGTTTTGGGAGAAGAAGGGGGAGGGAAGGGGCTGACGCCGGCTCTAGGGCGCCCGGCGGCGGGCGGGCGTCGTCGGTCGCGAGGAAGAAGATGCACAAGAAGAACATGGGCATTGTCGGAGCGGGCTTGCTAGGCCGCTAGGTGGGCCGCCTGGTCGGCAGCTAGTACGCCCCTCGGCAGATCCAAACGGAGGAGGAAGAGAAGCAAGCGGTCAAGGGAAGCAAAGGAATAGGACGCACCGGCACCGAGCGCGCGCGACGGGAGCGTGCGGCTCCTCGTGGACCGTTGCCTCCCTCCTCCCGCGCGCCGCGGTGGGCACGCGAGCCGGGACGGGGCGCCAGGCCCACGTGGCCGCCCGCGCACTCCCACGCCCGCGATTTCTACTCGCAGTCGCTCTCTCTCTCACACGGCTGCTCGTCCGCGTCCGTCCATCACAGCTTGCCACCACTTCTCCTCTGTGCTCCATCCCTGCACAGTCCGCGCGAAGGACCGAGCAACTTCTCCGAGACTCTAGACACGCCACGCCACCGCATCATCGTCTGCGGCGCAGAGCCAATCATTCAATCCATTCCTTCCGCGCGGCGATGAGAATGTCCATCTCGATGCGCCTCGCGATCCCGGCTCCCGCCTTGGCCGCGTCCCGCGCCGCCGCGGCTGAGGGTGCGAGTGCGAGCGGCAGCGGCAGGGGACGGGGGCTCTCTCCACGTCGCGCGCGCCGCCGTGCGGACGGAGACGGCCGCGCTCAGGTGAGGCTGAGGCTGACGCCGCGGGGGCAGTGCGCCCTCGTGGGATTTTTTATTGATCCAGCCTGCCTGCCGTGCCGTTAGTGACGCGCGCGCATTTGTGCAGGGGATGCGCGTCGCTGCCACTGAAGCCGCTGGGCGCGGTGGGCCAGCCGTGCCGGCGCGGCAGGGAGGCCGCCGCCGTGTGTCACTCGTCGGCGTACCTCAGCGCGAAGACCATGCAGTGGATCTCCGCCGGAGCCAGCGCGTGAGTGCCTCAACTGCCTCCGTCGATCTTGCCACTCTAAACCAAAAGTCCCTTTCTTTCCCCACTTTTTTTTTTTTCGGCATTATTATCCCTCTTGTCTATTGTGACGGGTGCGAAACTGCGAATGCGAACTACTATCCACACGTTCAGACACATGGGCTTTTGTTTTCTTTTGCGTGCATTTGTTGCTATTTTGCCGCCTTTCTTATTAAGGATCCTGAGCTATTTGCAAGTGTAAGCATATGCCGTCACCACTCTAGCGGTAGCTAGTACTACGAACTAGTAGTGTACACTGCAGTGAAATAAAATGTCATCCTAAAAAAAGAAGAAGAAAGATGTGAGTCCGTTGTTTATCTACCTCATGTTGTGAAGAGGATGAACTAACATGTAAAATTGGAATTAATCCTGATTCAGACCTTTGATGAGTTATCATATTGCTGTATTGCCAATAGTCATTTTAAAACAAGGGAATGGCCAGTGGCCACATACACTTCTAAGTCCAACTTCTTCCTAACCTTTTTAGGATTTCCAGGTAACACCTGGGATTGTGAAACACATACACAGTAACAGTATATTACTATGCAGTACCCTTTATGATTCTTATTTAAACAATGTTAACTCTTTTTATCCTTTGCAGAGTGCTGTTACTTGCTAAAGGCACTGCCATACACAAATCTTTCCTTGTGCCATTTTTTGCTCTTCAAGCACCTAGCAGCATAATCTCTTGGATCAAGTAAGATACTGCTATTTGTGGACAGAATTGTTTGATACCTGTGTTTTCATATCTTCCTTTATCTGCAATACAGTTTGTATGTTTCTTATTTCGGTGAAAGTACTACTCTCATGCCTACTTACTTTATACTTACCAACAACCATATCTAGGGGTGACTATGGTCAGTGGACTGCTTTTCTTGCTCTGTTGGTGCGTCTATTCTTCTTCATTCCAGGTACAGTAACAAACATGGTTAATATAAGAGTATTTATGAGATTCTTTCCGTCTGCTAATAATGAATTCCATACTTTGTTTTTGAGATAATAGAATGATACATTTTTTAAAGTGAACAACATAGACCCTATGACCAACCTAAACAAACTTTATTACTTTTTTTGCGAGTATTCACATGTAGGATTCAAGAGAAAAAGAACACGGGGAGTATAAAGTTATATTGTAATCCTAGTTTGCTAGTAATCACACCGCTCGTTGCCCACGGGCCATTCCTAGGATTACTGGCGATGTTTGGTTTTATTGTTGTACTATGTCACAAACTATCTCTTTGTCTTAATGAATTCCGTGCAACACACGTTTGAGAAAAAAATATTGTAATCCTAGTTTAGCAAACTTGAAGACAGTTCACGTCTTTGTAGCATTGATTCCGAACAGATTTATGTTGTAGCCTTGTAGGTCTACCCAGTGGTTTATTTATACCTAAAATCTGACTATTGTAGGTGAACTGGAGCTTCCACTGTCAACAATGCTGCTTGTGAGCGTTGCTCCTTACCAGTTGATGAATCTGAGGTATGGAAGATTTCAACATTGGCCCTGATGCATATCCTGATGAACTTTTGTTAATTACACAGCTTTTTACTAACTACAATATATGAACATTTTGGTTAACCAATTAATCATCTATTAATTGTAGCAATGAACTGTGTTATTTGTGAATAGAAGCAAGCACTTACGTCTCTGCTTTTTTTTTTTTTTGGTTGGAAAAACACACAATGAGACTTGTAGTTCTAGCATACATCATGCTTCCTCACGAAAACAGAAAATACATCATGCTGATTTCATATTATTAAGTTTGAAATTTGTTGCTTATTTTTCGTGAACAGCAAAAATCGCTAGTTTTTTCTAGTGTGCTCTGAATCCTCTGAATTCCAATTCCAATTTATGATTACAGGGGAACTCAAGGTGGTGCAGTACTGTCATTGGCCATAGCTGCATATCTTGCCTTCCAGCACTTTACTAGGGTGGGTGGTCTAGGCAAAGCCTTTGAGCAAGGATCAATTATTGCGACCTTGGCCATCATCTGCATCGTAATTGCTCCCTTGATGCTGCTATTCTGACTTGGATTAAGTTGGCAAGAATTTGCTTCTCCTTAGGTGTGTAGAACATAAATAAAACTGCAATGCAATATCCTATAAGCCTTTCCTAGTTTTATTTCACAAAACGTATGCACTGATATAGTCTGATGTGATGCCCTTATCTTTGGTTTGGTAATGTTCGTTCAAAAGATTTTGGTACCTTAATAGTAGCAGGGAGTGCTCTTCAGTAGTTAGTAGTTATTGAATTCTCTCCTTTGTTATCTTTGTTCGTTCTTGCATCAGAAGTTTATATCTGTTGGTCGAGCTGATCATGTTCCAAAATCACCTTAGTCACTTCCAAATTTCATTTCTTTAAAAAATAAGATTCATGTGGATTTGACAATCAATTCTAGTTTCTGTATGAGGGTAATTTGTTAAATGATCCATTTTTTTTTTGCAATTGATGATTCTTGATTGCATAAACATATCTTGATGATGTATGTAATCTTGCTGTCGAATGGTCTTTTATTTGTTTACCGCTTCCTTACCTCAAAACCTTTCTGTCCACCGTATCTAAGCCAAAATGCTGCCTCATTGAAAGTTCTGAGCTCCATGCTAACATGAGGTACCAAACTATGCATCAAACGTTTTTTTTTTTCAAGCGCCGGGGTTTGGCCCGCATCGCATTAAGAGAAGTGAGATTATTTTAGTACATCCTAGTTGGCTCCCTTAGCGAGATGCCCGGAAGCCAACTAGGCGGGAACACAAACACAAGGCACCGGCTCACATGATGATGCTTCGAATGGTGTATTAAGAAGTAAACAGATTTGCGACTAGTTTCTCCCAAGGGGGGACTAACCGAGGCCTTGCAGGATGCAAGCCACACCGTGGAAGCCCGCGTCCACCCAGGATTCCCCTTCCGCTCGAATGACGTGTCGGTAGGGCTCCCACACCGCCTCCGTCGAATGTCCGCCTATTCCTCTCCATATAGATCACCCAAGACACGAGCAGCACAAGGGAGTTGAAGGAGCGCATGAAGGGGCAAGGAGCCAAAGCCCACACCCGTAGCCACCACTCAGCCAGCCTGTCGTCCATCGTGGGGCAGAGATGGTGTAGTCCGAAACGAGAGAGAAGCCGGTGTCATACCTCTTTGGTGAAAACACAAGAACTATGCATCAAACTCTCTTTGTATATAAAAACACGCCACAAAGTAAGAGAAAATGAGCAGATATGCTGATCGAATAAAATTGAAAAACTATGCCACAATGACCGATTACATGTTGCACCCCTGTTTCCTTCCATCTTGGGTTGTTTAATTCCATTAGATGGCAGACCTGACAAATCTTCATTGAGTTGCTACTTCTATGGAAAAAGCAAGATCGATGACCTAGATCAAAGCAATCTCATGATGCAAGTTCAATCAATTTCAAGGAGCAGTTCACGTGGGAGACAAAGAAGAGAGGCAAATCATCAAGATTTGGCCACAATTTTGAAACACAAGAGAAGATCTCTCACCTTAGGCCATTGACCGATCGTATCCCGCACAAAAATAATGCGTGCGATATTTTCCCCAACACCATTGACAATTTTGTCGTTGCCGGATGTGACGGGCAATTTTGGTGCGGGATATGATCATAAGTCTACATGCAATTTTGTAGCCCATGATGTGTAGCCATTTCATATAATACACTTGTTTTGTTTAAGTCTGATGCTTGTCCGACGGTAAAATTACTTTAGAGACAAAAGTGCAAAGTACACTTGTTTGGTTGCTGTCCGCCAGATATTTGCTCTTGGCCACTAATCACCCAAATTCAGAGAGCTCGCTAGCCAACTAAATACCAAATCAAAGAGCTCCCTAGTGTGCCGAAAAAAAGGTACCTTATGTGCAGAACAATCTTGGACGTCTGTTTTTAAGGCATGAGCAAGGATTAAAATTTGATATAAGAACGTGACCGGGGAGGGACAACCTATGTTCAAACTCTCTCCTTATCTAATACAAAATACACGTTGCTTGTACGTATTCGAGAGAAAAAAATGGATACAACAAGTTAAGTTAGACGATGACGCTACTGTCTTGTAATACGAAGATGGATTTATTTTTTTAGATTCATTAGAAACTTGACTAAAAAGTAGTTTGATAAACATAAACTCTTTTTTTTTTCATCTTTTTTGGTTGCAGGGAGTATTTTAAACGCAAAACACTGCATCGTTCATAGACGAGGCTACATAGGACTCTGCAGTCCTGACACTGACACGTAGGACCCTCAGGTGCAATCTTGAGCGTCAATTTTTTTCGAGCATATAAAAATTCCTTTTACACCCAAACCCTAAAAGCCCCCTCCTCCCCGTAATCCCACCCCAGCCGCCGCGCCGCCGCCTCCTCTCCTCCGGATCCAGTCCAGCATCGTCGCCGCCGCAACCATGGGCTTCGACTTGGGTCTTGTCCCGTCCAACCCCGACGGCTGGGGCCCTCCTGACGTCCCGGCGATTCCGCAGTCCCTGGGCGGCGGCGCCTCCATCCCCTTCGCGCCCTTCTCCCGCTCCGACAAGCTGGGCCGCATCGCCGACTGGACGCGCAACCCCGCCGGTCCAGCCGCCTTCGCCGCGGCCTCCCGGGACTCCGTCTTCGACTTCACCTCCGCCGACGACTCGCTCATCGCCGGGGCCGAGGACTCCTCGTTCCGCCTCGTCGACGCCAAGCCGCCGCCGAAGCCGCAGCGGTTCGGCCCCAGGTGGCGCTTCAACCAGCGCCAGCAGCTCCCGCAGCGCCAAGACGAGGAGGTGGAGGCCAAGCGGCGCTTGGCCGAGAAGGAGCGCGCTCGCCGCGACCGCCACTTCCAGAACAACCGCTCGCATCACCACCAAAACTTCGGGAGGTTCAACCAGCCCATGAACTCGGCCAAGCCCTCCGTCGACATCCAGCCCGACTGGACTATGCGCGAGCAGATCCCCTTCGCCAACTTCACCAAGCTCTCCTTCTCCGTCGCCGACCAGCCCGAGGATCTCCTCTTGTGCGGCGCCGTCGAGTTCTACGATCGGGCCTACGACCGTGTCAACCCCAAGGCCGCGCGCCGTCTCGAGCGCTTCAAGTCCCGCAACTTCTTCAAGGTCACCACCACCGACGACCCTGTCATCCGCCGCCTCGCTGAGGAGGACAAGGCCACGGTGTTCGCGACTGATGCCATCCTCGCCGCTCTCATGTGCACGCCCCGCAGCATCCAATCATGGGACATGGTCGTCCAGCGCGTGGGCAACAAGCTGTTCCTTGACAAGCGTGATGGATCCCAGCTGGACCTGCTCGCTGTCAATGAGACTGCGCAGGAGCAGCTTCCTGAGAACAAGGATGACATCAACTCAGCGCACTCGCTCGCTGTTGAGGCCACCTACATCAACCAGAACTTCTCACAGCAGGTGCTGCAACGCAATGGTGAGAAGGTTACCTTTGACGAGCCCAACCCCTTTGCTTCTGAGGGCGAGGATGCAGCATCTGTTGGCTACCGCTACCGCCGCTGGAAGCTGAATGATGAGATCAGTCTGGTTGCTCGCTGCGAGGTGCATGCTGTCAATGTTGATCCTAGTGGTGCTCGCCAGTTTATTACCCTCAATGCCCTAAATGAGTTTGATCCAAAGATTACTGGTGTTGACTGGAGGCAGAAGCTTGAGACCCAGCGTGGAGCTGTCCTTGCTACAGAGCTCAAGAACAATGCGAACAAGCTTGCTCGCTGGACTGCCCAGGCTCTGCTTGCTGGCGCTGACATGATGAAGTTGGGCTATGTGTCACGTGTGAACCCCGTGATCACTACAACCATTCTGTGCTCACTGTGATGGGGTACAAGCCAAGGGATTTTGCTGCACAGATCAACCTCAACACTGCAAACATGTGGGGAATCGTCAAGTCAATTGTGGACATTTGCATGAAGTTTGAAGAGGGCAAGTATGTGTTTGTGAAAGATCCAGCAAAGCAGCAGGTGAGAATCTATGAGGTGCCATCTGATGCGTTTGAGAATGATTATGTTGAAGAGCCACTTCCAGAGGAGGAGCAGGTTCGCCCACTTGGAGAAGTTGATGCCACTGCAGAGGAAATGGATGCTGTTGCTGAGGCAGAGGCCAACAATGCATCTTCTGCTAATGGTGGTGAGGCTGAGAAGAGTGCAGATGCCGCAGTTGCTTGAAGGGAATAGAGGGTTCTTTTGCCCTTTGCAAGAAATTTCCTTTTTCGGCTAGTTATCTGTTTGGTTGAAGACCTGAACTCCCAGTATTGATACAGGTCTTGTTTTGGTTAATGAGAAAACTGTCACATTCGTTTTTTTTTTTTTTTTTTATGCTTGGACAAGCTATAGTATTTTTAGCACCTCTCATTTGGAATTTGGTACTATATATTGGTAGTTTAATCGTTGTGCTACAATGTTTTTGTGTATGAACTATTGAATCATTCAGTGTCTTTTGTCAACAGATGCATCATTGAAACTTTTAATTTAATTGTGCTTAGTAATGTTTGCAATTGATTAGTTCTGGCATTGGGCATGTTTGTGTTACTACTGGTGCATTATATATAGTTCTTAAAATTAACATGTTATAGATGCGGAGAGATCTGTGAGTCCTGTCCCTGTGAGGTTTGGGGTTGCATTTTCTACTACTTTCTGAAGCCACACCTGATTTTCAACTGTTTGACAAACCCTACAGCCCTAGATGTACATGTGAAATCCAGTCTAAATGCCAGTCACTGTGTATATGCATTCCAACTTTACAAACCTCCAGTGTAAATTTCCTCACGCCATGACCTGGATGCCGCAAGATTGGTTTCAGACTGAATATTCCTTGGTTTATGCTGCTTCGCATGTTGAAACTTTTGATGTTGCATTGTTGGGTTTTGAACTATATATAAAAGAGTTGCTCTTCGCAACCTCATCGGTCAGGAAATATCAGTTCTGATAATCTTGTTGAGCTTCCCCTAGCTAGTTTTTCATAGTAACCAGCGTATTTATGTGCCTTATCTAGCATACCTTAGTCATTTTTTTATAGGTGCAAATGTTACTATTCTTTCTTTGGTAAGGAACTTGTCTGAAAGATATATCAGTTACAAATGTGGGTTGGCAAAGGAACTCAGTTGTGAGTAAACATATCACGATACAGGCTAGAGTAGGATGAATTTGTTGTGTCCTTCGTATATCCGGCAAATGTATTTAGACATTCTTGAACTTCTAGGGTAGCATTGCACTTAACGATTTGGCACAAGTTCGGTGTTTTTTTTCTCTTTTGCCTTGCCTTTTTTTTTTTTATTTTCTTTTTGCATCTTCAGTTGGAACATTTCAGAAAAAGCTGTGTTGGTTCTCGCAAAGTATAAACAGATTTTCTTTTGTTCAATAAACAATTGCATGAGGCGAAAATGCGAGGCACGCGTAACTTTATTGAAGGTCTGGTACTCTCTGAAGTTGAGAATCACTCTCGTTATGTAGCAAAGCTCTACAAGACTACAACTCGATTGTGATGGACCGGTTCAAGGCACAAAGGGGGCTTACTCGAATGTCTATTGCAGCATATTTTGTTCTTATTGTTTTTTTTTTTTTTTTTTTTGGCTTACATCGGCATCATGGTTCTCTTTTTTTTTTTTCCCTAGTCATTGTTCAGTCTTGAACAAATAGCAGACATAAGTTTCTTTCCTAATGTCTAATATTTTCTGTTTTGCAGAATAAAAGTGGCTTACTCAAATGTGCAGCTTTTTTTTTTTTCCTTTCATAGACACTATGGATTCTCTTTTCCCCCTGGTCAATTGGTCATTGGGCCTGTTTGGGACCGAGTTTTTAGAACCCGCTTATAAGCTACACAAGATTATCAAATTGTTTTTTAGAACCGAGTTTTAGAACCCGCTTATAAGCTCCACCGTTAAAAGCCGGTGACTCTTGTTTGTGTGTTTTTCGCCCACCTCGCCAATTGTTTTGGCTAAAGTGAACGACGTGTACAAAACTCTAACTTCCCTTAATAGAATACGTGCCAATGGTACGCAAAAAAAAAAAAAAACGATACAAAAAATCTGGGTGTTTGGCAAGCCCCGCTTCAACCGCGTTTGGCGGGAGGAAAAGCCCGGCCAGCTCTCTTCCGCAGCGCCTTCCCGTCCGCTTCAACGTGACGGCCGCCGAGCACCTCCTGTTGCGTGCACGCCACACTACCTCCTCGGGGGCGCGCGCCCGCTGCCTGCATGCGTGGTCCGACACCGGGCGGCGCGGCGGCCGAACCGGATCATCACCAGCTCCGTCCAGAATGCCGCCGCATCGCAGGCCGAGGCCGCAGCATCCGAGCACCTCCCCCCGAGGGCGCAAACACCCGCCCGCTTCAACGGCAAGTGGCGAAGGTGAGGATGGCGGCGCTGTAGTGGAGGGGGGAGGAGGGCGGCGCAGCGGCGAAGGTGAGGATGGTGGGGCTGTAGTGGCGGGGAGGGGCGGCGGCGTGAGAGGAGGATGGCGGCTCTCGATCCAAATCTAGGAGACCGGCGCTGCATGGAACGACCTTTTTTCGATAAGCGAGGTGGGAGACGCTTCTCAAAACGCAGTGCTAGACGAGATTATTCCGCGGTGGCGTTTCCAGCACGTGAAGAGAAACGCAAAGTGTTTGGCGGGCTTATCTAGCTTATTGGCTTAAAATCGAAGCAAACGCAGTCACAAACAGGGCCATTGTTTAGCTGACATACGGATTATGGAGTATGTAGTATGTAATTCAAACAACACCACCTCAAGAATCTAATATGGATATTGAAGTTTCAGAGGCAAATAAATAAGATGCGCTTTTTTTTTCTTTCCTCGGAGGCAGCTATTTAAAGAGAAGATTGGATGTGGAGAAAACGTCGGCGGCCAAGCTGTCCACGTCGTTCGATTGATGATGGCCGTTCGATCTTCGATCTAAACGGTTGTCAAGGCGTCCTCGCCTAGATATATATATCAGCTCATACCCTAACCCTACCCTCCCTCTCCCAACCCGGCCGCCTCCTCCCTCTCCCTCGTCTCTCCCTCTGCGGGCGACCGGCGCGGGGCGGGCGAGGGGCGGCGGCGCGCGCGACCCCGGCCGCCGCGCTGGCGCTGGACGAGCGGGGGCGCCGGCGGCCCGGCGGCGGCGGGGCGGGCGCTGGCGGCCGGCGACGGGCGGCGGGCGCGCGCGTGGCGGCGCGGCGCGCGTCAGCGCTGGCGGCGGCGGGACGAGCACGGCGTCCTGGCATCGGGGCGACCCGGCGAAGCTGGCGGGCGGTTGGCGGGCCCGGCGGGCGGCGCGGCGAGGCGCCCGCCCGGCATCGCATCGCGGGCGGCCACCGCCCGGCGGCCGCGCCCCCCTCCTCGCGGAGCTCCTGCGGGCAACCCGGGCGTGTTTCGCTCTTCCTCGATCCGTTCGCTCGCTGGTTTTACTCCCCCTCTCCCTCTCCATCCGAGTGCAACGGCTCCATCTCCTCGCGACCATCGATCTCGCCGCGCAGTCACCTCACGGAGGCCAGGAATTGGGTTCATTGCCATAAAGTGGATGAATATTGCTGTTTTTAGAGTAGATAAGATTTTGGACAGGTTGTCCTTCTCGACGGGCGCGCGTCCGACCCCCGCATAGCTTCCGGTCGGCATTTGTGTTGTCCTTTTTGCTTGCATCTCCCCTTCAGCCTAGATTGTCCACGCGAGGAATTGACCTTTTCCCTCAATTTGCATATGGATTATTGAATGGTTTAATAAAACCACAATTGTTGCATGGTTGCGCACAGGTCGCTGAAGATCCACTCGAGCATGCATGGCACCAGGTGTTTCAACAGGTATGCCGAAGATCCATCAAAGCTATAAGGGACACAATACCACCTGCTGAACAATACAAGGTCATGTCTTCCCTCCCCTCCTCTTGTTGTTCTAGATTTGTTAATAGATCAACTCTAATCGCCTCCATGTGTTTAAGAAGGTGCATTCATGGAAAATAATTTCCCAAAATTTCAGCTATATGGAATATATCATATATATTTTTTCTGGTTTCGTGGTTGCCTACACAAAAATCGTTTACATGAATTGTATACATTAGAATTTAGTTGCTTCTTTTCAGACTTAATGTAGACAGCAGCCAATTTTATTTGCCAATTTAACCAGTGCATAGAAATGTTTTAGTGTGCTTATTCTTCGGGTTCTTGTAAAACTGAATTTATTTGTTGGGTTATCTGTTATCAGTGACAAGGTTGGCTTGGTGGTCTCGGTGATATTGGTATCATATATGGACAATAGGTAAAATTAGATCGTGCCATCGTGACAAGATCTTGCATAATTTTCGTGTCAATGGTGAATTTTGTTTTTTACTCGGATGCCTTCTAAAAATCTATTTGTACAGGGCCCTCCATGTGAACACAAGGGCTCTATAAATGTTCATGCTAGCCGCAAAGCACAGTAGTCTCTTTCTTTGTCAACATATTATCTATGGCTTTTTGAGGAAAATAATAGACAGGTGCACAATATTTGAGGAGGGCTCTTCTAATTTGAGCTTGAAGTCCAACTGAACCACCTCAAGATGCAAACTTACAAAGTGAGTTTTCTGCTCATCTCCAAAACCACCACCTATTTATCTGAGCTTTGATAATTGAACCAATGGAACATGAGTTGCAGGTCGTTTCACCTTACTACTTTGAGATGCATCTTTGGGAATACCAAATAGATCCAATCGGACTACTTTTTGATGGAAAACTAAAATAGTCTCATGATGATGTGGGGCATGCATAAATGCTACATTAGATATGTTGCCGTCTGCAATAAAGGCAATAAGGACCAAACACTGTTAAATTTATGCAAAAAATGTCGTACCTGATTGTGTAAATTATATTATGTTTTAGTATATTCCATTTTAGTCTTTTAGATTTCAATGATCAAAGCTTAGATGGGAGATGGTGTTGACAAAGCAAATTAGTTTCCTTTTTTTTCTTCAGATAGTGAACATGGCTAATATGCAGCTGATTTGTCAAGAAACTTTCTTGTTCTTTGCTAAAGTTGCCTTGCACCGGCCTATTCTTGAACGTCACCACCCCCTGCTCAGTCTCTCATCCCCGGGCATCATGCCAACTAGGAGGCCAGAGGTACATTCCTGAATACAGAACCTATAAAGATCAACTCAAGCAATCCGGCAATAGCAAAAGAAAAACATACTGTGATGAACCATTTACGGGGGGAGTGTTGAGTGATCCCATCTCATCTTTTCATGCCATGCTGAATTTTTCCTTTGTTGGCTGCAGGGGAGGAAAAATAAAAAGAAAAATTGATGGAGGGAAGAGGATAAGAGATTGATATTAGGTCAGCTTTGTCCTGTTGGATAATGCAACAAACTGGCGATTGATATTAGGTCAGCTTTGTCCTGCTCTTTGGATAATGCAACAAACTGTACATATAGGTCAACCAAGAAAGCACAAAAGATGGTCAGTGCATTATTACAAAAATCTAGATGTATTTTTTTTTTTTGGAAAAACTCCAAATCACACCCCCATCTATGGGAGGTGGACTACATAGCCCCCCAACCTATGAAACGGTCTAAATCACCCCCTGAACTTTTCAAAACTGGTTAGATTACCCCCTAAAGCAGTTTTGAAAAATCATAGAAAAAATTATAGAAAAAAACATAAATCTAAAACTACAATAAAAATGACTTCCCATTATTGAAAAATATAGGATCTACAATGTCTATTTGGTTGGCTCAAACCACATGGCGTATGTAGTTTGGAATGCTATACAAAAATTATAAGGCTATGTAAATGAATATGTAAGGGATAGATTTTATAGCTACACTTCAGAGTTTCTATTACCGTGTTAAAATTAGTTTTGTTGATCTTTTTTTTTTTTTTTGTTCTTTGGAGGCCATCTTTTGGAAACCAAGATGATACTGTAGGGCTTCCCAGTGGTGCAATAAGAATCCTAAATGAAAGGTGACTGGTTCTCTCCAGTTATTGCATTAGTAAGTTTGCCTTGTGCCTATTGGTTAGTATACTTAATTAGCTCAAGAATAGACTATGAAAGGTGCTTTGTGCCTAATAATAGACTGTGATGAGGCTTCACTAGAGAATGTTCGGGTTACTAAAAACCTCTCATTCTAGATGAAAAACAATTACTCACTGTCCTTAATTGATTACTCTGAAAGGACAAAGCAGCCAACACTTATGCTAAATATCAGCAGCGGTGTAGACTCTTGCTCCTATGCCAAGCTGTCCTCACACTGATGATTGACCGGTACCTAGACTTAGGTTCTGTGACATCGTTGGGTCCTCACTCTGAGTAAATAGAAAAGGATGCTAAAATGAAGCACAAAGAGGCCTGGAAATCGGAATTTCAGAGAGTATTGATTGTTTATACTGCTTGTTGTAGCTTCTGTAAAAACATTAGAAGTCCAGTGCCTCTCGGCATTGCATTGTTGCGTACTTCAACATATTATTATGGTATAGTCAGCGAAAGTTTATTGTTTTTCATATATTATCTATGTGCCTTGATAGTGCATTGCATTGCGGATCATATGTGCAGAACTGATATCCTTGATTGTGCAATATATCCTTATAGATGAGAAAAAATCTCTACTTTTCACACTCGCTGAAACATGTTCTTTTTATTTGGAAAATCAGGTCCCGGGATCACCATGTTTTCGATATAGCGGCCTGCTCCAACTGTACTACGGATGGAGCAAACACAAGAATCTCTTCCAGTAACTAAATATCATGGACCTTTATCTCAACCATTTTTTTAAAACATCGTCAAAGAATTCTCTGGCCGGCTTGAAGACCTTTGTAGATGTTACATGTACCCAAGATTCTCGGTGTTCAATTTTTTATATTTCAAAGATATACCAACTGAATTTAACTGTAAGGGTTATCTATGCACCCCTATGTTTATATTGTTTCGTGGACAAAACTTATTTTTTGCTTGTGTGATCACATTCTAATGTTATACAATCCGGAGAATGATAGATCACTATGTTTAAAACTTTTTGTGGTTGAAATGCATTCAAATCTCACCGGATTTGCGTTTTTTTTTATGTCATATATTTGTTACATGTTCATGTTGACCTATTATATCGATAAAGTGTCCGATCATCTAATATTAGGTTTTAGGGCTTAATCTATTGATCCTATCTATCTTGTCATAGATCTCAAGGTTCAGATTTGACAAACAAAACCGAAAGTTGTCAAGTTGTTACTTCAGAAGATCGCGCCATATCTCCGCGGTAGGTGCCCCACGCGCCCATGCGCGTGCCAATCACTAGTATGTTACCATTGGCCAGAAGCCCAGACGTCGAAAACACACTCGTGCCTGGCAGTGGCAGCCGCAGGGCAGCAAAGCAAACGCAGCAACATTTCCTCTTTTTTTTTCTCTCTCTGCCCCCGGAGAGCAAACCATCCATGGGCTCCGCAGTCCGCAAACTTACGGCTCGTTCGTGGGCTGTTCGTACTGGGCCGGTGGAGTGTAGAAATCCAGCAGCCACGCATTGCATTCCCTCACGCACGCATTTTTTGCATTTTTGCACATAACGCGATGCATCATCAGCATGATCTCGCTGCTCGTCGTTCTCTTATTATTTTTACGTCGTGATGATGATGATACTGACGATGACGGCGATTCGTGTATGGAGTCCGGTAGAAACTACGAGGCCGGCCGGGACCGGGACGCAACACAATCATCGCGCATATCCCAGTCGGAGTCCGGCCATTTCCTACCCTCTCACTTTCTCTCGTCAGAATGTTCTGGCAAGCCCCCGGCCCGTTTAACTCACCATCACATTTGTTGTAAAAAAAAAAACTCACCGTCACATATATACTCCGTATATATACACCAGTCGCACCCAAATTAAAGAAGAAGACGAAGACGTAGGACATAGAAGTCATCAAGAAACAGAAAACAAAAACAACGACCACCGTGTGCCGTCGTCGCCGTCGCCGTCAGCAAATGCACGCGCACGCACTCCACGGTGAGCCGTCTCGTTCTCGTCGTCGCGGCTAGCTCTTGTATCAGCTGGTGATCAGCATCAGTAATAATGGAACGCTGCCGTCGCAGTAGCTCCCACTGTAAATACATGCGGCCCGGACGGCCCGGACTAGCCATCACC
Source organism: Hyparrhenia diplandra (assembly GCA_015847255.1). Classification (NCBI taxonomy): domain Eukaryota; kingdom Viridiplantae; phylum Streptophyta; class Magnoliopsida; order Poales; family Poaceae; genus Hyparrhenia; species Hyparrhenia diplandra. The sequence continues at coordinate 122,873 of JADLZK010008325.1, forward strand.
GCCACCCATCCATGTGTATGCTCGCCAGCCACGGTACGTGGCTGGCCGGCTCACCCGATACGTACTGTACACACATGCTCTCTAGCTGACATGACATGCACGGCACGGCCAGTACTTCGTTTCTTGATCCAGCGAGCTTTGACTGCTCTGACTGATACAAGCCGTCGCCTGTCGCTCGTGTTGTCCAGACTACCGTGTCGATCTACAGCTACCGTTCGTTAATCCCTTGGCCTTGGCAGGTAGTACTAGCTAGCAGTCAGCTTGCTGGTCCCTGGTAAATAAACCGACGATCAGGAGGAGCACGCCGGACGGACGGACATTGTACGTCGACGACCGGAGCTCTAATGTGGCCATCGGAGGAAAAAGGCAAGACGACGAGCACCAAAATAGCGGCTCCTGTTGTTCCCTCCCAACCCTTCCCTCTCGATCGCGGTGTCGGACTCGATCGGAAAGCAGCAGCAGCGACGCTGGTGAGCCCCGAGCCCCGCCCGAGCCGTGCCGGCGGTGTGTCCTGTCGTGTCGTGTGCGATGCAACGCTGGGGGTCCCGACAATTCACACTGCTGACACTGCAGCTGCTTCGTCCGTTGCTTCTTCCACCCACCATGGCCCGCCGGCCCGGTGTGTGCGCCGGTGACCCCAGCCGGCAGCGGCAGGCACACGCACCAGCTGCCAAACGCGCTCTCCCAGTCCCCGGCCCGTTCGTGTCGTGCCCCACGCCGCGCACCACACACGTCCGCGTCCAAGCATTAAAAAATTGAGCAATAATATATCCAGCAGCAGGCCCAGCGCCGATCGAGTGCCCGATCGACAGTGACCGCCGCGCGTGATGCCGAAACGAAAGCCGGCGGATCCTCTGTGCGTCACCACCGTATCGGTCGGCAAGCGAGCGCGGCGCGGGCAGCAGCCGGCGGCGGCACCGGCAGTCCACGGCCGTGGCCGTGCTTTTCAGCAGGTCGAGCCGTCGGGCGGATGCTGCCACGGCCGCCGTCGCGCTCGTGGGTCTCGCTGTCGCGGGGGCTTTCGTGGCATGGGCCTCGCTTGTCCGGACCCCGATCGGGGGCGGGGGCGGGGCCGTAAGCATGTCGCCCTCACAAGCACGTGCACCAAATCAGTCCGGGCAGCGCTTGCTTGCGTTGCGTCCGTCACTCGGTGCGTGTGCAGTGCAGTGCAGGTACGAGTAGGACGGTGGGACCGTAGTGTAGACTCCTGCTGGGTGCTTGCTGGAGAGAGCTGTTGCACTGAACGCAGTGACGCACAGAAACTGAGGGCTCTCCCTCCGATCCAGCAGCGGTCGCAAAGATTCTCTGATATTTTGGTCTTCCACGTATAGCAGCCGTGTTTGGTACTGAAATTGTCACTATAATTATAATACTTTTTTTTGTTTGTTTGTGATAAATATTGCCTCTACTATAGCTAACTAGATTCAAAAGGTTGGCCTCGCCATAAAAGTATATCCAAATTGTCTAAATAGATATTTTATTACCTACATTTTATACTTCATGCATGTGTCTAAAGTTTTAATGTGACGGAAAATTCAAACGATGTGATGGGAAGTTGGGGATTTAAACACAGATGCATGCTATGGCATCTAGCTATTTCTTTTGTTATACTAGTTCGGCCATACTGGTAGTCTAGGCTGAAAAAATGAAGAAAACCATGGGTACTCCGTACATCGGCAGGCACCTCGGATTCGGATGCTGTGTGCTGCCGGATGATTGGGGTGTACTCCAGGAGTAGTGGTAGGAGTACGTATAGACCGGCAGCCAGCCGGCAGGCTAGGGGTATCAATATCATCGTCATCAATAGTACTGCGACTACTACTAGCCAAGGAACGACGACGTACCGCGTAGGCTTGCAATCAGTGCCGCATGAGGAAACCAACGACGGCCAGCCATTCATTCCTTTGTTTGTACAGACAAAACGAGAAGCTAGAGTGCGTCACAGTTGTGTACTAATCAATTGCCGACAGTTGCGTGCAATAATGCTAATAATAATACACTACTAGTAGTAATAAACCGATGATAGGGAAGCCGATCGAGAGTGTCTGCAGCTGCACGGCCAGTCAGTCTATGGCTCACTCTCGTGCACCTCGTTGCCCTATTGTCGAGTAATAGCATGATGATTTTTTTTCTAACTCAAAACTATAGAATGCCCCGATTTGCTCTTCCATCCACACCCCACGTGTCTCCAACCACCGTAAAATCCCCCCATTCCACCGGGCACCGGGACGTACTAGTACTACGGCGCCATCGACTCCTCCGGCTGGTTTCTTCCTCCTGCTGATTGGCATCAATCAAGCTGCACACGAACACGCGGCCGCGGGCCGCGCGCGCATGTTTCACGCTGGGTTATTACGTAGGGTCCCCCTCGGCCCTCGTGTTTCTTGCTGATCTCGCTCTTCTTATTCAGTCTCCACATGCCACCGATCGGCACGCCCTAAACTACAGTAGGAGACGCGTCTACAGCAGCAGGCGACCGGTGCACCGCAGCAGCACGCGCTGTACAGCGCGTCCATGCGGGATCACGATGCGTCGTGGGGGTTGCAGGCAGACATGAGACAGCGAGCGCGACGGACCGACGGAGACGGCGTGCGCAGCCTGCCACCACGCACGTATCAGAGGCGTCCGAGATATTTCCCGGCTCAATCAGTGCCGTCTGCATGCATGCCCGTCCGCCCGATCCATGGCCGGACCACCATCGATCTCCTGGGCTGTCAGAGAGAGAGAGAGAGAGAGAGAGACACGGACGGACATGCGTGGGGTACGGTGGCCTCGACTCGTGCCGGGTCGACACGTACGTACGCACGACGGATACGAGCTGGTACGGCCGCACATGGCTGCCGAGATCCCGAATCATTTCCGCATGTGCTTTGCCCATGGCATCCATCCATCACCCACTCTACAGCAGCCACTCCGTTGCTTCGTTTCACGCGCGTGCCGCCCTGGGTGGACCAGAGCCCAGCTAATAATATTCTACTCCTACTCGTGACGGGGCAACCGGCTCCAAGCGGCAACTTGCGTGTTCCATGCCGCTCTATTTTCTACGAGTAATCGCTTGTGCCGCCGCAACCGCCGAGGCAGCAGCAGATCACGATCGCAGGACCCGCGGCCAGATCTCGATCATCTTTTGCTTCGCCTTCAACGTCGCGAGGTCACGTCGAGGCAGCAAGCTGGCGACTCACTAGCACAAGTAAAGTAGCACTGTAGCAGTGACTCCTACCGGTGCCACGTCGGCCGGGTGACTTGGACGAACACGCTGTGGGGCCCTGGTTTTATGTGTGTGTGCTCGTTGACCCTCCTCTAGTGCTGCTGATCGATTCATTCTTGGCGTGTTACCGACCGCATCGACTTTATTAGGAAAACTGTTTGTTCAAGCATGCATGCTTGGCACATGCTCAATTTTTCTATTCTCCTTTTGCCTTGTTTGTTTTCGCATGGATTTTTCTTTTCAAAAAGAACAAAAAGAAAGGTTTATTTCGTTCACACGTACGTATTGCTAATGATGTAGCGCGTGATTATGCTGTTTGATCGTCACGGTGGATTTTTTTTAGTTGCTAGATTGTGGCGTGGGATATATGGGTCATCCTAATGCCGAGTTAGGGTTTGTTCGGATTGAGTCATAGGGAATGATCTCAATTCCCAAAGAGCCATTCTTCATAGTTTACTTTCACAAACCAACTCGTCCGACGGAAAGACATCAGGCGAGCTTTGGTGTTAGGATTGTGGATTTAGGGGGACAAAAGGTTAGAGGGTGAAGGTTTGCACTAGTTGAGCTTTTAGATGGTTCAACTAGAGTTGTTAAATTTAGAATTAAAGCATGTTAGTAGCGACTCCATTTAATTCTGATTTTCTATGGAAGTTAATTCTCTAAGAGAAGTGGTTTTGTGGCTACAAGTGATTCTGCTGGATTCTTAAACACAAACTCTAGAAATCTCAATCAAGGGAGAATGACTTTGTAGTTTCAGGAGAAGCTACTTCTTTCAACTCTCAGGCTTTAAGAATCACTTCACATAACCGATAGAAAATCACTTCTCTTTAGAAAACTGTTTGGTAGAGCTCCTACTGCATTGCTATGAGAGCTCTGCCAAGCAGGGCTTTAGTATATAGACCCACAACATTAAAAATTGGTCCTATTTCTATGTGAAGAAAGATAATTTATCAATCGGTGGAACCCTCAAAATAAGTATCCAAATCATTGCACCCTATTAGCATTATTTGACAAAATCATCAGAACATACGATTGAAGCACCCCACCTAATCTACCGGCCAAGTTTTTTTTTTTGTTTTGAATGACTACCGGCCAAGTTAATAAGCAGGAAAAAAAAAGGAACCTCCTCCAATCATGAATATAAGTCTGTGGAATCTCTGGTATAAACTATGGTATCATCTCTGGTGTGTATCTTTTCCTTTCTTCGATTGTTCTTTATATATAATCCATCTCAATTTAAATACAATATATTGCTCGATCATCAGTACAGTACGTCAGTGGCACATGCATCCATCTTAAATTTAACAACGATTTACGATAAATTGATAAACATATGGTCATTGTACCTCTAACCTCTCTCTCACCTTGATTTTCTTGTGGACAAGTTGACATGGACAGATATGCTACTGTATGCACGGGATCAAGCAGGAGATCCCTCTTCTCGTCTTTTCGATCGTCACCTTTCACCGAACGTCACAAACAGTCAAGACGAGAGGCCGATCAAGGTAGTAATAAAAAACACGCATGCTGCAACAGCCACCCTAGATGCCTCTAGCTGCTACTCCAGTAACCCTGCACTGCACGCAATGCAAGATTACAATTTGCAAAAACCTCTCTTAGAACCGACAAGAGAAGCACGCAATAAACTAGGTTATCCTTCTCCACAGACCACACTGGCCGCCAAGCTCTCGGTCGGAGTGGGACGACCGACTCACCACCGACTCCTTCCTCTCACTCTTGCAATTGCAATCCACAAGACGTACAAAACTACCGGATCGAGAAACTAAAAAACCATCGCAGAATCCGATGCATGTCAGAGCATGTGTACGTACGTGCTTAAACAGTTAAACTACCTCAACAAGCTAATTAGGTAACGAGCTGGTGTTGTGGTTAAACAATTAAGCACAAGCGAGCAAATTGAAGGACTGCATGCTGTGTGAATACAGTACAAAAAAATGGCGCAACATGGAAAAAAAAAGAAAAGATGGTTGGGGCGGCATCGGGCTCACGCTACAGCGCCAACTGAACGCGCCACCTACTCCACCACCAGCGGCAGGGGACGACGACGACGACGAGATGGATCGTACAGCGGACGATGGTACTTGCACTGGGGCTGGGTCCCCGGCCATATTCATCATTTAGCTCAACTGTTTCCCTAAGAGATTCTAGACCACACACATGATAGTATGTGGAATCGTGATTATTTTTGTGGTTGAGTGACGAGTCAGATCCAGGAACCCAAGCATATTCCACTGCACACCGGTACTGTCCCATTGATAGTGCCCTAAAGCAAGCTTGCCCAAGATTGAAATAAAGCTAATGTACAATAGTCAAATTAATAGTGTAAAGATCTTTCAAAAAAAAAAAAATTAATAGTGTAAAAACTCAATTCATGCTATAGTGGTAGTAGCACTCAATTCCATGTAGTAGTAGTATTGTGATTTGGTATCAATGAAGCCTGTATGTGCACTCAACTCCACGTAGGAGTAAATCGATCTTTTGTCAGAAATGGAAGCAAAAACTTTTGCTTTCTCTTCTCTTTATTGCCAATTTTGTGTGTTTGTCGGGAATTATAAATTTCAGGATATTGTTTCTATTTTCTGACGGTGAAGATATTATTACCACCCCATACACGTGGAAAAGCAAAAAAAAAAAAAAAAAGAATTATCCACTTATACCGGGTTAAAGTTAAAATAAAATAAAACCCAGCAAGACAAAAAAAAAAAAAACCCACGTCTATTCAACAAAAAAAAAGGACAAAAAGCCACGTCAGGACCAGCGAGGCATCAGACGCGGTTGACGAAACTGCCCCTACGCCTTCCCCGAGACAACGACGCGTGCCGTCGCCGCAGTTCAGCCGTCGCCGTCGCCGGAGAAGGGGTAGGACCGTCCACCCGCACCTCCATCGACTTGTTTAACAATTAACACACCCACCCACCCACCCCGAGCTTGCTCGCTCATATAACCCGAGGAGGGGCGCCGCTTTCTGCTCCTCCGTCGTCCGTCCACTCTTCTGCCCCCCCACCCCCCCTCGTCGTCGTCCGTCCTTGCCTGCGGATTGGGGCGGCACGAGGCAGGAGGCAGGGGGACCTCTCACTTCTCCCGCGAGGCAGGTCGGTCTTCCACGGCTGCGGCCTGACGATGCCGGAGGCAAATGCTGGTGCCATGGTGCAGGCGGAGCAGAGGAAGAAGGTGGGGAGCTTCGGTTCTTGGTCCTGGTTGAAAAAGATTGTTGCTTTTCTCTGCTGCTTTGTTGGTGCTGCCATGGACGACCTGTCAAGGAGACGAGCGAGACCTCGGGGATTAGCGGGCGCTCGTGTGGGACGACTGGATAAGGATGCGGCGGCTTCTCTCTCCGGAGTTTGGCACGGCAGCAGAGCTGCTGGATTTGGGGGGGATTTGGATTTCTTGCGGTTTTGATCCTGAGTTGCTTGCTTGCTCCTGCGCTGCCCGAGAGGAGAGAATATGCCTTTTCCTGGGAATGGATTTTACCCTACTGATTTCTTGCCTTGTTAGGAGATCCCGTCTTATCCGAATCATTCGAGTTATTAGTCTTCCCCAAGAGTCCCGCCTTGGTACTATATAATCTGCAAGAAATCCACTCCCTCTTTAAAGCTAGGTTTTCAGTTTCAAATCCAAATCCCCCAAAATCTGGCTCTTTTTTCACGCCATCGTTATAAGCGGGAGCGGTGGTAATTTCTTTAGTAGGAGTGCTCCTACCACGCAACGCAAGACGGGTGGTCGAGGACGAGGAGTCGTCTTGGTAAACGCGAGTATTGGATTCGAGTGACTTGGTATGTTTATCCTAATCCAAGTCGCAGTATTTCCTTTCGTTTTGTGGACAGAGATGGTTCAGTTCTCTATAAATATATATTCCGTGCCAACTGTGGGAGGTATACTTACCGTCTACCACTACGTAGTATAGTTTAAGCAGAGGTGATCATTAGCCCTGCTAAAGAAGGGTTTGAGAGATCAGGAGTTCTTTGGCCGGTGGCAAAGGTCAGTCTGGGCTGGGTATCGGAGGCGGTAGATGCTGCAGAGCTTTTGCGTTTCAGTTGTTTGGATTACTTGCCATCAGTTTGTGGTTTGGTGTCGGTAAGTAGAAACCAGGCTAAAAGATTCTACTACCCCATTGGTTGATTTAGTAATAGGAATGATTCTCTTGGTGCATGCCAGAAGTGGTTGCCTCTTGCTATATGTGGAAGAGTCGGTCTAAGATGTTCCTGTTGGGGATCTCACCTCTGCTTACTTTGCTGCGCCTATTGTTTGGTTTTGGTGGTTCAGCTTTTTATAAAACTTGAAAAGCATGCAATTCTGCTGAATTTCTTGGCATCTTCGTAGGCATATGTCATTGCTTACGTTCTGCAATAGGTTCCTTGAATATAAGTTTCAGAAAAAAATGGCTATTTGCTACTGTGCGTGCAATCTTAACGTTTTCCTCTATCAAAACTTACAGAATTCACCAGAGATGGAATTCTTCAGCGAATATGGTGATGCCAACAGGTACAAGATTCAGGAAATCATTGGCAAAGGAAGTTATGGGGTTGTTTGTTCAGCTATTGACCGACATACTGGTGAGAAGGTTGCAATCAAGAAGATACAGAATATCTTCGAGCATCTGTCCGATGCTGCTAGGATCCTCCGTGAGATCAAGCTTCTCCGGCTGCTAAGGCATCCTGATATTGTTGACATCAAACATGTCATGTTACCTCCGTCGAGGAGGGACTACAGAGATATTTATGTTGTATTTGAACTGATGGATACCGATCTTCACCAAGTTATTAAGGCTAACAATGACTTGACAAAGGAACACCATCAGTTCTTTCTCTATCAGATGCTGCGTGCACTGAAATATATTCATACTGGTATGCGCCTTTAAAGATTCCTTATTTATTTTAGCCTTAAAGGTCTTCTGACTAGCATTCATAGTTTGATGTGCTGCTTTTCAGTTTGTGGTTAGGAGTATGAACGGCTCTGACTTGCATTTGTACACAAATTCAACTTTAGTGGCTTAGTGCTAATCACATCAACATTCACCTTAGAAAATTACTTTGGCATTGTTTGAGTGGATTCATCATCTGCTTTTTACTTATTTGCGCTAATTTTCATGCACACGCTTTCAGATGTCATATGCATTTATGTGCATTTACTTTATATATCTATCATAGAATGACTTTTGAGCTGTGTTCTGACTGGTCTATTTTTCTGCAGCTAATGTTTATCATCGTGATTTAAAGCCAAAAAATATATTAGCAAATGCTAATTGCAAACTCAAGATATGTGATTTTGGGCTAGCAAGGGTTGCATTTAATGACTCTCCTACCACAGTTTTCTGGACGGTATGTTATTTTCACAGTGCTACTATAGTCAATTCACAGTATCCCATTTTTATCAGAGCTCTTATAAGTTATGAGCAACATTGTTGATTTATTGTGTTATGTACCAAAGAGTCCTATTTCGAACTTAAGCCTCACTGTCTGCCCTAAAATGATTGCAGGACTATGTTGCTACTAGATGGTACAGGGCTCCTGAGCTGTGTGGGTCTTTCTTTAGTAAGGTACTCAATTTTCTCATACTATTGTTTTTTTTTTTTGTTTCCTACACCTTTAATATTTAGTTTGAAATGCCTATGTTATCCTGATGATATTAAGTTGATTCTCTTGTGCAGTATTCACTGGCTATTGATATGTGGAGCATTGGCTGCATTTTTGCGGAGATTTTGACTGGGAAGCCTTTATTCCCTGGTAAAAATGTGGTTCACCAGTTGGATTTGATGACTGATCTCCTGGGCACACCATCAGCAGATACCATTTCACAGGTATGATTTATTATTTATGGAAATATTGAGACGTATCAAGCATAAATTAATGCTAACCCTCAGATATTTTTGTTCCTTCGTCTACAGATTCGAAATGAGAAAGCAAGGAGGTATCTGAGCAGCATGAGGAGGAAACAGCCAATACCGTTTTCAGAGAAGTTCCCCAATGTGGATCCTTCGGCGCTCAAGCTCTTACAAAGACTTCTAGCATTTGATCCTAAGGATCGACCAACGGCTGAAGAGGTAGGTTTATCGTAATGAAACATATATTATTATTTGTGTTACTTTGCAGAATTATATTCTAAAAAAAAGTTGTGCTGTACGCATGACCAGGCATTGGCTGATTCCTATTTTAAAGGCATTGCAAAAGTGGAGAGGGAACCATCCTGTCAGCCAATTTCGAAAATGGAATTTGAGTTTGAACAGAAGTTTACCAAAGAGGACGTCAAGGAACTTATATTCCAGGAGATACTGCAGTACCATCCTCAACTTCTGAAGGATTACAAGAACGGCTCTGAAAAAAACGAGCTTTCTATATCCCAGGTTCTTACCTTGACTATAACTTATAGTTTCTTTTCCCCTCTTGTTATTTTTGTTTCAATGCGGTAATATTCATGACATACATCCTTGATAGTTCTTGAATATTTTTATATTATTTTGCAGCGCTGTTGACAGGTTCCGTAGGCAATTTGCTAGCCTAGAAGAAAATGGAGGGAGGAATGGGTCGCTTGACAGGAAGCATGAATCTCTCCCAAGGTAACATAGTCTTATTTTCCTCTCAATGATTTGTGATACCATTTATTGGTTGCTGAAATTGATTAACCAGGGTAATGTATTGGTTAATAGGATTTGAACAAGATATATAGGATAGTGTAATGATTGTGTTTCTTAAAAGATTTATCCCAAGAGACCCTAAACCCTATCAGATGATGGGTTGGCCTGGTTTGTTGCAGAAAATTTGATTAAACTTGACTGCTGACCTTGATTTGCTGCTTGCAGGACAACAACCGTTCACTCCACTCCAATTCCTGCAAAGGAAGGCCCAGCAGCAACCTCCCAGGTTGCTCAAAGGATTCCAGCAGGTAACTGTTTGCATTTTCCTTATTTATGGCTACCCACATCAGTCTATTTTTCAGTTGCTCATCAGTCCTGACTCCCAATTTTTCTGAAATGTTTCATCTTTGTCAATCTTGCAGCTAGACCAGGAAGAGTGGTAGGCCCAGTATTACCATTCGAGAGTGCAAGCGTCACCGATCAACACATTGCGCGACGGGTGGCAAGGAATCCAGCTGTTCCTCCAGCAACGAACACCTCGTCAGTCTACTGCTACCGCCTGAAATCGGACAGCTCGGACAGGCAGGAACATCAGCTAGAGCATGAGAAAGACCGGAGGATGTATAGGACAGGGCAGCATCTCTTGGATGCCAAGGTAGCACCAGAGATGGGCCGGGACATTCGCCCGTCACAGTACTATGTCTCAAGAGGCATGCCCAAAGCTGATCTAACAGACAGGGCCACCCTCCATAGGAGCACGCTGTACGGCGTTGCTCCCTTTAATGGCATCGCAGCGGTCGCTGGTGGGTACAGCCAGGCTGGTGTTCTTCACTATGGAGTTACAAGTTTGTACTGAGAGCAATGCCCTTGGGGAGGTAATAAGATGGGGGAACAGGTGTGCAGCTCGCCATCTCCAGCTGCCCCTTCCCTATGCCTGGAAATTCGGAGCACGCGCATACCTGACCAAAGATCCAGGTGTCCGGAAAGGATTTTCAGGCTGGGAAATGGCTATTGCCGCCTCCATTGCTCTTGTTTGATGAGCAGTGGGGATGATCTCGGGCCAACATTGCCATCTTCCTTATGCCGCAAGAAGTGAAGAGCAGGGCGGTCGACAATTCTGATTGATCAACTGCCTGCCCCTTTCGAAGAAGGGGGGAAATTATCCATCTGAAGAAAAGGCGAGGGGAGATTTGTGGATAGGTGCACAGTGCAACACTTAATTTTGTATTTAACCAATTGAAATGTTATATTCCAGTTATAAACATTTGAATCGTATAGTGATGTTTATAGGTGGAATCTTCCAAACGGCTGTTACACTATCTCAATCAAAGATGACCATTGTGCGGGGAAAAATATCGAGACACTTTGGAGCACAAGAGGTAGACAGAGCGATCTAAAAGACAAGAATTTTGGAGAAAAGACGATAGTAAACAAAATAAGATTTGAATTCATATTTCATTTAGGGCCTTTTGGATCCTTTTTATTTTGAAGGAATTGAAATCTATATAATAACTTACGCTATTTGGATTGAAATTTGTCATCCACCACTTTTCAAACAAATATGACTGAATAAATTCAATTCCAATGATCTAAATGGAGTCTTAATGAAATTAGTGGAATAGGAGCCAACTCCATACAAACTTATCAAATCTATCTTCGTTAAAAGCAGCCCCTATATAGGAAAAAAGAATCATACTAAAGTACTCATCCATCAATATAAGGCATATTAAAGTCTAACTTAGAAATTTTAGCTAAGATTTAGTCAAGTACTATATGCATATTCAGTGTATAATAATAATTAAATAAAATCATTAATAGATTTCTAATCATGGCGCCTCTTGATTGATGTGTAATAGCTAGCATTCCGTTAACAATCCATTGTTGGAGGAATCTCTTACAAACATGAGGCATACATTGATCGGTGGAGAGAGTGATGAGAACTGAAATTCACCATTCTCATGATAATCCAACGGGCTTAAATCTGAAAAGCGCAAGAGGCTGGAATTTGTGTTATCCTTCTGAGGGAGTAGAACCGGCAGTGGGTGAATGGTATTCCATTGCGTCGATGCTTCCCTAAAACTTCATAAAACAGGTGCAGAACAATAGTAAAAGAAAAACGTCACGCATCTATCAAGCAACTGTGATTATGTACAGTACACTGGCAACAAGAAACTTTCTATTGCTCAACAATCTCCACGACACACAGCTTATCAGGAGCGCAAGAGTTTAAGACACTCGTAACCTCGGCGTGCAGGCGATGGGAATTCGCCACCTCTGGCTGGACGGCGACCCACTGGCCGTCGACATGCTCGACGTACGAGTTCTGTTCGGGACGAACGGAGAACCTGACCTGAGTGACATCTCGACACATCTTGTTCAGCTGGTCGATGGAAAGGATCACGTCGAAATCCTCCTCCATTTCACCGGTCTTGGAGAGCTGGATGCCAACATCAGCCCCGCGGGAAGCGACAGCACCAAAGAGCAAAGGATGCCCGATGACTGGTCTGTTGGATGAACTGCAGATCTGCAACAGGATGGTAAGAGTCAGTTCAGGTAAAGCGAAGCTTTGAGCTCATATTTCTGAACCCAAGGGAATTTACAAGCTTAACTAGAATGCATGTCTTGATGTAGGCAACGTATCAGGTGCAAACCAATGTAATTCCATACAACAAACTAGCAAAGTGATGTGTTCTCGGATTAGTTAATGCAATTGAATGTTTGATGGGAAGAAAGTTAGGTAATGACCGGCACATGATTGTACCTGTGCATACTGTACACCCATTTCATTGAGGGTTTCCAAAATTTTGTTTGATGCCAGTAAGCTGAAGATACCCCCAGATCCTGCTGGCCTTTTTATTATCTCCCAAGGAGACTTCATCAGAACCTTTTTTCTGTTTCCCTCGGAGGATATATTGACAACTGGAAGCTCCAGTTCTTCCAGCACCCACACCTGTGAATGGTTCCAGAAGCTTTGTAGGAAGAAAGGAGGAAGGAACTAGGATGAAGGCCATAGCGAGACAGTGCTGTGTACCTTTTGAGTGTCCAAACCAAAATAGTCATTCTCTACCAGGCAGTTCGAACTGATTCCACATGGCCCGCTGGCGAAAAACAATAATTAAAGGGGGAAACTTGATTTTCCACAACCTGTGTAAGCAAAAAAGATCAGTCTCATCCATACGACGACTGATACTCAAAGAAAAAAATGACGACCTTTTGCCATCAAGTAAGCATCTTCTAACAGCACTGCATGCATGTAACAAATAAGCAACAGGCTACCAATGGACGGTTCCAGTTTTTCTTGACTATTAACAGACTAATCATTTTGAGGATATATTCATCAAGTATATTCCTCATTTAAAATGAGTTATCCACTTAAAAACACAGTTAAAAACTACCAGACCAATGGGCAGGTTCAACTTCAGTATCAACATTCAACAGTAGCAAGTCAGTAGCAGTTTTCTCCAGTTTTCCTATATCTATTATTATGTTCTTTTGGGAAATTATGCATATTAGCAATGTATGGAAATAAACAGAGAACAAGCACTCACAATAGTATATTCTGCATCAATGTATTAAAACAACAATCAACCACAATGAAAAAGAATGCATACCTTCATTAACTCACTAAAAGAATTAAGCAAACTCAGAAACCCAGCTTCAGAGTCAGAGCCATTTCTAACAAGTACAATAGCTGCTTTGGACTTCAGAAGAATATCAAGACCGTTTTTGAATTCACTACTGAATGCACGTTCAGCTTTGTCCCCAAGGTTGACGAGAGTCTTGTATGGTATTTTGATAACCTTTTTCCTTGACATTGAAGAGTTAGCGAGCAAATTCCTTGAAGAGCTGAAATTGACAAGTTTGAAGAGCAAACTGTGAATAAGAGCTTTTAAAAAATGACTAAAGGGTGTTCTTCCACCAAAAGCAAGCAAAGAGTGATTTCCATATCTGCCACTAGGGCAGTGTCAACAAGTGTATATAGTAACAGTGCAGTGAATAAACCTATTATTCTGTTTCTTTTGAAGAAGGCTTTGGTGGGATGTTGAACAAAGGGCGTTACCTCTCAATCTGCTTGCTAACACAATGCACTGCATGTCGGAACAATTGGAAGTCAATGCTCCCAATCTGCTCTGCAAGTGATGCCTTCTGGACCTTGTTCCCTGATACCAAACCTTCCAGAACATGGACCTGGTCCATTTCGGAGAGCACCTTCTTTCCTGCAATTACACGACGTTGAAGCCTCTTCCTGTCCTTCCACTCCTGTAAAAATCAAAACTGGGTTATGAATTATTTGAAAAAGTATACAGTATAAAAATCAGGCACCAAACATATGTTTTTTGTTATGATCTGAAGCATGAAAGTTCATTCTACACTTTGATTTGTTATACTATATGTAACATATGTATCTACAATCTTCAATATGCTTTTTTTCCTTTTAAGACGCAACTAGATGCGAGCATGGATGCAAGAAAAGGATGGTGCAGACATGGATGCAAGAAAAGGATGGTGCAGACCTAACCATCGCACGCCTTTCTTTCTTTGATCTCTTATCAGAACGAGAATTGAGCTCAAGTAACCCCTTCGGAGGTGTAATCCACATTTCTCTGCTCGCCATATCAACATCAGGTACAATATCTTCAGCAAATGGAATCCACACATGCTCACGTGATGAAATTGAATCTTGATTTTCTGAATCTGGATCGACAGCAGTACCCTCAGAAGAGCCAATCATCACCTGTAGAAGATCTCCACCTCCAAAATTGAAAACCTGACCAACTGTACCTACGACCTTGCCTGTATCCTGTGAAATAATTTCAGTTACTAAATTTGATAACAATATTCCCCTGGAACAGTAAGTAGCACATTATGTTTCTTGCCAAAAAAAAAAGTAGGATATTGTGTATTCAGTTTGGCTGTGGTGTTTACTACTCTACTTGCAGGGGTGGACAAAGCAGTTTTGAAAAAAAAGTATCAAATGAAGGTCATAATTGCTGTCTACTTTTAGGGAGTGGAGGGAGCTATTTTTTTTCTCGTCCATGCATAGCATGTATATCATTAAGAAGTAATTAGAGTTGTTACTCCCTCCGTCTCGAATAAATCAATTTCTAGAATCCGTGCCAGCCAAACTTTTTAAGTTTGACTAACTTTATAGAAAAAGAGTAACACCATTTATGATATAAAATGAGCACCTTATGAAAATATTTTCTATGATAAATCTAATGATATCAATTTGATAACATAAATCTTAACGGTTTTTCTAGAAATTTGGTCAAAGTTCAAAAAGTTTGACTTAAGGCAATTCTAGAAATCTATTTTTTCAGGGACAGGGAGTACAAAGTAAACAAGGGGAGGCCTAGAATGCGAGCAGCACGTTACAGTCACACAAAGTTAACCCTGCAACAGAAAGCGCTAGAGCTAGTGGCTGAAAGTATTACATAGGACATAATTTCACGACGTCTAGAGCAGCGTAGGTCAACCACTGTCTCTGGACTCCCACAACGCAGCGAGCTGGCCGTACCTCGCCTGCGACCAGCGTTCGACTTCGTCCTCAATGAATTTTGCAACTTCAACTGGCAAAAAGGCCGACCGCGTTGAAAACCCTTTGGTTCCACTCCTTCCCGAGACACCAAGCCACAAGGATAGTGAGAGGATCGAAACCTTTGCGCGCCGCTGATTCTAGGCGACTTCTGCAGAGGAGCCACCAAACAAGGAAGGCAGTGCTAGGCTGTGGCGCTAGGTGTGCGAGGCCAACGGGTGCCAACACCCTGAACCATTTTTCTCCGGATGGAGCTATTTTAAAATACAAATCATTCTTAAGTCTTAACCAACCATTTACAGTGCCATAGACCTAAATTTCCCTTATCAAGTACTGTAGTATAAAGTGCATGGGGGCATGCTTTTTAAAAGTGCCTACATTGCATCTTAATTTTGTAACTGAAATCAAACAACGAAGTGTCATTGCAGCAATACCATGAAAAAGAAGACATAAAGACGTATGTACCTTGACAATAACTCTCATTCCAACAAGGTCAAGTTTAATAGAACTCATCGCCCTCAATTTCTGGCCTATCTCCAGCTTTCACAAGTACAGCCGAACCAACTATTTGCCTAGCCTGAAAAGAGATAGGCAAATGAATTACATCAGAAAACGTATTGTGTAAAGCAGTAACTCAAACTCAATGAAGAGCAAAATTCGATAGTTTGAGCTGGACTATTCTGACAATCAAGCCCAGTCATAGTCTCATAGAACTTCAGCCGGCCATCTGTTGTGATTTGTGACTGTACATCTCATATGCAGACTGAGAGGAACAGAAACAGTACAACACAGGATATTGCAGTGGAACAGAAACAGTACAACACAGGATTTTGCAGTAAGTCAAGGATTTCCAGCAAGCTGTCCACTAAACTATAAACAAGTACGGAGTATTACAGCTAGGATAATTGATTTGGACTACTCATCCTAGAAACTGAGCCAGGCTGCTTACTACACTACAACTTGGACGAGTTAAGGTATGCACAGATTAACCGGCCAAAGGCAAATGACTCCAGGGGATAAAATGCAAAGCAGACAAACCTCGTCCAGGTTATCGACGCCATCAAAGCTGACGATCCAACTCTTCTTCCCCGTGTGGGCTCTTCCCCGAACAAGCTCGAATTCCCTGACCTGCTGCTTTCCAGCAGCCCGAGCCCTGAGCCATCTCGTTCCCGGCTGTCAGTCAGAGCAAACACGTCAGCCAACAATCAGTAGCATTGTCATTGCGGTGACAAAGTGTGTGTGTGTGAGAGAGAGAGAGCCCGCAGCCAATTGATGTTGGCTGTCGTTACCGTGGCGAGGCGGAGCTCGGGAAAGTCGGTGCGTGGCGTGACGAGGACGTCGCCGCGCACCCCGTGCGCGCCGGACACGTATCCCACCTCGACCAGCTCCTCCTTCTCCCCATTGAACCCCTGTTCCTCCACCTCCTCCTCATCGTCGTATTCCTGCTGCTGCTCATCCTCCTCATAGAAATCCCCTTCCTCCTCGTCCTCCTCCTCCCGCGCGTCACTGAGGCTGGATAGGAGCGCGGCGCCAGGCCGGGCCGGCGTGAGCGCGACGCGGCGCCGGGGGAGGATGCGAGCGGAGGTCGCGGGGAGCGCGTGGGAGTGGTAACGGGAGAGAGGGACGGTGAGGGGGGGAGGGATAGCGGCCGCGCCGATGCAGAGGCGGGAGGCGCCATTTCTCGGCGCTGGGAGCAGCCGACCGCCGGAGCGACGAGAGGAATGCGAGAGGGAATCGGATAGGAGGAAATCCGGACCGGAAGGGGAGACGAGACTTAAAAGGAAAAAAGTCCACGTTACCTCCCAACTATCACAGAAGTTCACTTTTCCTTCCTCATCTCTAAAACCGCATAAATCACCTCCCTCAACTTTTCAAACCATGCATTTTACCTCCTCGAGCGGTTTTAAAGGCGGTTTTGCTACAGTAACCGTGGGTTTGCTACAGTACCAATACCTTTGTCTTTTCTTTTTTTTTTTTAAAATTCGATTGAATCTTTGAAAAATCATAGTAAATCACAGAAAAATCATAAAATAAAAAATCTAGTTTTGTTGGACTTCACATGAGTAGATCTACACAGTGAATATATAATATGATATGCTTTAGTACAAAGTTTTTTTGTTACGAAGGTTTTGTCTTTTTTCTTTTTTTTTATTTATTTGGTGAATCTTTGAAAAACCATAGTAAATCACAGTAAAATTATAAAATAAAAATCCAGTTTTATTGGACTCCACATGAGTAGATCTACACAGTGAATATATAATATGGTATACTTTAGTTCAACAAAATAATTATAGAAGTTGCAAACTACGAATTATTTCAATTAATTATATATTCACTGTGTAGAACTTTTGTACTAAAGCATATCATATTATATATTCACTGTATAGATCTACTCATGTGGAGTCTAACAAAATTAGATTTTCTATTTTATGATTTTTTTGTGATTTACTATGATTTTTCAAAGATTCAACTGGAATTTTTTTAAAAAAAGAAAAAGACAAAGGCACTGGTACTGTAGCAAACCACGGTTACTGTAGCAAAACCACCATCAAAGCCGCTCAAGGGAGGTAAAATGCATGGTTTGAAAAGTTGAGGGAGGTGATTTGTTCGATTTTGGAGTTGAGGGAGGAAAAGTGAACTTCGTGATAGTTGGGGGAGGGAATGTGGACTTTTTTTCCGACTTAAAATATCTGCAAGGGGGTTTTAGCACGCGGCCCACGGGCTGCTACATGCTTAGGACAGATGATTGGGCTGGGCCGTAGAGTTTGATGGGCTTCCTGTTTTTCGGGAGAAAAACCGGGCGGGAAAAGGAACTTCATTGAAAACTCGTTAATTGTTCAATTTTCTTTCCCTGTTCACAAAAATGGCTTCCATTGAACACAAACATGCCTTGCGTCATGCCCGCTGCTAAAACCGACAGCACATGTTGATGTACAATTTTCTTCTTTAAGCTCTTGTACACTGTTATGGGTTATGCTGCAGTTTAGTTCTCATCACACCGTGCATCGTGTTGTTGTTCTTGCCAGTTATATTTGAACCAGTATTTTGTCTCGGGGCACCGTGAGTCTCGGGTGTGCAAGGTCACTATGCGAGAATTAACTCTCAGGTATTGTTTGGTTCTATCCTTGCTTCATGTTTGGTTCGCACAGTCTATTACCAACCACCTAGTGACTAGTTGCTATCCTATACAATCTAGATCCGCTCCCAAACTTAGTGTTATCCGATTATGTTACCCTCATCGCCGACTTCTTCTTCTTCCTTACGAGGTACCCGCCAACTTCGTCGTAGTTGGCCACGGAAGGTGCGACTCCAAGCTATGAGCCACAACAAAGATGCGATGGGGAACTCCATCCCACATCTCTATGTGACGAGCCCGCCGTTTGCGTAAATAGAACGACATAGAGGAAAACACACATGACAGGAGTGATAGAGGTGCAACATAGAGGAGGAGCAAGAACCACAACCTACACCCACGGAGACAAGCAAGTCGTACACCAAGCATGGGTAGTGTGAATGAGGCAACGATAAAAGATGCTTCTCCAGCGGTTAATGAAAACCCACGAAAAAAAACAACGCTGTTTTCGCGCTATAGCGGGGCTAAGCAAGTGCTGTGAGTAGAGAGTGGATCAAATAATTTTCTCCAAACAATTTAACCTTCACAGATGTAATAGAATTTTAGATCTCTCGACTTGCGTGAACTCATTGTGTTCTTTTATGTGTTGTGTTGTGTTGAGTGTGCTTTTGTAGCTGGTAACCCAAAGCATAATGTTGTAAGAACCATGTTGGCTTTCTTGAAAGCCGAAGTTATTTAGCTCGTTTAAAAAACAATTGTGCTATTAGTTCTACTATAACAAATAACATTGTTAGTTGATTATATTCTAATTACCGCTTGTAGCAATGGACCCAACAACACCTTAGTTGAAGCATTGGTTGTATAACATCTCCAATCTTAAAGGGCTAGAAACGGCCGTTCTACATTGGTTTTCCTAAGGTTTTTTATGATACAATTAAGTAAATATTTACAAGGGATAATGATTAGTGTGTTTTTTATTTTTTAAGATAAATATTTTTAATAAAAAGTATCTTTTTTATATATAGAGTAAATAGTATTGCATAAAATGAATTGATACAGAATAATACAAAAAAAAATTAATTAAAGAACTAAAAGCGAACTAAGCGAAATAAATTGTTTATTTTTATTATCCTACCGTCATAGTCTTTGTATCATTCTCATTGAATTAAATTGGTTTCAAAAGAATCTATTTTGAAAATAATAAAATGTTGAAAACATTTATTTTACTATTTTTTTTGAGGAACAAGAAAACATTTATTTTACTAAAGAAATTCTCCGGTGACAATGGTCCTTTAGAGAATAGCCTCAGTTAATGGGCTGGTCCATCAGTGAACCTTACTGGGCCCCCAACTTGGCGTTTGCGAAGGAAGTATGTTTTTTTGAAAGAAGCGAAGGAAGAAGTATACGGGATGGTTCACTTGCTATCTTTATCTTGTATCGAAAATGCGTTGTGGCACATACATGCCCGCTTACATGTTGTACTACCAGGTTGGGTCTGATTCGGCGTACATGCACGATAGGTTGGGTCTGATCCGGCACTATATATCAGATCAACTGAACGAACGGTACCGGACGGAAAGGTCCCCAATCGGACGCCTAGACGGCGAGAGGTCCACGATGCAATGCTGCCGTCCATGTCGACCGCCATGGATGATGGATCGAGTTGCCGTTGGCGCTGTCCAGTCGATCAACCGCCGTCCCTCGACACCTCCCTTTCAGCGCTGAGCCCCACAAAGGTTGTTTCGCCGGCGGGCCGGCAGACCGAGCTCTTTCTTGCCCTCGATCGTCGTTGCGACGCAGCCGTCGCACGGCCGCGCGCAATTAACTCTCTCTCCGTCTCTCTGTCGCGCTCTCAGTCCCTATCAACACCCCCCGCGCGCGTGCACTTTGAGTCTCCGCGAAGGAGCCGGCCGGGGCGTACACCGGGCGCTCGATCGATCGCTTGCTCGCCACCGGCCCGTCCATCCATTCCGATCCATGCATGGCCGGCCGGCCGCGCCGGTCTATCCACGCCACGCACGAACGCGCGCGCTAGCTCACGGCCGCCGTCGCTGTCGCCGGCCGGTGGCTTGCAAACCCAGCTCGATCGCATTAATATGGAACCCAAAAACGCCGTACCAGCTGTACCCAACCGCGGATGCATGTGCCATCGTCGCCATTGGCGCCAAGGATTAGCCAGTCGATCGAGAGGCTAATAACCAACCGTTCTAGCTAGCTGTAATCCGCGATCGATCGACGAGGGACCGCCGTGCCGGGGCGCAGCAGCGACACGACGACGCCGACGCGTGGGAGTACGGCCTTGGCATAACGTCTGGTGGCGGTGGCGTTTGACGCGTACTACGCGCGCGCGCGAGCAAGGTTGACCGGGCTGCTCGTCGGTTTCGATCCCTGTCCGTGTCCCGGCATTAACACGTGCCCAGGTCAGTAATTTGACCACCGGATAATCCGTCCATCCCCGCCCAATCAATGCACAACCAAAATTTACGCATCATCGTCTGGAGGACGCGGTCGATCGAAATCTATTGATGTATCTTTCCATAGTACTATATAATATTCTGTGTATTTATCCGTAGATGTTGATAGGAAATATTAATCTATCTGTTTATTTATATAAAGTACGTCCTTTTTATGGTAGTACTAATTTGTTTAAATTTATTGAAATTCAATTTTGTTTTTTTTAATATGTCTGAATTTATTTACGGATGGGGTAGGGTAACGTCGACGTAAACCTCGGTCGTTGCTAATTGGCGATGGTGGAGCCCTAGCTCGTCGCTGCTATAAGCTGCGGCCTGTGCGGCTGTCATGTATCCATGGCTGTGTGGACTTTGGAGGGAAGGATCGGAGTCGGAGCTGACTTTCCTTTCGTTCAAAGGCATCCGGCCGCCGCCTGTTGACGACGACGACGATTAATGACCGGTGCAACCGCTTCTCCGACCTCCAAGCGACCGAGACCGAGCTCTACTCAGCTCGGACTAGCTCTAGTGCCCTAATTATTAATCGCGTACGTGTTGAGCCCGTGTCTCGTCTGCGTCCACGCTCATGACTTTAATACAATTAATTATATAAATACTATCCCAGAGAACGTCCCTACTAGTATTCTAGAACTATTACGAGAATATATACTCCCTACATACCCAAAAAAAAGCTTGACGTTTAGGGACGGTGACACGGTCTCCAAAACACAACTTTGATATCTTTTATTATAAAAATATTTATCGAAGAGTATTATATGTATACTTTTATAAAAGTATTTTTTATGACAAATCTATTCATATAGTTTTTACATTTGCAAACTCAACAATGTAAAAGTTATTGATGATTTATATTCTCAATGTTTGACCCAAACTTTTTCCTAAACGTTAAGTTTTTTGGGTATGGAGTATGTTGCAAGGGAAATAAACATTTTAGGTGCTGAATTTTAAGATGACTTTTTGGCAACACACACGTGTACCACCAACTAGCTAGTACAAGCAAGTAAATCACTAATTTTTTTTTAGATTTTTTATTTGTCTTTGTGTCATATAACATACTAATTTTTTGTCCTTGTCTGACTATAAAAACATTTGTAAACTGCTAATTTTTGTATTTATATATGTCAACACAAGTCATTTTTTTTTCAGATTTATAGTTTTGCATACAATTTTTATGTTTTGAAATAAAAAAACTTACAGATTTCATCTACAGTAATTGTACGAACAAATCTGTAATTCTAATACAAAAATGTATGCAATTGTCACTTGAAATATGCAACTTCAAATATAAGTTGGTTGGCTCAGATTTAAGTGCGTACGTAACCTATATTTCATGTCAAAATACAGTCTATGGGTACCGCGAGTGCGACACTACATGGCATGCATGGGAACTAATCGTCTTCACATAGTCAAAGCAATAACGCCAACTAGCTAGTACTTTGTGTGTGCGCGCGCCTTACATGCATGGCTCCTTTTCTTTCTTCTTTCTTGCTTTCTTCTTTTCTTTTTTTTTTTTTTTTTTTGAGAACACGCCGTTTGCGTGTTTTTCATTAAGCAGAATAAAGTTCAAACAACAAAGATGCCACGGTAACCAAAGTTACCGAGGCGGAACCTAACAACTACTGGATACAATAATGGGGATTACATTAGGACTAGTTTGCGACAAGACGACCCCGAGAAGGCATGGCTAGGCGACTTCCTCAGCGAGGCCATCGGTGTTGAGGTCCAAGGCGGAGAGGTCAAGCTGCTCCTCAAGAAGCATCTCGAAACGACGCCGCTTAGCCGGCGGCATACCACCCCTGAAGACGGCCTTGACCATCTCCTCTACGGCAATCGGGGCCTCCCCTTCGGGCACTTCCTCGCCCAACTTCCGAAGCAAGAGCTTCGAGCCCGCAAGGTCACATTAGCGACCCTTGGTCGCGACTTGATACGGTCACTACGACGCAGCGTATGCGTGGAGGCCGGAGGCGCGACCGACGAAGACGCTGGCCCGCCTTGATAAGGGGCGATGCAAGTGGCACGCACACCAAATCCTCGATCTCTTCTTGCTGCGGGACGCCAAGGTCAGCGAGGCGGTGGGAGCATCGTCTTCAAGACACCGGAGGCGGTTCCGAGGGAGCAACAGGCACATCCCGCATCGATGGGGCTTCCTCGAAGGTCGGCGACGGGCCAGAGGGCGCGTACTCCGCCGCCCCGTCCGTCAGCCCCGTCTGGGCGTCGAACTCCTCAGCATCCCCCAAAGGTGATGGGTGCCCAGTCGACACTTCCACGCGCTCGAAAGAGGTGGACTCAAGCGCGGCGCCGGGAGGCCGTGAGCTCGCCGAGCATCGGGTCAGCCCGGGGTGGAGGTACCACGCCCCCGCAAGGCCCCGAGCACAAGCGGTCGGTGTCGATGTAGGCGAGGGGGTCGTGGTGGTGGCTTCCTTTGGTGGTGGGCGACGATGGTGTGGGCGGTGACGTCGGTCATCCGGTGTCGAAGCATGGTGTGGCGGCGTCACAGGGAGGGCATCTGCTTCCTTGTTCGAGGCCCGCGGGACGGCGGGCGGTGAGCCTTGCTTGCACGCCGGAGCGGCCACGAGTGCATGCCCTCGCACGCGATGGCGGAGCCCCGGCACCGGGCGAAGGCAACACGCCGGGAGTGGCGGCGGGCGGCGACGTGGTCGGCGCTAGGCGGTTGAAGCGCAGCCCCACCAGCTCCGGCGGGGCGGGCGGCGACGTCGTGGCGGCGCATCAGCGGGGGCGGCGAGGCGACGGCGACGACGCACGACAGCCTGGAACCCATCGGCGTCGCGTTGGGCTGCTGGGACATGTCCCTCGGGCCCAAACGAAGAGGCGCGCGGATCCCGGTGCCGGTTGCGGACCAGGCGGTGTCGCGCCCGGCACCGCGTCGCCCGCCGAGACGGAGCTGCCGCCTAACGGGCGCATCGCTTACGCCGGCGACGTCTCCTCCTCCCGCAGGAGCCTGGCGTAGTGCGCCCTCCACTGCGCCCTTAGCCCCCGCACGGGGGCTGCGCCGGCGGAGGGAGGTGGCTCGCAAAGCTTTGCGGGCGGCATCAAGGTACGACGGACGGGCGGAAGCCGGGACAAGCTCGTCATCACAGCTGTATGCGTACACACAAGTTTCCTTTTCTTATCTTATTATAGTTCTTCATTCGCGGCGACGCATGCCATGACGATATATATAGTATATATGGTACGTACCACTCCATATATACACCAGCTAGAATTATTTGAGTACACACAAGTTTCCTTTTCTTTTCTCGATCACGTTTGATGTAACACCCTGGGCCAGGGCTTAATAGGATTGATAGAGTACTCACATACCAACAAGTTACAACTTCTTTTAATTTTTGGAAGCCCAAATCTAAAGAAGTTAAGCATGTTTGACTTGCAGAAAAGACTTGTGTTAGTATGTGTCACGGCAATCTTGATTTTCAGAGAGCTGCTAATTGTAAGTGGACCTGGGTGGAACGTTAAAAAAAAAAAAGGTTTGTGCGTCTTTGTATTATGGTAAAACGCTTAGTACAACACACACGTTTCGATCCACATATATACACATAGGCTGATATGGCATATATATGCAGATGATGTAGATCCATCAGAAATTGACTATAGGTAGCCTTATGCATATATCTATGCATGAACATCACACGATCATATATGTGTGTCATGAATTAAACTGAAGGAACTAAATGGCATACGCATAAGTAGAATAGAACTTACGTACTAGAATACTATGACTGCTCAACAGTGTGTAGTACTACATGAGTACTTGCATGCCCCCAGCTTATAATGAAATTAAGTGCAAAGCTTGATGAGTGCATTAGGAACCTGGTACATGTACAACAAACTACTAGCTAGCTAGTACTGGGATAGGTGCGGGCCGACGTCCTATACTACACTGATGCTACTACTAGCTACCTCAGATCACATCATCGTACAATAATGGTACCACGAAAACAAAAAGTTAACAGCAACCAAATCTCCAGCTATTTCTCTTGCTAGCCGATCGATCGACCATCGTCATCGTCACCATCGATCATTTAAAGCAGAAAAAAACTCTCGGTCATCACATCAATGGTGGTGGTGGTGGTGATGGTGGCCAGCAGCATCGTCGTTGTGAACGAAGGATGGAAACATGTCCTGCAGGAGCCCAGCATAGTCCTGCGACATGAAGTGCTGCATCCGGAGCGGAGCGCTGGCGGTAGTCGTAGTTGCTGCCGAGGTACCTGCGATGGCACCCAAGCCGTGGTGGTCATCAGGCTGATGCGCCGCGTGGCTCGCCATCATGGCGGCGTTCACCTGCTGCACTCCGGCGGCAGCGCCACTGACGGCCAGCTGCTGCATGGCGGCGGCGCCGTGGTGGTGGTGGCCCTGCTGCTGCTGCTGTTGAGGCGGCGGCTGCAGGAGTCCAAGTCCGAGCGCGTCGAAGGCGTTGGGCCTGAAGCCGCCACCGCCGCCGAGCGCCGGCGGCGGAGGCGCCATCATCCGGAAGTGCGGGTGGTGGTGGAGGCCGCTCATCGGGTGGTGCGCGGCGGCGAGGAGGTGCGAGCTCCCGCGCAGCGTGGCGGGGATTGGGTGCGTGTGCTTGCCCTCGTACGTGGTGATCACCACCGCCGCGTCCTGGTACGACCGCTCCACTCGCTTCTTCACCGGGCACTTCTGCGTCGTGCACCGGTAGTAGCTCCTATATATCATCCACAGATTAATCATCGCATTCTCTATCAGTCGATCAGTCACCATGCTCGATCGCGTCATTTGCAAGCTCCTTGATCGTGAGAACGCGTGCTAATTATTGGTGGATATATATATAGCAAATCTGTGTAAGTATACGTACCTCGGAAATGGGCTGTTCTTGACTGCTTTCTGGCCGTACTTGCGCCACCGGTAGCCATCCTCGAGGTGGTCGACCTCGCTCTTGGTCATGAACGCGAACCGTGGCTGCCGCGGCCGCTTCTCGCCTTTGCCCTTGCCCTTGGCCGCCCTGCAAGCCAACTTGCATTCATCAGTCTATTGGAGTATTATTCAAACATGGCCGCTCTAGGCCCTTTAGCTGTGTGTTTATTTGAATATGCATGCGTTTGGTGTGCTACATATATGCTGCGTTCATACTAGTACAAACTAGCTAGTACGTACAAATTGAGATTATATATCAGTTATAGTAGTCCATTCAA
The DNA here is from genome assembly GCA_015847255.1 of Hyparrhenia diplandra. Taxonomy (NCBI): domain Eukaryota; kingdom Viridiplantae; phylum Streptophyta; class Magnoliopsida; order Poales; family Poaceae; genus Hyparrhenia; species Hyparrhenia diplandra. The sequence goes on from JADLZK010008325.1 coordinate 148,927, forward strand.
ACATATATATGCATGGGTGTCGTGGAAGAGTAGCTACGTATGTCCGGTCCGGCGCCCACATGTACATGGCTTCAGATTGACAGGTTCACACTGCAGGAACTCATCACCTGCAGCTGTAGTAGTGTGTTCTTAAGTTTTGCTCAGCTGGGATTTGGAGATCAGTCGTCGTCACAGGTCGATCGCAGCAAAGGGGAAGTTGCAAAAGCAAGTCTCGACGAAATTTATGAATCGGTTGGGCAATTTATGGCCAACGCAGACGCAGGCTACTCATTCGTCGTCTGCTTATCGATCTTAAATCCTTTCCGGGCGGGTGTGATTAACTACGAAAACGGCAGGCGGTTGGTGCAGTCAAATATATTGCTTGGATGTAGTAGATGCAAGACAAGGAATTAAGACGAATTATCTATAGGAAAGCAAAGCCGATTTATTTGTGAATGAACAGGGCAAAAAGATGTTTGAAACAAACACACCGATCAACTTTTGGTATAGAACGAAACGAACGTGTGTACCCTAAAGATCAAAGTTCTTTTTTGTTTTCTTTTCTTGGGCATGCAGCATGCAGCGTATACTAAATGAGAAACCCTAGCAGGGTTCACACCTTGTCCAAATCAAAGATGTGCGCATGTGCGAGAAGGGATTAATTGACACAAGTGAACAAGCAAAGATCGGACCAGGGAAGAATTGCTCCAGAGGAAACCTACTCCAGATCGATCTTGAATGGTTCATGCTCTAAAAGATCGACGACGACAAATTCGATGAAAACTTTTCGCGCTAGAATCAAAAGCTTGGCAAATCATCACACCTTAACTAATAAAATGGTGTGGTGTGGCGACTCGAGGCGTGTATATAGATCTAATAGAAAAGAAATCCAAGAGATCCGGGACAAATAGATTTTCTGAAGATGAAGAGGACAAAGAGAGGTGATGGAAATCTGATCAGATGAACGAAACGAACTCACCCTTTCTTGTTCTTCTCCTCTCCTTCCCCACCGTCTCCTTTAGCCGCCGCCGCCGATCCGTCGTCCTTGCTCTCCAGCCCTTCCCCGTCGCCCTCCTCCTTCTTGCACTTACCAGCCGCCGACTCCTCGCCCGCTCCGGCGCCAGCGCCACAGGCCTCGCTGGACGTCGACGACATGGACATGCTGTTGGGCGTGAGCGGCGCTGCCATCGTCGTCCCGCCGCCGATGCCGGCAGCCGCAGTGTCCACCACGAGCTCCCTCTTGACTAGTTCGTCCGCGGCCGCCGCCGGCGCCACGTCGTCGAAGTCCCCGACGAAGGCGTCGCAGTCCAGCGGCGACGGCGCCGCCGCTGTCGCGTGTAGGTAGTCCATGAACCACGGCTGCGACATCGGCGCGTCGGCCCGCTGATGCGCGAACAGCGACGCCAGCTCGTCGTGGAACTGGAAGTCCCCGGACAGGTGGTGCTCATGCCTCGCGCCCGACATGGATGGAGAGATGGATTGGCTGGCAAGAGCAGCTTCGATCTTGGCTATACCTCCTGGATCAGCTCCGATCGATCGAGCTGCTGGTGGTGACCTTGAGCGGCGCGCTGGTGCTGGTCTCTCTTCGCATATAGCTAGATCGATCGCTCCGATCCGATCCAGGTAGCGGCGATCTATAGCAGCAGCAGTGTATGGTGCAGTAGTAGAGAGCGAGGAGAAGGTGAGGAAAGAGAGAGGTGTGTAAGCAAGAGAGCTAGCTTTGTAGAGTGTGATCGTGTGTGGGCTGGGGGAGAAAGGATCAGAAGAGATGGATGGGTGGTTGGGTGAGAGAGGGGGTAGCTAATAAGAAGGGCTAGCTCCGGTTAGAATGACTAGGCAGTGGAGTAAAAATAAAATTGTGGGATTGTGTCAGTCAGTAATAAACTTTTCTTCAAGCTATAGTAACATATCAGACACTCTTTTTTACCAATTCTCAAGAGAGTTCCAATTCTTTAATACTGTCATTAGCTAGAATTTTTTTATTACCACGCACATTTCTTATATATCTCAAAGGGTTGGACCACATGGAACATGTCAAACTTCATGTCTTTTTGTGCATCATATCATATACCAAGTAGCAATACAAGTCTTTTTTGGAGCTGACTGATGGAGACTTGGGATAGATTTATTTGCAAGCGAATGAATAATCTAAGCCCTTCATTCATTCATCTTAATTGATCTTGTGTTTGTGGTTAACAATAGAGTAATCGTGGATCGAGCTGTTTGTTTCAGACTAGGGTTTGTCTGTTTCTACAAAGTCATTTATACCAACAGTGAAGCAAGCAACAGTAGTGCAAAAGGGTCCAAGGTCGCATACGAACGAACCAACGCATCGATCTGGTGAGTCAGCGACGGCTACCGGGTGCACCCGGTCACGTAGGTCAAACTGCCGCGCTGCGTCAAACCGTTCAAACGTAGCTTCACCGACACGTGTCCGTGCCGCTTTGACCGGCCCCACGGCTCTGACCAAGCGTCCCCGCCCAGGCCCCAGGTGCGTGCGCACCGGCTGACGCCAGCCTGACCCCGCCCGTACCTCACCCAAACCTTCCTCCACCCGATCCTGATCCGACGGCGCCGAGGAGAGGAGACGACCACCGCAGGCCGGCGGCGAGCCAGAGATGCCTAGCCCGCCGTTCGTTCACTAGTCTCAAGTCTGAACGGCGGCCGGAGCCATCTATCAGCCATGACCTCGGGCGGCGACGGAGCGCGGCCACTGTCCCGCTGTCCGGCAGGGACCGGGACAGCGGGACAGGTCACGAGGTTGGTCGCGGGCGGGCCGACCGCCGGGCCTGCGACGGCGGCGTACGTGTACCACGGCCTCCCTCCCTCCGGTTTCGTGCGCGTTTCGCCTGATGTGACGCGAGGTCTGGCCTGGCTGGCCGGCTGCCTGTTTTCTCGCGCGACTTTTGTGTGCCGCCGCGGCGGAAAAGGTTGGGTTTGGCGCGATCGCCGCGCGCGACGACGACGATGGCTAGCTGCGGCGGCGACATGGATAGGATAGTGAAACCGATGGAGGTAGCCTCTGGGTGCGTGAGTGTGTGGTGATGGATCGATCTCCGGCCGCGCCGCGCCGCACCGCACACCACCGCCGCAGCATTTGTTGGGTCTGCGCAGGCAGGTTTCATCGTGACGCCAGAGGTTGCATTCCAACTCCCACCCACGGATTTTAATTTGAGTTCACATTATGATTTTGACGCGAGTTTGACCAAATGACGCCTCCAGTTGAAGCAATGATATATCATGCAGCAGATGGTCAGGGCTGCTGTCACCGTTTAAACTAAATATCGATCGATCATCGCGTGGATTAATCTAATTTCCCATGCTCGCTCGTGTTGCCCAGCTAGCGATCGATGATCTAGCTAGGTCGTTACTTCATCTCTGCTTGCTTGGAATATCATATATATCACTCACCAACCAGCAATAATAGGCGTTTGAATTGAAGATCGAATAATGCAGGTGCTTAGGTTAAACAGTCAAGACAGACAGTTGGGTGCTGAATCCCATCAACGGTTTGTCTAATACGGGTGCTTAGCTTAACCAGTCAAGATGCATTAGCACGCCAGAACAAGAACAAGCGCGTTCAAGCATTCTTTTTATGTCGCCAGGATCCAGCGAGATTCAGAGTTGTTCAGTTCAGGCGCACACAAACTAACCTGCTTAGTTCAGACTTTCAGACGGAGAGACAAAAATTGTATATATATATAGTATATATAGTATATATATATATAAATAAGAACACAGTGGAGTAGGAATCTTTAGCATTGTTTATTTTTGGGCCACGGTTTCTGAGAGTACAGTCTTTGGCATATATACATATATTTATGTCATCAATCAGTAGGAAGCGGCCGAACCAAAGTCAATTGCAAATCTGCAGATGTATGGAAAGGGACAAACTACTATCCACAAAAAAGACGCTTTTGGTCCCAATAAGTTTTTGTTTATTTACAAGCTGACAGCAACCAGTAGTAGGAGATAGTACACACACAGAGCAAACAGGAACGTCAAATGGGAGGCGGCCAACTGCTAACCTACGTACCAAAACATCGCTACCCATTGTTAAATACCCTGCGAGACACGGTGACTTGCGATCATATCATAATCTATAAATCTGTCAGAGCTTTGACTTGTGCCAAAGTCCTGTGTGGCCTCGCGCGCAACACTACAGTTCGATTTCGGAGTAAAAGTAGCTCTGGTCCACCATCTCTTTGCTTAATCGATCCAAGCAAAGACCTTGTCCTCACCTAATCCGCATCATTACGACAACAAGCATCATTGTCCTGTATGATGGAAAGAAAAACTATTTCATCCCATTACTTGTCCAGTATTGCATCTAACCTACTCTACTAGCACCAGCGTGAATTTCCATGCATGCATCTGTGTTTGTACTCGAACTCACAAAGATGCCCCTCAAACATGCTTTGATTTCACAGGATATAGTACTTGTATAACATGAGATTAAACAGAAAAAAGAATTGAACAGCTGCATATATTTATTTACTCCTTGGGTGTACCTAGCTTGGGTAGTAATTATAGTCAGTAACTGAGTTTTCGATGAAACATGGAAAAGATGCAAGGTTACTGTTGGAGCATGAGAATGTTGACTGGATCAAGTATCACTCGATGCTGGTACATGTACATAGAACCGTACATGGTTTGGCCACTAATTCCATCATGGAAAGGTTCGAAAGACAGAGCGAGTGACTAGTGCAGCTTCTTTCTCACCTTTGGAGTTTGAACGGCGGCGAAGCAACTCGTGCTTTTGGACGTACTCCAGTCCACCGCCGTCGCTGTCGCCGGCCGGCAACTCACATCGATCCCCGCCGGCCGACGTGCCGCCGCCGCCGTTCCGGCGACCAATGTAGTGCAGTGGTAGTACAAATCAAACTGCCACCATCGGATCTCCGACTTGCATTTACTACATTATATTGGTATACTAATATATATACTGGCATCATTATGCTAGCTGCTAATGCAATTTGCATCTCTATGCACGGGGAGGTTAGGCTGCATCGGAATGAGTAGCCTGCCAAAGCCCAAGGCCAAAAGGACAAGCAAAGTACTAGTAGTACTACACTTGCTTAACTTCTTTGCCCTCTCTTTGCCCCTGAAAAGCATATACTTTTTGCTTGATTCTTTTTAGAAAAACCTTTCTGATGCTCGTTAGGTTTCTCACCTGCAGAAAGATGGATCAACATGTACCAGCATAGCTAGCTAGCTGCCTAGTACATCACATGGATCACAAGGCTGCCTAACACACCGTACTATAGCTTGAACATCCAAAAAAAAAAAACTTGTAAACAAATTTCCTAATCCCTCTGTATGGTATTAAACAATTTAAACAGAAAATAAAGATCCTGCAGTTGCAGGAGTAAATCATGAAGACACAGTATATTATATATGACAAGCTTGACTTGATCCGATTAAAATTGGACTAACCTCACCAAGTCTAACCTCACCAAGTCAAGTCAGCTCTTGGACTGCGTTCAGTGACTATCGTGTCATTGTCTTCAGTGGTGCTAATGTTGATTAATACATCCAAGGAACGCTAAGCATTTCAAATTTCAGTCATCTGTTTCACCAAACAAATTTACCTAACTATTCGAGCGGTCACTAATTGTGTTCTATAAACTTGATTCAAAATCAGTCATGCTTGTCAAAAAGAACTGTGGATAATATATTTATGTGCAGGCATCTTGGAATAGTATTTTGTTGAAACTCTTCTAGACCATATATGGTTCATTCAGCGTCTTGGAGGTCGAATAGGCTTATTTTCCAATTTAGTCCTTGCCTCAAGAAAGTAAAATGGTAGTGATTGGACGCCTCCCTATCTTCCTAGCCACTTTCTCTAGAACCTCTCTTGTGGTGTTTGGGTGATCAGCCAAGGATGTTAGCTGGTCCCAACAAAAAGGTCGTGCCCCCAAAACCTGGCTACATATGGCTACTCAAACTTGTCGTCTCCAGACAAGCTAACATTAACCTATCTTATTAATTAGACTAGCCTAATCACAACCCCCAGATGGAAATCTATGCTATGTCAATCTAGTTCTAAGAAATGTGTAGATACTTAAATCCGAGGGTGCGGAGCCAGCACCAAGCTATTTTTAGGGATATTTTTTGGCACTGAAGAATAGATTCAGAAGTCTATACAACAAGCCCTTCAATTCCACATCCTTACAAGACTAACTATCAATTCCTACGTGGCTATATAGGTGGAACACACATCATGTGGATTCTGGTGTTAACATTGACAATATATGCCACTTGTGTTAGGATGAGGGACACTTTGCTGAGCAAATGTTGATGATAGAACCAATATGAGCGGAATGCAAGCAGTAAAGGGCCCGTCGAACACATCTTTGTCGCCCCCTAGTTGGCAACGAAACAACCCCCATGAAAATGTGTTTGTCGTCTATGTAATCACAATCTCTTGTTGCCCGTGGGCGTCGTTCAATAATCCCGATGTTCTCTTTTTTTCTGTTTGTGTTCGTGTTTGTGTGCGTGTTGTAACTTAAAACTCTCTCTCCGTTTTAATGAAATCCGTGCAATAAAGAAAAAAAAAATGTGTCAGGTGTGTAGTCCAAATTGAGCCATTGCTAACTCCCAATTGGACTAGAAATTAACCAGGCAACCACAACAATAAGAGTGTGCTTGGTTTGGTATCCTTGAATTGAATGGGAGGCTGGGAGCTGTAGGAGAATTCACTACTGTAGGGTGACTTAGAAGTGTTTGGTTGACGGGCGACTTAGAAAAGGATATTCACTGCCGCATGAGAATATATATTCTCTATAGAAGCTGGATAAGCTCGCCCCTAAAATTCTGCTAGACAAACTAGTCGATGTTTCCTAATCTTTGTCATTATTAAATAATAAGTATTATTTATATGCTATATTTACTTAGTAATTATTATGTCAAGATTAATTTTGATAAGTGCTAGTGTGTCAATTAGTGAATGTTTGGTGTGCCAATTAGGGTAGTATTGGTGCTAATAAACATATTTTATTTTTAATTTGTGGTTATCATGATAAATTAGAGTTAGTGTATATTTAATAGTTTCTAATTATTATTATCATTTAAATAATATATATAATACATTAATCTATCATTCTTATCTCATTCACTCTAATCTATCCAACCAAACAGAAAAATGGATCGTTTCACCCATCCAACCAAGCATGTAGCATATAACTGTATGGATAGCCATATTCAGTCAAACTTTAATTTGTGCTGAAACCAAACTAAACGCACCCTAAGCATATTTGAAAAGTTCTTGTGATGAAAACAACATTCCATTTGCCTCTCCTGCCAAACACTTGAGATTCTCAATCAAGCGCATAGTTCCTCGTGGAAAAGGAAAACAGCTGGAATCTTTTCCATGTTCAAACGGGCACCACTACTAGAAGCTAGTGCCTAGCACAGTTACTGTTTGAATTCCACTGTCACAACAGTGTAGCAGTAGCACGTTCTTGAATCCCGATCTTGTCAAAAGCGAGAAATGCCAAAGATTTCAACTATTGACATGCTTATTCAGTCAGTCAGATCTCCTCTAGGCATCAACTTGACTGAGTCGCAAAGCCGGGCAGGTTTACTGATGGCCATAGGCGAGACAGACACGAGAAAAGTCTGCAGCTTTCTAGGGCTAGTTGATGGATAATGGGTAGGAAGATCTCGCAATTCAGTATCTTTCTCACCCCACTGAGGGACAGGACGTAGAAAGGCTAAACTTTTTCCAATCTGAAAATCTCACGGCTTTTGATCCTGCTTTTTGATCCTGCCCTGTTTTGTAATCTGAAAACTCACGCCCTGTAAAGTGATACGCTGAAATCCGACGTGATTTGAGCTGGTTGTTGGATCTGATGCCTCGAAGGGCCATAAGGATTCAAAAGGACACAAAAGCCTGTCTTTTGGATGAAGAATTAGCCATCTGGTTTGGCCTATTCTCGACGATCTTGGACCAGGAAAACTACAGTGGCTCTATTGTCGAGAAAAAAACTGCAATGATTCTTCTGTGGCTGAGGAAGCGATCCGACATTACTTTCTTAATAACGGTAAAATAAGCAACGAGTACTGACCGGGTAAATAAGATTAGTCACAGAATTGTCCAAGCATCTGCATGTTTCGTTTGACCTGTGTCGCTTTGTCCGTTGCTTAACTGTGAAGTTCAAACTTTCAGAACGCCAGTTTCTCTGAACATTTGGTAAAAATCAAGTTCTTACTGAGGAAATACTTCCTGGTGAATGGTGATGCGATTGGTTAGCAGATGGAGATATACATATACTAGTACCTCTTGCAGACATGCATGCTGAACTTTGGTGGCAAAGTCAACCGAGGAGATGACTCCTGCTGTTCCAAAGGCCATTTCTATTTTCTGTGGAGATCCACTTCCCCATAGACCATGCTGTAGTTTATTGTTCTTATACTCTTTTGGACCATTCCCATGAGATCAGCCAATAAACACCGGAAGCTTTGTCAGGCAAGATTTGCGTCATTCCATCATGTGATCCACTCGTGAATGGTTATTGTTGTTATTAAAGGGCAGACCAAGAACCTGTAGACAGGGCTGGGTTCTTGTTTTTTTCTTTTGATAAGGATGGTTCTTGTTTATGTGGCAGGTGAATGGTTTTATTCCCAAATAATTGTGTTTTATGCTTGGACCTTTTGACTTGGTTCTTGTCATATCATTATGTTTCTTTTGTAATTTGTCTGCCTCTTTTTCTGGACCTGCAGCTAGGGCTTTGCAGGGAATCTTTGTGCAGGAGCCCCATCTCCTTGCTGGTTCACACTGCGATGCTGGGTGGCTTCAAATCATTTGCCTGGCCTAGCTAAAAATGGCTGGATGATGCAACCTTTTTTTTTTAGAACATTGATGCTGCAACTAATTCTGTGTATATATGCAGGCTTGTTTATCAGTACTATGCAGGCTTTTCTACAGCTCTCTCTCTCTCTCTCAGCCTCGGCTTTTGTTTTCAATTCAGCAGAATGTTGATGAAAGTATATAGCCTCCATGTCTTATCTCCGTGGGTAAAACGAAGCGGTTCAAGCTGTAAGATTCAGTCAGGAAAGTGGTTGGTCACCTTTGTCAAGTTTGATAAGTTTTTTCTTCAACATTTGAAAGTAAGTCTGTTTCAAAGAAGAACAACGTTGGACAAAACGTACGGCTGGGAAAATTCGACCGTTGAGCTTTTAAATAAAAAGAATATATGAGTATCTGAAGATTGAGCAAGCAATGAGGAGGAATATGCAAATATATCACCAGGCTTTTTCCCCTTGGTGAGCTCTACAATCCGTATTACGCCTGGTGAGCCGATTTACCAAGGAGGGTTTAATTCACGCTTTCACAGAGACAACTGGAAATTAACACAGACAGTTTTTGAGGGACAAATTCACATACTAGACAACAGGTTGGGTACACAGACAGGCTGGCCTGATGGCCTGAGGCATCCTGCATGATCTGCGCTGCACCAAGATGTTTGCATATGAAGAGATCACTGATGAGTGACTCTTGCATCATCTGCACTGCACCACGATGCACGCGTGCCGTGCAGCAACGGACCCCAAACCTGAATCTATAGCCTGAACAGGCAGGCACGCTCCGAAGTCTACCACATGGTCAGTTTCACACTCGCGAACCGGTTTGAGAATGGAGGATGGAAAGAACACAGGAGGCCGCCGAGCAGGTCTCGTGCTTGGCCCAGCACCAGCACTCTCCTGCACGCACGCACAGCATCGTCAGATCACCGGCCGGCAGCGGCAGGGCACAACACACGCCCGCATGGCGCACGCAATGGCAAGACGCGTTCGCAGCCGCAGCCGCAGGCACGCGGCACGAGAACGGGCGGGGACAAGCGCGCCGCGTGTGTGCACGGGCGGGCACATGCCCAGCGTGCCTCCGCCTCGTTGGGCTAGCTAGATTCTTCTGACGTCCGCGCCTCCGGCCGGCTGCGCCTACCCATGTCCCATCCCATGCTGCTGCTGCGACTGCGAGATCGATCGCCGAGGTCAACTCTCGCTCTCGCAAACTGTTCTCCGCCTGTCAGCGCGACGCAGTGCGCGCGGTGACAGTACGTGTTAAACAATGCATGCATGCACGCACACGAGTAGTGCTCCATCAACACAACCGCTGCTTGCTTTGGCTTTGGATGTGCTGGATCGACTCGACTGCTCGTGGAACGAGCGAGCACAATAATGCCATGACGAGAGAGATGTCTGTCCCTCTGGCCTCCATCCTCTGCCTCTGTGTTGGCGCCACCATTACGAGAGAGATCTTGGAGTAGCATGCATCGTCGTAATTCGTGCGCCTTGGCAAGTTGGCCATAGCTAAACAACAAAGAATTGCACTTGCACAAAAGTCACCTCCGATGGCCATGACTTTCCAAGGCACGGCACGGCACGGGACGGGACGCTTTCTAGTTTACCCGCAGCTAGCAGTAACACGAAACGTTCGAGTAGTAAAAAGAAAAAGTCTACGGTGGTCTCGGCCTAACTCCTGCTGCCGTGAACGGAGACAAAGCCAGCGCCGGGGTCAAATGTGCGGCCATGGTGGCGACAGGCCGCCGCCGGTCTCAGGCAGGGTCGGTCAGGGAAGAAGAGCTGGACCAAGGATCAAGCATGCATGGGCGCACCGGATTGGGTTGAGTGACCAAGATGGGCAGGCACGGCACGCAGTGGATCGATGAACGAACGCAGGCCGGACATGTAGTCAGAGCGATTGACCGGATCGCTCATCAGCTCGTCGGGCACAGGGCACCTCGAGACTTTTCGCCGTGCCGGTTTGCGAGAGAGCGCGACCGATGACGCTGGACCGCGACAGCCGACAAAGCGAGCGAGGAGCTGCCCGGTCTTCGTTTCGGTGCGGTGTGCTCGATCGCTCGTGGCCGCACGGCGACGGCACGTCGGCACGGCGGCGCTTACCGAGTTTGCCTTGCTGCAGCCGTGCAGGGTCTGGCGTTACGCACGGGCACGGCACACGTGTAGCGTCTCGCTGCGGGCCTGCGGCTGCACGAGTTGTGCTACTGTTTTTTTTTTATTTTTATTTACAACAAGTTGGGCTACTGTTTTGTTTCGGACGAAAAGGAAGATCACTTTCATAGAAGACACAAGTGACTGATGTCTTTTTTTTTTATTGCCAAGTGACTGATGTCTTGTGCGAAGTAGTAGCAGGCTATGAGCCCAGCAGTAGGCTAATGCCCATGTCTGAAATATCAAGTTTGGCCCATGATGGATGGAGAACGACGTAATGGGCTAAGCCTCCTTCGTTAGTCGTTACCTACGTATTGGGCTGATTCAACTATTCCAACCTTTTTCCAGGACCCATTGCTCTTATCTCTTTCTAAACGATTCACACACCGATTTTGGATATTTCAACCAGCGAAATAGGCCCTCGTCGCCGTGCGATTCTCGGCGGGTTTGGACGGGTGGTTTCGCTTCTGATATCTCGGTTTTGCTACGTTAACCATAGTTTTTTTTCCTCTTTTCTTATTTATTTCGAAATACAAATCTTTCAAAAATCATAGTAAATCACAGAAAATTCATAAAATAGAAAATCAAATTTTATTGGACTCCAATGAGTGAGTAGTCCAGCTACGCAATGAATATATAATATGATATACTTTAGTATAACTTTTTTTGCTAGAAGGTTTTGCATTTTTTTTCTTTTTATTTATTTAGCTCAATCTTTAAAATTTTTTAGTAAACTATAAAAATCATAAAAAAAAAACCAATTTTGCTAAACTCATGAGCATATTTTTACAATAAAGATATATAGGTGTACTATTTAATTTATACAAAATATGAAATCTTGGAAAACAAATAAATTTAAAATTATTAAGACGACAATCCCAGCTAATAAATGAAACTAAAAGCCCATGATTCTTTGTGTTATTGCGCCTCATGTTAAGTCCAACAAAATTGAATTTTTATTTTATAATTTTTTCCTGTAATTTACTAAGATTTTTTAAAGATTGAGCTGAAATAAAAAAAAGAAAAAGGCAAATTTTAAAAAATTATTATACCATATTATATATTATTAAATAAATTTGAGAAGGAGTTTACAAAAATGGATTTTCTATTTTATGGGACTCGATTTTTAAATGATTTTAGAAACAACAAAAAAAAAAAAAAAAAAAAAATGTAAACCAAAGTGATAAGCAAAACCAAAAATACATGAAGCGAAACCACCATCAAACATTGCATAAACAATAATTTAAGGTTTGTTACCATTATTTTTATTCATATTTTGGAACTGAGGGAAAAAAAAAGCCAATGGCCAAAAAGTTGAGGGACCAAAAGTAGACTTTTTCCTTGCTCTTATTGTCCACGAAATTGAATGGCCTTCAGGGGAAAAAAAAACGGAACAGTGTTTGGTGCTTCAAGCTGGGCCACGTTTTTTTTTTTTGAAATAAATTCCATGATTTTGATTCCAAAATGCAAATTTCGGTTATGTTTTATGTATACAGAAAATTATTTTATTCTGGCCTCTGCAAAAGTGTACGCTCAACAATCCATCACTGACACGCCTGTTTCAAATTGGGCTGGTCGGTCTTCTTCCGTATTAGTATGAACTAGAAAACTTTGCTGTTGCTTGTTCATGTTACACGCAGATCCATCCATGATCCTGATCCAAGCATGTTTCGTTTATACTATACCCATGCCGTGGCGTCGTGTCGTAGCTAAAGAACCCCATCTTCTTTCGGTGGTAAGTAAAGGCAGCGTCGAATATGCAGGCGCGCCATGCTCTGATGCCGTGCGTAATTTACTACCGATACTGGAACTTGGCTGCATCATCATCATGATTACACAGCTCCGCGCAGTACAGACGCACTGGATTAATATAGTAGGTTAAGCAGAAGGCCGGCCGCTGCTGGTTGTCCTAGCAACAACCACATCATGATGCGTACAGGCAGGGAGACAGCACAACAGTGGTGGCCGAGTGCAAGATTTATTTATTTATATATATAGTATATATTTATATAGTTCTTGTGTCGTCATCAACTCATCATTAAACGCAGTATTTCGCTTCATGTTAGTGTGGCCCGCGTCCAAATTCCGGACCAATGTAGTACGTGTCTGCAGGAGAAACTAATGGTTCAGCGGATCATAGTGCTTGAGTCCCACACAAACATCTCTTTTCTTTAGAATGTTCTGTCTCTGTCCTGTCCCTTGGTGCCCGATCATTGTCCGTGCAATGCCTCTGTGGCAGCAGATTTTCATATGCAGACCTGATCCATCTGCATCCTTCTCTGATGAAAGCTGAGCTCGATCACCTGAAGATTCTGAATGTGGCGCTCTGATGAAAGCTGAACTCACCTGAAGTTTCTGAATGTGGCGCTCTGGTAAAAGCAGAGGCAGAACTCAATTGAACTCTCTCTCAACCGATGTAAAGAGCCGTGCGTGTTGTGGTACCCTCCCGACTCTTGCCTAGCCTAGACGGCTCCACTGTCCACCACTACTCTGAAGTTCTGAACTCCAAAGACACGCAGAAAAGAAACGAAAAAGCCACCCTCCCTCCTCCGGCGCTCCACCACCACCAGCGGTCCATGTCCATCCCGCGCTTCCCTTTCGCGCCATCCTATGCATCGCGCCGCGCGGCGCGGCTGCTGCCTGCCATTTCCTCCGTCTCTCTCTCCGTGTTCCCGGCCGGCGGAAAAAGGAAAGGTGATCCGGCAATTTTTCTAGAGGCATCTAGACATGGCGCGATGGCGAAGCGCCAGACGCCGCCGCGTGATTTTGAGCCCCCATCCCGAGCACGCACTTTGGATCGAGAGGACGAAAGGTCCCGCGACACGGAGGAGACAGGAGAGGAGATGGAAGCAACGACGAGTACGGTGGTGTCCCGGCGGCCTTTCGTCACAAACTAAAGCAAAAAATGCAGTTTGCTCAGCGAACACTCGGACTCAAGACCACTTCTTCTTTTTCTGCTTGCTCGTCTCTTTTCTCCTTCAGATAAAGGAATAATGATCTTTCGCTTTTGTCCTGTGGGGTCTTTCAGTCCGTGAAGCTGTTGAAGCAGGTGCACCTTGCCGTGCATGGAAAGAAGTAGAAACTGCTTGGGTTTCCAGGATCGGTCGACGTCCGGCGGTGGCACGCGTTATTCCTGCATGCCGCCCCTGTTTTAGTGCAGCCAACGTACCAAGCCGGCGTAGGTTCCATCCAGTCCAGTCCAGGCCAGTGCATGCGATCTGATCTAGGTAGAACATCTGAGAAAAGATGAGCAGCAGAACATATTCCTTCCACTAAAGAGAGATTTGGAGAAAAAGAAGCGAGGGAACCGAATATGCAAACATGTGCACAGATGATCACAATGGCAAAAGAAGACGCTGGTGACTACGACCATCACTCGTGATGTGAAATAACATAAAATGAAAAACGATGTGGGCTAGTTCTAGTATATTTATATATATACAAAGAAAGTGATTCCCGCAGCTCGTTTTCCGCGCGTCAACCTCGCTTTCGCTCGCGAGGTAGCTTTGGTCACGCCTAACCAGGAATCCCCCCTTGCGTTGCGTCCTTGCCCAACCACTCTGTCCATCAGGCTTGCACTGAAACAATTTCCAGCTCCTGCACTCCTCTGCCTTCCTGCATATTTTTTTTCCCACATGAATTAGCCTCGAATTCGGTTTCCGTTAAGCAGATTTGCTAATTGGATGGAAGCTGCATTCATGCTGCATTCCCCGCCCTATCTATATCTCTTTCTCTCGGTACATATATTGTTCGTGGGCTGCTGCTTTTGTTAGGCCGGCAGAATTCATAGCGGGCGGGATCTCCGTATTGGTGCGCCTCAAAGCGCCGCGATTCCTCCAGCCAGTCGCCAATACTCAATTCGGCAAGGTGATGCTGTGCTATCTTGTCTCTTCCCCACTTTGAAATTCTTTACCTTTTATTTTTGAAAAAAGCACTTTTAAATTCCCTAGGATTTGCAGTTGTAGGAACTTTTTTTAATAACTTAAATAAAGAAAGAACAAATCTCTAGCCTATGGCAATGAAATACGAGAAGCTCACACGGGGTTAATTAAGCCAACTATGGATGGATGGAGATGGATAGCTGTTAACGGCTAGTAGAGATTTGCTCTGATGATTATTGGTGCACGGGCCGGCTGGGGCTGGTTCTGCCTGTCGTGCACATCGATCTGAATGCGATAGTGTTATACTATAATAATACTATTAGATTTGAGTTTCACAACGACTAACACATGTACTTAGCTACAAGTTAACTGTAGCTGTAACCTTGAGCTGTTGTTCTTGGTTGATGAGTTTGGATGCAGGCTGAGCTGTCCTGGGCTTTGGACTCGTGCTTCACATGTTCTTCAGAAATTGGAGTGATGTCCTTCAGAACATGTGATGTCACACAAAGCTTCACATGTTCTTCATAAATTTGAGTGATGATCTGAGTGCTTCACATGTTCTTCATAAATTGTACTAGTGCGGTATTAGTGTTTGTCAGCGCTCCAACGGTACGACGAATGTTAGAGCAGCGTATGTACAGTACGGGTTGGCTGCTAGGAGCTGAAAGAAATGGAAAGACAGCAGAGACTTCTAGAAATCGCTGGCACAGAGATGTCGTTCTCAGCAGCTGGCGCCCAGGCCCAGCTGAACCTGACCAGGTAGCTACTCCCATCCCTTAAAGATATGCACATGTTGCCTCCTAGTACCACGGAGTTCTTACATTTACTTATTAATTAGATTTATGTAAATATAGTATCATTTTCTATATTTTTATATAAAATCTGTGTATAAATATTTCACGATTAATTTAACATACTTATTGCACGTTGTAACTATTTAAATCTGTGTACAGATATTTCACGCGCGGTTCTCACGCTTGCCGCGCGGCCTCGCCACACCAGAATGCCCCGTGAGCGCGACTCTTCTCGCGGAAGCCAAGCAAATGTGCTCAGAACAGAAGGCGACACGTCTGAACCTGAGAAACATACTCCAATTATAAGTCAAGAACAGCTGGGCATCGCATTCGGCTGAGGTACACACAAGAAAGCGACCGACCGGGGCATGTACGTACGTTCTACGTTGCAGCAGGCGCCCGGCCGCCCGAGGCTGGCCACGGCCGGTGAGGTGGGTAAAGCCAGCCTGCCTGGCTGCACCGCTGCAAGCCTCTCCCTTTAGCCGTTGTGCGTGCCATGCCATGCCATGCCATGCCATCGGCCATCGGCCAGCGCGGCTCCAGCCGGCGTCCGGTGCAAGCTTCTCCATCTCGCCCACAACCTTCCGCGTTCCCCTGGCCGTCCGTTATAGCCTTCAATTCACCTGGTGCTGTGCAGTGCAGACCTGTAGCTCTTGTATGGAGCCGACAGTTGTAAAGCGTCGTCACGCTTTGCAATTTGCAATTCGCACCCTTTGTATTTGCAGAAACAAAGTGCTTTGCCGAGTACTCGTAGTTTATTTGCAGTCGCTGCTGCACTGGTGCTGGACTGTTACTACCACGCTCACCTGCTTGGCTGCCGTTGCTTGTTGCCTTGTACGCAAAGCAAGCCCAAGGAGCAGCGCGTCTCAACGAAGCAGAAAACTCACAGGGGCCAAAGTGTCACAAACCCCCCTCCTCCTCCTCCTTCGCCTCCCCATATATCCCCCAGTCTCTCTTCGTCCGCTCCCGGCAAGCACGTCGCCTCACGGCAGGACGTCACCACCCCTCACCCCAACGTCTCCGTCCCTCCCCGTCCGTCTTCCCAACCAACCAACCACCACCGGATCTTTTCCAGCCAAACCAACGCACGCACGCACGCACACCCTCCCGACCAACGGCAGAAGAGCGGCGGCGGCGGCGGCGACTAATGGCCATCGAGGTGGACGCAGCGGCGGCGACAGCGACGAGGGCGGTTTCGGAGAGGGCGCCCATGTCCCCAGCCATCGAGGAGGAGGCGGCGGCGGGGGGCGGCAGGAGGCCAAGCGCGGCCGCGCGGGTGGCTGAGGAAGCTCATCCCGAGAGACTACCACCTGCTGCCCGGGGAGCCCCCGGCGGTGGAGGCTGGGCGCCCCGTCCACCGCCGGCGCGTCCAGGCTCGCCTCGTCTCTGTCTCGCTCCCTCAGCAGGTGGAAGCGCCTCCCGGGGCTCTCGCTCTCCTCCCTCTCCCTGCGCGCAGCGGCTCCGCGGCCGCCGTCGTCGACGCCGTCGCGTTCCGCGTCATGTACGTCGTCGAGGCCGTCGTGCTCGGACTCGCGCTCTCATGCTTCTTCCTCTGCTGTGGCTGCCACCTCTAGGCTCAAGCTCAAGCTGCCGCCGCTTTGCTTTTCTTCCCCACCCCCACTTCACCACTGCTGCTTGCCTCGGCCTCCGTCCATCGGCGTGTAATGAACGCCATCGTTTTGCTTCTTCTTTTCATGATCTTCTTCCTGTAAATTTCCTACCGTTTACTTTTGGTAAAAAAAAGAATATGAAAATTTGCGATGTCATGGAGTTGATTAGTTTAATTTTCGTGTTTGTTTTTGTATGCTGCGATGCACGAAATTGTGATCACGGAGACTGGGACCCAGCTGTGAGTTCTTGTTTGTTTATGCACAGAATTATCGCTGTCCTTGTCCCGTTAAAAAAAAAGCAAGAGCGGCATATATTGCAATCCAACCAAAATCCTGGGGGCTTTCTTTGGGTAATCGGCAGCTCCGGAGGGGATCGATCATGGAGGAAGGACAGAAGCAGGAAGAGGCGGCGGCGGCGTTCGGTTTCCCGGCGCCAGTGCAGCCGGGGGCCACGCGCGTAGGGTGGATCGGCATCGGTGTCATGGGCAGCGCCATGGCCAAGCGCCTCCTCGCGGCCGGGTACGCGGTCACAGCGTACGCTCGCACGCCGGCCAAGGCTGACAGCCTCGTCGCCGCTGGCGCGAGCCTCGCGGACTCGCCGCGCGCCGTGGCCGCCGCGTCCGACGTGGTGTTCACCATGGTCGGGAACCCCGGCGACGTCCGCGCGGTGGTCCTGGACCCGGCTACGGGGGCGCTCGCGGGTCTCCGCCGCGGCGCCGTGCTGGTGGACTGCACGAGCTCGTCCCCGACGCTCGCGCGCGAGGTCGCCTCAGCCGCGTCCGCGGCGGGCTGCCACGCCGTCGACGCGCCGGTGTCCGGGGGCGACGTCGGCGCGCGGGACGGCACGCTGGCACTCTTCGCCGGTGGGGACGAGGCCGTGTTCGCCTGGCTCGACCCGCTCTTCGCTCACCTCGGCAAGGCGACCCACATGGGCGGCCCGGGAAGCGGCCAGAGCAGCAAGATCGCCAACCAGATCGCCGTGGCCGGCGCCGTGGTGGGGCTCGGCGAGTCCGTCGCCTTCGCCCACGCGGCGGGGCTGGACGCGCCGCTGTTCCTCGGCGCCGTGTCCAAGGGCGCGGCTGGGTCGCGCATCATGGACATCTTCGGCGACCGCTTGCTCCGCCGCGAGTTCACGACCGGCGGCAGTGTGCGGTACATCGTCAAGGACCTCGGCATGGCGCTCGAGGTCGGGGACGGTGGGGAGGACGCCAACGTGCTGCCTGGAGCGGCGCTGTACCGGCAGATGTTCTCGGCGATGATGGCCAATGGCGACGGCGACTTTTGCCTGCAGGGACTGATCACCGTCGTTGAGCGGCTCAACGGCATTGGCAAGTAGCGCAGGTTGCAGGCAATGTGTTCGCCGGAATGCAGCACTGGAATTGAAAACTTTTCTATATTTTTTGAATAAAAATTTGGAGTCAGGTCCTGAAAACTTCTGTACATGATGATGATGGGCTATTCCCACTGTGTATCGAGCTTCAGACTTGCTGATTTGCGTTTGTCATTTGCTCCCAACGTGTGAACTGTGAAACGCCACGGCCACAGCATCAGCAAGCACCTCAGGTGATTATCTGATGGCTGAGGGCTAGTTTGCGAGGACTGTAAACACCAAGGGGCTTCCTGCTGAACCGTGCAGGATTTTTGATGTGTCAGATATTTGCACCGTGGAAGACCCTGACATATACGCACTCTGCCGTTTCTGTGTGGTGTCATCTTATCTCTTTCTCCTTCACTCTGAAAATCTTCAGCGGAGGGGAGTAGACAAGCAGCAGCTGGACCAAGAATGGCAGCGCCAGGCTCCCTGGGACTTCTCCACGCCCCGTCCTTCGCTGCGGCCAAGTGCCAGCCGGTGGCGAGCCGAGCATCCGCGCGGCGAGCGCCACGGGCACTATTCGCCGTGCGGGCCTCGGCTGCTGACGCCGCCAACAAGGACGCCGTGCTCAAGGCCTTCCGCGAGAACAAGGCCCTCAAGGTTTATCTTTTTTCACGTCTCCTTCACCGTATCAATCCATTGATGCCAGCGTTTAGGCAGCATTCGGAAGTTGGAACATGAGGCTGAACTGTTGTCTGGTTAATAAAGAATCTAAGAAATTCTTGCGTTCCAAACACGGATGCTGTTGGGATGAAGCAAGTTTCAGATGTTACTTTCCCTGGAGTAGAAAATTTGTGGATGTACTGCCGTCTTCTGAGTGGGCAGTTGAAGGAACTTTTTTTGTTTTATTTGGATGAGTTATCCTTGCTTAGTGATGATTACCTGATAGCAATTGGCTCTTGAACTGTGCAGATAATTTCTGGGCTTCAGAACTTTGACAGGAGCAGTGTTGCATCTGTTGTCACAGCTGCAGATAAGGTGTGGATAATGCATCTACCTGTCAATGCTTACTATAATTACTATTTCGTTCTTGCAGACTTCGTTGAGACTATATGATGTGAAAAAAGAGGCATGTGTTACACTATTTTTTGTCTATTGTTTTAAGATTGTGTCACTGATGATTTTGTCAAGAAAGAAGTCTAGAATCGGACGGCAGGTCACTGCCCAGGATTCGATGTTCCAGACGGGTACTCATTATTCTGATGTTAATTGAAGTCATTATCAATGCAAGTTAGCTCTATAATCAACCCACTTTCTTCACATACAATCAACATCTATGAAAACCAGGAAGCTAAACCTATACTAGCTAAAATTTTCTAACACGTGTGTACCTTTTAGTGTTCAGTTGAAATGAAAGCCTACAAAAACAAGAATGCAACCTATGGATTAGCTAAATTTGGGAAGTGTATGTTAGAAGGGTTTTCTTCCGCACAGGTGTTAAACCAAAATTTGTCTGAATAGGTGGAAATAAAGCTGTTACTTGTCTACTCAACTTTATTCATGATCATGTTATGAGTCCATTACTTATCAGTCATTGTAACAAACTTGCTGTGCTTTTGTTAATGGCTGCAGGGAGGTGCAACCCATGTTGACATAGCATGTGACAAGGACTTAGTAAAGCTTGCCATGGATCTTACCAACCTTCCGGTAAGCTATCCACTCATAGGGTGGTAGGAACCTGTGGTTGTTTTTATTTAGATAATAGGAACCTGTGGTTGTAATTGCCATTACGGTTTTGTTTAGCATCAGAGTTGGTTGTGCACTTGTGCTAAGTAAATTCTGGGAAAAATTGCATACTGCAGATCTGTGTCTCATCTGTAGATCCTTCAGCATTCCATTCTGCAGTACAAGCAGGAGCTAAAATGGTCAGGCACTAAACTTCGGATGCTAACTATGCAAAAAAAAAAAAAAAAAGAAAGTCATTTATCTATAACAAATATTTGTTCCCAAACCTTGTTTCTTTCAGGTTGAGATTGGAAACTATGATTCTTTTTATGAGATGGGCATTGAGTTCTCCTCTGAGCAGGTGCTTATTAACATGTCCTATTCAGAGCTGCTATATTTGCTATTTTTACTTAAGCATAATCCAAAAGTCAAATATTGAGAGAAATTTACTGGTGTATAGTAAAGCTTTTCAGATACTGAAGCTAACAAGGGGAAACCAGGAAGATGCCATTTCCAGAGATCACCTTATCAGTAAACAGTTCCTCACACGCTTAGTTTGCTCAGACCAGGTCAGCATGGGGTGTTTAGTAAAATGAACTAAATATTTGGGTTCATTTATCTATAACAAATATTTGTTCCCAAACCTTGTTTTTTTTCAGTTTGAGATTTGATAATTTTTATGAGATGGGCATTGAGTTCTCCTCTGAGCAGGTGCTCAAAACATGTCCTATTCAGAGCTGCTATTTTTGCCAAACTAAGCATAATAAAAAGTTTTATTGAGAGAAATTTTTGTATCCCTTTCAGATACTGAAGCTAACAAGGGAAACCAGGAAGATGCTTCCAGACATCACCTTATCAGTAACAGTTCCTCACACGCTTAGAAACCAAACCAGGTATATATATCATCATCCCCTGTCACTAACCTTAAGGTAGCATATACCGGCACTCATCAGTGGTGGTTTTTTTTAAGAGTTTAAGGGCATTGCCCCAGTCCATTACCAAGGCCAATGGACCATATCAGTTTTACAAGCTTTTTGGCTGGGGCCACCATCCAAAACATGCTCAAAGATAGTGAAAACTGATAACGGAAAGTTTTCAAGCAGCAGAGTTTAACAACCATACTACCAGCAACTATGCTAACCGAGGACTGAAACACCATCAGTGGTGGTTTTAAAAAGCATTTAGTGGTATAGTGGGATATATCAGACGATAAGCATAAAATATATTTCGAGTCTTATTTAGTGATACCTAGTTTTTTTCCATTCCAACATGACAGATTTAACAGAACATCAGATCGAAGCCTTGAAAGTCACAACTCACAATTTGACCACCTCTTCCTTAAGTTACCCCAATCATAGTTCATCAGATCTAATCAACTTCTTGCAGTCGCAAAAATATGTAACGCGTGAATGAACTAATCTTTGCCCATATACTCTCACGAACCTAAAAACAAGATGGTCAGCATAGAGGAAATTTGTGAGTTCGTTTTAGGCTCCCCATTTCTTCTAGTACGGGGCCTATAAAGACTATGAGCTGGTTGCTCAACTAAAAATATGTGTGGTCCTTTTGCCCTCAATAATGTTGCCATAGTAGGTGGCCAGCTTGGATTTGAGCGCTGTAAGGTCATGTCGCCACTGTTTACAACCTTGCTTAAGACACAACTTTTTCGGAGCCACTATAATTGACACATGCTTCTAATTTTGATTCTTATTTGCACAGGTGATACTTGCAGAGCTACTCGAAGAGGAAGGAGCTGATATAATCCAAACCGAGGGTGGAAAATGTTCTAGCCCGACAAAGCCTGGAGTGCTTGGATTGATTGAAAAGGTACAGTGAAACTAGTACAAAAGATAGGGCATGCTGGATTCGGTGGTTCCTTCATTGTATCAAATTACTACATTGCGTTTAACTGTTTATAATTGCAGGCAACACCAACACTTGCTGCAGCGTACTCCATCTCTCGTGCTGTCAGCATTCCAGTGATGTGCTCGTCAGGGTTAAGTTCGGTGACGGCACCAATGGCAGTAACTGCAGGAGCTGCTGGAGTTGTATGCACTAAACTAGTAAACTTGATTTTTTTTCTTTAAAAGATAAGCAATGTGATTTTTACAAGAGCCAAGTTCTGTTTCTCTTAATGCAGGGAGTTGGTTCTGCTATTAACAAACTCAATGACATTGTGGCGATGATTGCTGAGGTGAGAAGCATTGCACAAGCAATGGGGCTTTCACCAAGAATCGTCTCTGAAAACTTGAGAACAGTTCGGCACTAGTGACTAGGAATACCTTTGCCATTTCCGAGCAAACTTGAGCAGTCAATAAAAAAGAAAGAGATGCATCAACTCTTGCATTTTCTCTACGCTGTCTTTTGCCATGGCAGGTAGAAGTTGACCATTTCCCCGAATGGGCCATAGAAGTGTGACCTTGACCAATGGAAGTTGTAAGATCCCCAATATTCGTGTCATTCTTCATCGCTGCTAGTGTTGTTATCATCTTGTCGAACTTACAATAAGCTTCAGATACGCGGTCCTGGGTTTTTGGGAACATCGTTTGTGCAATACAAATGAGATGTTGCACTTGCAAATTGGACTCTCAAATTCCAAACCAAATAGCCAAATTTCTTAATTAGATTTCAAATCCTTCAAAATAAAGGATCCAAACGCGGTCCTTAAAGGGGAACATTTTTTTTCTGAGATGTTCTTCAAATTAAAATTCCAATAAATGCCAAATTTCCAATTAATCATCAAAATTTTAGATAATTTTTTCATGTAATACTATATTCGACAGTTTTCATGATAGAGATCGGCTAGAACAACTCATCAATGTTTTTTCTATGATATTCGTATTCGGACGATTCATACCACTTCCATGTAGAATAGTGAACTCCAAAGTTCCATAGAATCCATCGACTTATAGTTTTCAGCACTTCCAGTAGCATCAATGACTCCGTGGCCCAATGGATAAGGCGCTGGTCTACGGAACCAGAGATTCTGGGTTCGATCCCCAGCGGAGTCGATTTTTATTTTTTTTTTTTTCTTTCAATTCCAAAAATTCAGAATTTGCACCCCCTTTTTTTTCCCTAACTGAACGCCCTTGCAGGTTCTTTTCCGTCAAAATTCAGAATGTTCACTGAACGACCTTGCAGCATTCATATCTTCACTGCGCGGTCTTGCACCTATTGTCTCCAGCGGAGTCGAAAGTTTTTTTTCCCTTTCCAAATTCAGAACTTGCACTGAACGGCCTTGCAACGTGCCACCATTCATAGCATTCACTGAGCGGATTTGCAGGCAACTGAATCTCCCACTCCTAGTGTAGAAACGCTAATACCGAATGCTCAAAGAGTCAAAACACAATCAGGCGCATAGCTAGAGTGTTTGTACGTTCATATGTGAACGTCAACGTTTGTATTGCGACTAAAAGACAGGAAAAAAAAAGATCTCGAATATGCCATTCAACTCAAGTATGGAATTTTTTAAGACTCCATGTCTCTACTTCTCAGGAGTACAATTCGCACCAAACGATGCAAAATTTATTGAGAAACCACCAAATGGCATGTGGAAGTGCCGAGTGAAACAGATCCACATCCAAATCCACATCCAACATATGGCTGGGTCGTGAGATCTTATCGCCGCTTATTAACAGTTGCAATTTCCCACGCCTGCAAAATATGATTCACAATCTCCTCCACACCCACTCCATGTTTCACCTGCATAATAATTATACAAAAGATGCCATCGTCACAGGTTTCAGTGAAAGTAAAATGTCTTTGAACATAAAAAACATGTTTCTTGCAACTAGCATGAGGTCATGAATGAAAAAGAAAAACACTAAAGATGTGCATAGTTTGATCTTGAACCTGCGCAAATACAAAAGGCCCCTCCTTCACGCATGCGAAGCGCGTCTCGTTCCATTACAGCCAGATCAGCTCCAACAGCAGGTGCTAGGTCTGTCTTGTTTATTATCTGAGTTCAGAAAAGCCGGGATTTTATGGCAACCAATTACAATAAAATATGAACAGCACACAAAAAAGTCAAAATAAGTTCACAGGTATAAATGATGCTGACAAACACAGTATGACGTACCAAAAGATCAGCCTGGGTTATCCCAGGGCCACCTTTCCTTGGTATCTTGTCCCCACCAGAGACATCAATAATGTAGATTATGTAGTCTGCTAATTCTCTGCTGAAATTAGCTGCCAAGTTATCTGCATGGAAAATACACAAATGGCACTCCTTAATGCTGGATTTGTGAGATTTTTAAGGGGTGTGTGTGTGTGTGTGTGTGTGTGTGGGTGGGGGGGCATGGATATTACGAGGACATTATTTTCAGAAACCCAAGATATTCAGGACACCTGAGGTTTCAACAAAACATGATGCTCCAAAAAACAGTAGAATAGGAATGCAAAAAATTCTTTTATATTTTATGCAAGAACTTGAAAGGACCATATTCTAATGTCCAATATCAAACATGAGACAGCCAGAGAGGCAAAATGATCCCAGTAGAAACTATTACCCTGAAATAATGTTTAGATGGGTAGGTAGGTTTGCACAGATATATCCAAGAAAAATAGGAATGAGCTAAGTTTAGTTTGGATCAAGTAAAAAAAAAATCATAGGTTGATACAGATATTTCCATAACAATAGGAATGGCCTAAGTTTAGTTTGGATCCAGGAAAAGATATACCTCCTCCAGATTCACAGAGTAGCAAATCAGCTTTGTACAAGTTCGATAGCTCCTCCAGAGGACCAAGATTTATGCTGATGTCTTCGCGAATAGCCGCATGTGGGCAGCCTCCAGTTTCCACTGCACGTATGCGCTCTTCAGGCAGCGCTCCATGTTTAATTAAGAATTCTCCATCTTCTTTTGTGAATATATCATTTGTGACCTGAATATGAAGAGAACAAATAGAAAAGGCCCATCGTGGATATTCTATGTTTCGGAAAATTTCTCAAGAAGAGAAGTACATTTATTTCTATATCAGCACAGCGCACAGGTAATTCACTGATCAATACAGGGAAACACACATTGGTTTAAGTTGAATTATCACAAATGTGATAAATCAGACTGATTAATACAGGGAAACACGCATTGGTTTAAGTTGAATTATCAGAAATGTGATAAATCAGACCTATTTTTATTTTATACTAGTGAAAAGTCTGAAGATCAGAAGCAGGGGCCAAACTGAAGCACTAGATTATAGATGAATATCTCGAAATACATGACTGGGCAGGAATAAAATCTTAAGCAGCATTGCATTTTAAGTTTGGTGAGGAAACTAGATGACTTCTGTAAAAGAATCAGAGTGCAGAGTCATGCCACGTACAGCTGCAAGACTATACTTGTCGCGTAGGAATCTGCATAATGCTAACATCAGGGCAGTTTTCCTGAATAAGGAACAATGTTCATAGAAGTGTTAGGAACCATATAACTGTAAATGTAGTTGGCCAATGCATAGACAATGAAGTTTGTTGGTTTTAGCAATAGAATGTTATACAGGCTACAACATGAACGTGTGCTTACATGCAATATTCCAATTACATCAACTAACCACTCCAAATCTCATGATGGAGCTTTAGAAAGTCAATGAAAGGGTATCAACACAGGCAAGCGCTTCATCGACAAAGACCCCCAACGATGTACAGAAGCCCCCATTAAAAAACAAACATAATCCCAGATTAAGCTGAAATGTGCACCGCTGCTGCGGTGCAGATAGGAATTAAGAAACAACTTCAACACAAATGCAGTGGGGACGCGTTTCTCCGGCCGTCGCAATTTCACATCCTCCGCCAAATAACCAGACCGGAATTATGAGATGCACGCTACCAGCGATTGGAAGGAGTAAAAGCAAGCAGTCGAACGCAGCCGAGCTCACCCGGTGCCGACGGGTCCGCCAATGCCGACGGTGAAGGCGCGGTCAGCGAAGTTGCGCGAGGCGAGCGGCGGCGCGCGCTTGGTGAAGTCGCCGGGGAGTAGATGGGCTCGTGGGAGTGGGGAGCCAGGCCGTCGTGGGAGTGCCACACGCGGCCGTCCTCCCCTACCCACGACCCCCCGATCCATGGCCACCGCCGCCGTCCCTGAAAGCGCAGCAAAGCCACAGCAAGCGTGCGTCGAGTCAGATGTGCAGACAGCGACCGAGATCGCGGAAGGCTAAGAGTGATGATGGCACACGCGCGCGCACCCGTGCGTATGGTGGTGGTCGTGGTCGTGATCGTGGGAGTGGGAGTGGTGGTGATCATGAGACGCCATGGATCGGAGCTTGGCAACGAGGTGGAATCGGGAGGAAGGGGAAGGCTGGAGGCGGCGGCTTCGGATAAGGCTAGTCAGAAGATGCTCGTTGACTTTGGGATTCTTGTTGGCGGATTCAACAGCGGAAGCGTTTGAGCCTGTTCGGAAGAAGTGGGCCAAATTACAATGGGCCGGTCCCGGGCCTCCCAGCTGCGGTTATTTCGTGAGAGGCCCGGGAACGGCCCATTCGGCGCCGACGCAGGGAGGGCGGCGGGTGGGGGGTAGGCCTCTGGACTCTGGTCCTCTGGCTCTGGACCGTTGGAGGCGCCGAAGGGAGGCGGTGTGGAGAAGTTGAAGTGGGGGGACGGAGCCCCCGCCGCCGGCGGCCGGGCCTGCCTAGTACGCTGGAATCGCTGGCTCACGGAGAGGCGGTGTGGGGAGTGAAGTGGGGGGGCTGGAGGCGTTATGGAGCCGACGAAGCGGGCGGTGGCAGGGGCCGACCGGCTCTCCGCCCTCCCGGCGGAGCTGCAGGACGAGATCCTCGTCCGCCTCGACCTCCGGGGACGCCGTGCGCACCTCCGTGCTCTCCCGCGCCTGGCGCCACCTCTGGAAGTCGCTCTCGGTGCTCTCCCTCTCCTTCCCCTGGGCACGCACCCCTCCGTCGTCGACAGCGTCCTCCTCCCCCACATCGGCCCCCGGGTCTCCCTCTTCAACATCCGCGTCGACGACGACGCGTCTGCTGCCCGCATCCACGACTGGTTCGTCGCGCTCTCCCGCTGCAGCGTCGAGTCCATCAACATGGGTGGCCGAGTCCCAGACTACCTCAACCTCCACTCTTCCATCTTCTCCTTCGGTGATCTAGTTTGCTTGCGGTTGAAATCCTTCGACATCCCACCCCTCCCCGTAGGGTTTGCTGGCTTCCCCGCGCTTCAGGAGCTAGAGCTCACAGATGTTATCTTCCCAGCCAATGGGGACAAACAGTTGGAGGCTATCATTCGTCGGTCACCCTTGCTTCATACCCTGTATTTGTTTCTATGTATGCATCCCTGATGACTATCCAGAATCAATGATTGAGGCACCCAATCTCCGCACCCTATCAATCTCTACAGAATATGACTATGGCTGGCGAATTGGAGAGCTGCCGTGCCTCGAATATGCCAACATTGATATGTTGTTCTGTCCGCAGCATGAACATAATTTTGGAGATTTCCTTGCTCGGTTTGCTCACGTTCAAAAGCTCAGTCTCTTCTCGCCGGTACATTATTTTCACTCTGTTCTTATTATGTGCTTGGCTCAAGTTCATTGCATAGATCAGAAATGTAAACATGGTCTCCTACACTGACGAAAAAGCGTGAAAACTTATTACACTAATAATGGAAACAATCGTTTCATTCCCGCGTTGCTTCCGTGTACCTGTGATCCCTTGTTTCAAAGTAACACACAAATCTCATCCGTATTTCTGGACCCTGTATGACTTTTATCCAGTTTGAATTTTTTTTTTTTGGTCACAGGCTGATGATGTTAAGATGCCGTATACACTTCCATTCACCTTTTTAACTTGAAGAACTTGATGTTATCTGCGGACTTTACTGAAATGCGCACCATTTTGTTCATGTTTACCATGCTAAGGAGTTGTCACAGCGTTCAAAAGCTAGAAATAGAGGTAATGCTGGATGTTACCTCCGGGGTATTCATATCTCTGTTTACACTATTCAAAGGTCATCTTGTTGTTTATAACTGATTTCCTTTTATTGGTGAACCTCCGGGGTATTCATATCTCTGTTTACACTATTCAAAGGTCATCTTGTTGCCTTTGGCCTTTGGATTTTTGAGGCAGATTGGGAGTCCTTAAATGCTCTGTGGACTGATGGCATGTGTGCCAGTCTTCAAATTGTGCAGATGACTCGTGTCACTTGGTTTCCAAATGAAATTTCATTTATGAAGCTTATGCTCTCTAAAGCAAGGCTTCTTCGCACATTATATGTTCGCACATTATATGTTGATACACACCCAGATGATTTTGATGATCCTATAATGGACTTACTAGAATGCAAAAGAGCTTCAGCTCAAGCTCATGTCCTATTTGAAGGTAAAGAAATTTGATTATGGGTCTAAAAGTTAATATGGTATATTTATGATTTGAACAATGCATCTCTGCACCTCATTTTTTCCGGTCAAAGTTAGTGGATATTACTCATGATGTACTTTTGTGAGTTTGTCTATTGTACAAGTGAGAGTGGATTATATCTCATCGAAAAATTTGACCTGCTGCTGAGGAAATATGATCGATATAGGACCTATGTTGAATACTTGTAATTTTCTATGGGCCATTAAGACTTTAGAGCTTGACCCCAATATTGTCAGTGAAGAGGCAGCCATATGATCTCCACTCTCCAGCACTCCATTGCATGATATCTTATCTTTCCAGCAATATTCAAGACCTTTTTCCCTCGCTTCCCTTGCAAATAGCAATCAAATACATTAGTTTTTCAGCCGAAGTTCTAAACCTTAAGATTCTTGCACAACCCTTTTACGTAATGGGAGCACCAAGCAACCCCCATGCTAAATAACTAGGTTAAGGATATAAAATAAAAGCTGAGAGACAATACTATCTGAAGTATTACTAATAGAATCATCATGGAGTTTGCACCCAGCACAAAGATAAAAGGATGCTAGCTACTTTTTTTTTTTCCTTTTACACAATTATATTTGAGTACTTGTTTTCCTTTCCACGTCGATGTTATTCATTTTCATGAGGTGGCTGCAGATATCTATGGAGTATATGAAGGCAGCTCTCAGAATTAATTCTAGTCAAAGCCTGTTCCATTAATGTTTACTGCTTTCTCTGTTTCATATTGGGATATGTTATTGAGTTTTTGTATTAAAGTTTTTTTTTTATCTTAGAGGATTTGAAGAATAATGGTAGGAACAGGGAACAGAAGAATAATGACAGGAACAGGGAACAAAATATAGAACCATGAAAAGGATGGGAAGACAACAGACCTTTTTATGTGCTCATTATATCTTCTTCCTGTTTAGTAACTAAAACATTTCAATGAAGGAACCCAATGGCAGTCTGACCTTTGCCTAGTCAGCACTATGCATATGTGTTCCACAAACCTTTGAAGTGTTTCTTTTTTATGGGACCTTTTAAGAGTTTGTTCTTGATAAGACCTTTCTAAGAGTTTGTGATAGAAGATTGGTATGCAATATGCATAAATGCAATGGTCTCTGTAGATTTTGTTCGGTCTGTTTTATGTATGCTTTGATGTAATTTCACAAACCGCTTTTCTTGTGCAGGTTTGGTGCAACAGTATTAGATGAGATAGATCTTCTATGTATTGCTGAGTGCAAGATTGGTTGACTTGATGAGACAGGACCTGCTTTTTCTGCTGAAGTGTTTTTCTCTTTCACCATATTCATATGAAAGCATGCTGAACATGGCCATCTAAGGAACCTGCGTATTTCTGTTTTTGTTCAGAAGAAACTGATGTGCTACAGGTTGTTCACTGGTTCAGTAGTATATTTGTGGTTTAATACGGCTATCCTTTGGAACTTGTTGCTTGCCAAGACGGGCTTATGCAATAGCCAATGCATGGAGTGTTGTTTCTAGCTAAATTTCTTCACTATATAGTGAATTAGTGGAAGCTGCTCCCCTTTATTTCATGCTCCTGTGGTCCGGTTCCAGTTAATGGGCTGAATCAATTCCAACATTAGTTCCCCTACAATTTTGCCTGGCTAATTGGCTTTTTACGTTTCTGCATCAACATTGCTGCTGTTGGTGTTTCTTGGACTCTGAAACAGCCCGATGCGGTGCCACTCAACGCCGGCGCCATTTCCATGTTGATGCTCGTTGACTTGTGCTGGGCGTCGCGCACGCTGGGCGTGTAAGCCACCAGAACGATTGTTGGTCGCTGGTGTTTGCATCAATCTCTGCGCTGTTTCAGAGACTCTGAATTGAAATGAAAAACAACCCAACTCAGGTTGTTCTTCGTTCAAACACACCACCTCCTTTGTATTAAACCTGTACAAATGCAAGCTCCCAAAGACGGCATCCATGGAATTCCAATCCATCCGCTCAACGGATCGTCGGCTAAACTTGTCAGCAAACCAGCAAGGCGACTACGGCACCACGACGACCTCCTTGTGATCGTTGGCCGGGTACATGGTGGACCCTTCGCTCCGCTCGTCGGCGAGGGCGGCGGCGTCCTCCTCCTGCTGCCGCACCACGTAGCTCCACCGGTCCTGGACGAGGTACACGAACGCCAAGGCCGCCACCTCGACGGTGAGGAGCAGTGTCCACGGCCGCGCGCTCCGGCCGGTCCGCTCCTGGTACGTGAGCAGGCCGATGTAGACGTTGGCGACGCCGACGACGCAGACGGCGACGCCCAGGAGCCAGTGCGACAGGTACCACGCGCTCCGCGTCCTCACCCCTCTGTCCGGCCGGAGGAAGCCGACGAGCGGCTGCAGCCAGATGAATCCGTACAGCGCCAGCCCAATCCTCTGGTGCGTGTTGTTGAAGGCGTTCTCGAAGTTGCTTATTGACAGCACCGCGCCGGCGGTGGCGAGAACGACGGCGACGACCTGCGAGGATGTCCGGATGCATGCTTGAATATCATGTCTGATGAATGATGGCGATTGCAGCAGTTGCAGGCGATGGAAGTCTCACAGACCTGGGAAGCGACGTGGCAGTAGAAGAGGAGCCTGATGGTTCTGACGCTTTTGACATTGCTGGAGGCTCTGATGAGAAGCACCCCGATCGGCATCAGGAAGCCAACTGAAGACCAGAGCAGGAAGGCATGGAGCTTGAGCTGCAACGAGAGCTTGGGTGTGAGCTGCAAGAAAAGATCATCCAGGTGTCGCAGTCGGTCAGTAATACAACACAGCTTCTAATGTCTGTCAGATATTCAGATTCTAGTAAAGTTGGACAGAGCCAGGAAAACTCGATCTGGTGGCAGTTTTCAGTAGCAATAGAGGGCATGGAAATTACCTCCAAAGGCTGAGCCATCTTGTAGCTCTGCTCTGGATTTGAGTCACCATGGATTGGTGTGAGAAGCATGAGAATCACACAGCCTGCAGATGCAAGGAGCAGTCTTTTTCTCTTGAACAGTAGCATTGCTGCTGCTTGTAAATGCAATCTCTCTCTCCTCAGCAGAAATGAACGCCGAAAGGTGGCAAGCGACAGCTAAAACAGAGTTCCTAAACAGCCATAAAAAACAATGGCAGAGGAAGAACAGGCAGAGCTCTCAGCCTTTCACAATCCTCACCTTCACTCTCACTATCACCTCAAGTCATTCCTTTCTTCCAAGCCCTTCCTGGCCTTTATGTACAGGCATTACAAGAACTCAAGGAGAGCTGAAGAAACCTATCTGCACTAAAGAATGAACAAAAAGAACAGCACAATGCCTGTACAATGCGGCGGCGCCGAGGTCTTGGTCTTCCGAGATGACTTGCAGACGAATGAAAGAATCATCCAAGGAATTCAAGAAAACAGAATGTGATCGGCCGGCCGGTCTTGGGGGAATAACTTGGGGTGAGAGGTGTCCAGTGAATGATTTGGATATGAGCAGCAGCTGCTGCTTTTGCTGCCTAGCGATAGATAATATAGTGCGGTGTGGTGGACTTTTGGTGGTGTTGGAGGGGATGGAATCGGAGATGGATGGATGGATGGATGGGCGCTCTTTAGCTCCTTTGAGCTTTGGGGTACGGTTTGACAGCTCTGCGGTATGATGATGGTGTGAAAGGACGGCTTTGTGTTGTGGTGGTGCAGCAGGAAGCACCAAGATGTTGTTGGCTGCTCCTGTATGTATCAGCATCTAGGAAAATTTGCAAGAGAAAAGCAGGCCTGAAAGTAGGGTATCAACTGTTGAAGTTTATAGGCAAGGTTTCACTGAAAAGCAAAAGGCATTGTAGGCAACTTGTCTAGCAAGGTCCTGTGGCTAGGCTAACTAACCTTGTAGACCAGACCAGCACACGCAGGCAGCTTTGGCCTTTGGCATCGTTGTCCTGTTTTTTTTTTTCATTCAAATGTGGCATTGATCTGGTACATCTGTAAACGACAGATACCTATAGCTCTTGGTGAATGAAATGAGGCCTGAATTTTTCACAAAAACATCATACATATTCACAGGCCTGTTCATTTCAGTTTTAGTTTAATTGTGTAGAACTAGCAAGAATATTATAGGATATTTCGCCATAATGATCCACTGATTTGATCATGATGAGGATATTGCAGGATTCTGTCACCATGCATATCTAGGAGTAGTTTATATTGTGATGAGCAGAATGCTGCCACAACCTAATCTGCCCATTTAAGTTCACAACACACATGTGCAGCCATACCTCAATCTAAAAAAAAAGCATTTGCAGCCATACCTGCAAACATTTTCATTTGCTGTAACAAGAAGCCGGGATCTGAATCTACGCTGTGGATCAGTTGAGATTGCTTGCTTGTTTAAACAGCGGGTTTGTAGTGCAAAGATCACAGACACCATCACCTCGATCCTTGACGGGAGCTAGTGAGATCTCGGTCCAGCAGGGCACCAGCAGCCAGCGTGTGCGTGTGTTGTGTGTGCCCTCCCAGCCGCCGGTCTCCCACCAACTCCATGCCTGCATGTTGGATGGATGCCAACTCTGTATGCTGTGGGCCTGTGGCTGCATGGCAATGTGCAAGGAAGACGCCTCCCTGCTGATACATACATGTCGATCGATCAGTTCACAAGTAACCATCAAGGCATCAAATTTTGCTCCATCTTTTGTTTCCCCTTTGGTTAGTGACGAAGTAGCCATCCATCGCTTTATCTCATGTGATTCTTTCTCACTGCAAAAGCAGGAGGTGCTGACCAAGCAGGGGTCCGGGACGAGGAAGAAGGGGATGCATGGCTGGCTGATCGATAGATGGACGCAAAGCTACGTCTTGTAGTAGTTGTTGCTAATGGGAGGATCTGTTAACAAGTCCCTGTCAGCTCCAGACAGGGGATGGTCAAGAGAGGATTCTCGCTTTGGCACCATGATCATCAGTGCCTAATAATAATCTCAAAAATCTTTGTTTGATTCAATTGTGTAGAGTTTGGAGGTTTCTTCTTGTGGAAACTGTATGTTGCCTTGTCCACAATCGGTGCCGTGGCAATACCAGATACCGTATCTAGCTAGGGTGCGTGTTTTATATGTGTGTATGATATATATAGAAGCAACTAGTGTGGGGCGATATAACTGAAGCACTATGGCTGATGGCTGTATCTGTGCAGTCTTATTGTAATGGCCAACCGACAGAGCAGCTCATCCTCATCTCCCTTTTTAGCCGTTTCTCTGGGACAGACAGTGAGGCGCAATGCAGTGCATATGGTCTCCCATATTCCTCTCCATCTCATCGCTGCCATTTGGGATGGGAAAGTAGGCCGCCAAGAACTCAACAAACACAAGGGGTACCGTACCGAGAGAGGCCTCTTGTTGCACATACGGTCACATGCAGTGCACACCAACCTCTGAGAAAACTCAAGGAACAAATGGGGTTCAGAAACGGCATGGGATATGTGTCGACTCGACTCCTTGTTTCTTTCTGCGGCTGCACTCATTGTGCGATGGATGGGCCAGCGCGCACTCGAGTCCTCCCGGACCGATCGATCGAGTGCAAGGAAAAGCAAGCGCGAGATGGGGCAGCCCCTGCTGGGATCTCCTCTCCATCCGTGTGCCACCACTATCTGCTTTACCAAACTGCATGCATCACCCCAATCAATCATCACTCACTATACACACTACCTTGTACAGTATACTAGGAGGTTTTACAGGCGAGGGCCTCGTGGTTGACGTTTTCAGGATTCCAAAGGCCACCGCAAATGATCGTTTCGTTCCATTTCACTGCAGACCACGCGCTGTCTGCTGCTTTTCGGTGAAAAATGTCAAAGTACCTGAGCATACATGGACAGACTTTTACAGAGGCGCCTACTTCTATCACCTCTGCGTGACCATGGCTGCAAATTGGTCGTGAATGGTTGGCTGAAAATGAATGGAGTAACCTGACTTTGTCATCATAATCATGCCTCTAATCTTGCTTTCCAACGACCACCATTCCGTCGGCCGATATCGAATCACAAAAAAGGCCCCGGAATAATTCGGAGGCAGGCAGGGAGCCAACGCCAGCGATGGTTCAGCTCACCTGGATCTGCTTCCGCAAGCCGCCTGAAACCAAACCATGGACGGACGCCATAGACAGCCGATGCGGCCGGCGGCTTGCTTTCTGGTGGTTAGGTGAAGAGCCCTCCTAGGAAAGTCTGATGCCCTGGCCCTGTCCTGACGTCGCTAGTAGCATCTTACTACACATTTTAGTACTAGTAGTGCGCAAAGCAACCATCCGCCGCTGATGTTGCCTTGATGGGATGCCAACGTTTTCCATGTCCAAATGCAAATCATTTCAGCAGCAGACGCTGAACTGTGTTGTGCAGTCCTCTCCTGACCTGGACCTGCCTACCTTCGGGCCTCCTTGGCAAGGATTTCTATGGCTTGCTTCAGCACCTTTCGTGGGCTTGTGCACTGAAACCACGTTTTGGCTACTCTGGCCAAGATGCTTACTGTTTCTGAATGATATCAAGAGGGTTCCAATTCCAACCCACAGCGTACAACCACAGGATGGTGTACGTTCTTAAGAGAGGTAACAAGTGTGCTGAAAGAAGTTCAAATCGAAAACCCTGCAGGCAAACAGCGGGCCACAGTACAAAATAAGAAATTCCAAACTAAC
>JADLZK010008326.1:0-202119 GCA_015847255.1 Hyparrhenia diplandra
GTCGCCATTGTTGTCGAAGAAGGAGGGCGGTGGCACCCTCGATCCGCTCGTCGGGCGTGAGGGACGTACGGCGGGAGCGCTGATCCTCCGGGGCGATAGGGAGGTGGAAGCCTTTTCATACCACGTGAGCGTTCTCCCATCATGAAAAGTCTGGGGCTCGAAGCGGCGGGGATGTGGTAGCGGTGGAAGTGCCTCACGATGCCATAGTGGAGGCTCCACTGGCTTTATGGCCCGGCTTCGACCAGCGTTGGAGATGATCGAGCTCTTGTTGATTGGTGCGTGGCCAAATGGCGGACTCTAGCTGTGATCATATCGTTGAAGCCGGGGCCGTCGATAATGTCGTCCGCCGCGCGAGCGGCTGGCGGCGGCACGGAATCGCGATCAACCGGGGCGGCCATGATGTCGTCGTCGTGATATTTGCGGATGCGCGCCATGGTGGCGGCGTTACGGCGGTGCCGTGGCTTGTGCCCGGTCGGCGTCGTCCGGCTCGTGTCGTTATGCTTGCGAGGTGAGGTCGATGGCCTCCTCCATCGAGCGGTTGAACCACCGAGAGTGCCGTCCAGCGGCGAGGTGCGCCAAGCCGGCGAAGCTGGCGCGGCGGTGGCGTCCCTCAAAATCCATCGTGATGCGCCAGACCTCGAAGGCATCGATGTAGTCGTCCGGCCTTGCCCCGGGGGCGCGGCGTATGCCCAAAGGCGTCGGTGTCGGGCGGGCGGGCAGTGATGTCGCGAGCGCTCTGAACTTCGTCCACTCGGCGGGACTTCTTCTTGGGCGGTCGATGTACGGGCTAGCGGCAAGACGGTGAGGTGGAAGGCGGCGTAACTCACGTGGTAGTCGAATGCCGATGTCAAGTTGAGCTGAAGAAGAGCTCCGCTTGCGAATCCGGTCGGGGTCGTCGGTGCCCGTCGAACTCCCGGACTTGTAAGGGCGTGGCGTAGCGGGGAAGGTGCAATGCTGCGAATTGGCCGGCACAGTGGCGGGCGCCCCGCGGGTAAAGCGTGGCGGGGGCACCGGAAGCCGGGGGCGCCCGCAGGTAGCTGGGGAGAAGCGAGGCGCCCAGCGGGGTAGCGCCGTCTCTGCCGGAAAGTCTGCGGTTGCAGGTGTCGGAGGAGGAGGGCAGCGGTCTTTGCGATATCGTCGAGGATAGCGTCGACCGTGGCCGGTGCGCGTCCGCGTCTGGCGTCATCTGCCTCCTCAAGGCTGGAGGATAACGGTCGAACCGGCGCGTCGAGGTCAGCGGGGAGGCGGCGGCCAGGGCTGTGCTGAGGCCAGCCTGTGCCAGCGGCGGCGCGGTGAGCGCGTCCTCAGCGTGGTCGCCGTGCGTCTTTGGGGTCCTCGGCGGTGTGGCGTGCTCCATACGGCCGGAGCGGTTCTCCATGCCGTCGGCGCTTGCTGATCCGGCGCCCGATTGTCGTCGAGGCGCCTTCAGCGCCAGCGATTGAACTCCTTTATCTCGGAAGCCATGGGTGGTAGGAATCGTCGGTCTCCGGATACGGTTGTCCATTCGGCTAAGGTGGGCGGAGTCGACCACGTGTTCGTCCGTTGGGCGCTCTGGAGGTGCGTATGGGGCTGTAGCTGCCGTCGGCGGCGGGTGGAGGAGGAGCCGTGGAGGAGGGCGGTGGCGGCGGCGGCAGCGCCCGGGCGCGGCGGCGGACGGGCGTGAGGGCGCGAGCGCGGCGGGGTGGCGGCGGCGGACGGGATTGGGCCCGAGATATTTTCTTATTTGCTTGCCTTATCCCTAGAATTACATGCCTCTTGCTTATATAAGACTAAGTGGGACTGTAATCTAAGCAATCTCTAAAGGTTTCCTTATACGATTGAATACTTTTTACAAGCATATCTAATTTATTCTTTCCTATTAAAGGGTCTCTCTTATAGATGAGATATCCTTGCACCACCAAAATTACCTAAGATAATCCCAGCTTGAATCTGAAGCAAGCTGAATCGTCACGGGAGGGA
The DNA here is from genome assembly GCA_015847255.1 of Hyparrhenia diplandra. NCBI lineage: Eukaryota > Viridiplantae > Streptophyta > Magnoliopsida > Poales > Poaceae > Hyparrhenia > Hyparrhenia diplandra. Next base: position 1,960 of record JADLZK010008326.1, read on the forward strand.
GGGGAAGGTGGCGCGGCAAGGGCCCCCCCCTTGTAGCGCGTGCCGATGGCCCCTCTCGGGCGGCCCGGGCGTGTCGAGCCCATCTAGCCACTCTCGGGGTGGCCCCATTCAGTTCATGACACGTTGCCCATTGAAGGCGCCAAGTCGTCCAGATTCCATTCTCAAGGGAAACGGACACGGATTGCGTGCGTGCTCCCTCTTTGCAAGTGCATCGTTAGTTTGCATCGGGGTTATTTGCGTGGTAAGGGCAGCTCTGGCTGGTCAGATCATTGCCTCCACCTCATCTGCGGGATCTCACGAGGATCCATGCCCTCGCAAGTTGAAACGGTAAGCGAAAGGCACGCGCCCCGATCAAGGCGGTACATGCTAGAGAGTGCGCGAAGCATGATCATCCGACATCAATGATCCATCGGACATCAATGATGGGTAGGGTAAGGTACAATTTTTTGGTTGAAAGTCATTGTACAATCGGAAAAATAGTTTAAATGTTTTTTGACCAAACCCGGTCGGGGAGCTCCATACTCTCTCTTTTTAATTAAATGAAAGAATGAATATAAAAGGGAATATTACAAGGCATCTAGGCCCAAAAGAAAAAGAGAAAGAAAGAATTACACATAGCTATCTCTCCATATCTCTAATCTTGCTTTTAGCACCTTTGGCTTTGATGCACATATAGATGTACATTTGGCCCGAAGCCCGTGACCGGCCCAGGCACCGACCTTTTGGCCCGGCCCGAGGCACGCGGTCCGCCCGGCCGAGACCCACAGGCGGCACACGACGTGGGTTTGAAGGAGCCATGGGCCGTCGCCTCGGCCCGTGGCACGGGACGGTCCGCCCGGAGGGGAAGGCGCCCCGTGGGCGGCCCGACCTACCTAAATATAGATGGCCATGCGCTCCGTCATCCATCCTGGCGACCCACCGCATAAGCGGCGCGATGCGAGGCAGCGCTTCGCCCATGCCCCGGCATGCGAGGCCATGCGGGCCTCGCCCATGCCCACGCGCAAGCCACATGCAGGCCGACCACCGCGAACTCGCAAGCTAAGCGCGAGATCCGGCTCATTGGCCTCGGCGTGGCGGCGGCTCACGGCGCGGGACAACGGGCGGCATGCGGCGGCGGTCGCGGCGCAAGAAGCGGCTGGCGGCTCAGCCTGGCTAGCGAGCTGCGGCCTTGCGCTGGCGACTTCGCCCGTGATTCTCACGGCTGGCGGGCCCGGCGGTGGCCGGCGACGGTGGCCGTGGCGTAGAGTGAGCCTAGGACGGGCCATGAGAGGCGGCCTTGAGAGACTTTGTAGGTAAGCGCACGGCCCGCCGCGGCCGTCGGCTGCGCTGACGCGCGATACCTGGCGCGTGCGGAGCGAGCAGACTACGGGCAAGACGGCCCGTTGGACATCATAGATGCCACCAAGCCAAAATTCTTCAATAAAAAATTCTTCTCCATTCAAGAAACTCATTTCTACCATTATCAAAGATGATCTTTGTTTCTTGTTTTCAGTGATTGACCAAAGATAATGAGATGACTATTTCCACGAAGATGACATTGTGGAAGTGCTTTGAGGAACATGTCCACAGGATTGGGCGGTGTCCCAAGAGATGCTCGGGGAATCCCAGCGAGGAGTTTACCGAAGGTGCAACGGAAGAAAAGATGAAAAATGGTTTACTCCCGACGGTCATGGCTGCGCAAAGCACACAATTGTAGGTGGCCAAGATCATGTTTTTCTTTTTTTTTGAGAATGTTTCTAGTATTTAACCTATCTCGACTATTAGTAGCCAAAAGAAAATTTTCGGTTTCCCGGGTTGCTTTGCTCCCCCAAACCATTTATATAGGGGTGATGTTGGTTCCAACCAATCAAGATCTTGTAAGCTTTCTTACTAGCTGTGCGCTATTTCCCCACGAATAAGACCAAGAGTCATTTGAAGATTCATCTAGATTTCGATTTCCAAGATGTGATTGAGCTCTTCCGGTCGATCTCGTGGCTATTAGAGATAGGGTGGGGCTCGAATAGCCTCCCAAGACTACAGTTTAGGAAAAATCTGATTGAGCACTTAGGGCTTTCTCTTGAAGGAGAAAAGGTGAGGAAACCTGTCCTTTAGGGGTTGATCTATCCGGATAATACGTCCATAATTGGACAAGATATTGTTCTATTAGGTGTGCACTTGGCCATTTGCTAATACTTGTCAAAAAGTTTCATTATATCCTTCCACCCGAATGATCCGGTTGGGGTTCTAGCATGTGGGGTTTCTCTTCGTGTTGAAGCAATTATTTTCATAATATTTTAAACGTTGCTTTTGTGTTTTGGCTCTTTGGAAGCGGATAAAAATAAAGAGATCGATTCTATTAGCTATTGAAGGACAATACTCCTAAGCATGACCGTTGTCCAAAGCAAACTGGCGGATGCATGAGGGAGCGATGAAGGATGGCGCTCACACAAGATCGAGAACAAAAGGTCACGATGATTGCATTTTTATTAGTGTTTGGTTGCGGTTGCAAGCAAGATTATGAAAATAAAATTGAATGGTCTAGCAAAGGATAGATAAATTACCCCAAAAACAATGCGAACTATAGCAAAAATAAAGTGTCTGAGAATATCTATGAGATTAAGTAGTTTCTTCTATGGATTTTACGTGTACTTTCTCCAAGAATAATCAATCTGAACTATAGCAAAGGATAAATAAACCGCGCCCGCGGCCGCCTCGTGTCACTTGTACGCTCGCTGCCACCCGGCACGCCAGCCTTGATGGCCGTAATGCGGTGCGGATCCGATCAAACGATATGTGGATTGGTGAACGTGAATTGGATTGGATTGAATCGCACAAGAATGCACAAAGAACTTTGGAACCGCCCGTTGGTCGCGGGAGGCGGTGCCCCTTTTCACCTTTTGATTGTTCGAGGATACAAGTCACCTTACTGCAAGGCGATTCAATAGCATCGATACATCAAACAACCGACTACTTATACATGTAGCTTACTCCGCCAACTAGCTAAGCAAACCCCCTAAGACACGGATACAAACTTCGACAAAACACACATTCGGGAACGTGACACGCCGTGGGCGCTCACCGCTGCCACCTCCTCCACCGACACTCGACCGGGTTGTAAAATCGAGGTTCTCCACCCTTGACACAACATGGCTTCACAGCTCTTCTCTCGAATAGTGCTTCAATGTTAGGGTTACACCAGCGGTGTCCTCCGCCGCGATGCCGCCGCCGCCGCTGACTCATTTGCCCGACTCGCCGCCGCCGTTGCTTCGCCTTCGCCGACGGAGCGCCACCGCTCGGCCGCGCTTGTGACACGCTCGTCGCCCGCCGTGGCGCCCAGCGCTGGCGGCGCGCCGCGCTGCCTCGCCCTGGCGCCCGGCGCTGCCGTGGCGCGCCGCCCGCGGCGCGCACCCTCGCCGCCTTGCGCGCCACCGCGCCCTTCGCCGAGCGGCCGCCTCGCTTGCTGCGACGCCCTTGGCCTGCCCGCTGAGCTTCGCCACGCCCATTTCGCTTCGCCAGCGTCGGCTGCCTCGCCCGCCGATTGTGCGGGTAACCGCGATCGTTGGGAGGATGGTTTCTATTGATAGCGTTTTGCGATGCACTCCCTCCGGGGTCCGGTTTGCGTTTAGGTCCATGCGAATACCAAGGGCCAGTGAAAATTACAATAATGCCCTCGAGTCGATTCTCAATCCCACGACCCTCTGGCGGCCTTGAGAGATCGTAGACTCCTCGAGAACGATCTAGAGGGACGTCCTTTTCCCTTTTTAATTAACAATAACTTGAAGCAGTGGGCGAGGGAATGGAAATCGTATGATTTGTTTCTCATTTTTTTCTTACTCTCTTACCTCGGCCTGCAAAAGGCGAGTACGTAGTAGTAACGGTTATGCACAACGTGACCTATTATTTTTGGAAATTTTGTGAAGTGCAAACGTGCGGTTAATCTCGGACGGAGGGAGTAATAGTCATGGACTTCGTGCCGCGATGGGACTACCCTTAACATTTTATTTTTCTATACCATTCATTCGAATAAAACTCGTGGTAATTGTTGTCCTATCATAGCCCTAATTAGGCTCAAAGATTCGTCTCTTAGGTGTACATCAAAACTATATAATTAATTTTTTTTACCTACATTTAGTGCTCCATACATAAGATAAAAGATTTAATGTGACAGGTAAATAGTAAATTTTGGAGAGAGAATTTTGGAATCTAAACAATATGCACGGAAGCATGCCTCAAGCTTCAGCAGTGGCGGGAAAAAGGCTACGTGTGAAAAAAAACAATAGCCTATGAGATTCCAAAATTCTCTCTCCAAAATTCACTATTAACTTTTGCCACATTAAATCTTTTATCTCATGCATGGAGCACTAAATGTAGATAAATAAAAACTAATTATATAGTTTTGATGTACACGACGAGACAAATCTTTTTGAGCCTAGTTAGGTTATAGTAGGACAACAATTACCACAAACAAACAAAAAGTGCTATAGTGTCGGTGTGATATTTTTCCCAAATTTCATGGATCTAAGAAAATCCTATTAAAAGCGCATGCAGCGGCACAAGACAAAGCATTGGTTATGTTACAACCTTTCTTTTTCGCACTGTGGGTGCATTTCACTCTTTTGTTTTGTTCCTCGCGAGAAAAAAGGTTGTAACATAACCAATACTCACTAGCGTCTTTGAATCATGGTGATGATATTGTTCGTGGTGTGAAAATCTCCGAGATATAGCTTCTATTCCAGTTCACGACCATCAAAGAAAGTCAATTGGATGGACTTGATGAAAGAGTTTCAAGTCCTTTTGTTGGTGATCAAACCCAAAGCACAATTGGATGAACATGCACCTCTGTGTGCCTCGAAATGGTTGGTCTTTACTTTTTGCATTATGTTAACTAGTAAATTACACTTTTTAGTCACTTTGTTTGTTACTTGAACATCATATTCATTCCAACCATACTTGCTGATTCAATCTTGAGTTCTCTTAGCCTCTTTTTCTTGCTTCCATTCAGTCTGCGGGGTATTTGTTTGTATCATCCATGTCTAACTTTAGCTTGTCTTTGGTTAGCTTGGCGATCTCGGATTGTAGTGATCATACTTGATGCGAAATCCCTTGTATTTGTTGGAAAGACATGCTCAACTTCATCAAGAACGCTAGGTTCTCCTCGTAAGTGCATCAATGTTTCTTCTCGAACTTCTCTTCAAGTTGTGATGCTTTCTCCATCTCAACAAGATTCGTTGATGTGAGATCCTCGAGAATAATGCTTTCTTGATTGGTAACGGCATTGTGCGGTGCATCGGGTTTCATGGATGAATTGGTACTCAAACTTGTTTTTGAGGCTAGAATGATTTTCCATTCTCCTAGGAATAGAGGAGACACTTTGTGCCCTTTGATGAAGTTGCAAAATACTTGGAGTCCTCCGGTGGATATTTTGGAAACTTACATTCATTTCTTCTGTTTCTTCTTCTTGTCCATAGGAGTTGTAGTCCGCTTGTGTTCACAAGTATCTGCTCATTACCACAAAGCGAGAAGCATAGTCGGATATCGGTAGTTGCAATTAGGGATAGGCTAAATTTGCACATTTCGATCACTTTGCAATTTGTTACATCTTAATGTGCATTAACAAGAATTCTAATTTACCCCATGAGTGTAATTGGGGTTGACAATATTTGAATGATAGTTGTAGTAGCTTTCAGGATTGACTCCAAAATGTCTTGCCAAAAGCGATCTGCATATAAAAATTGTCATGGATAGCGAAGTCCTAACTATTTTCTTTGAACAATCAATGGCAATAACATGAAATTTGACTAATGGAAACTAGTTTTCATTATTTTCAAACCTCATGATCGGGTTGTTAACTCGGACAATTGAGTAAGTTGGATGGCATTATCATCACTTCCAAGACCAATATGCATTAAAGAATCGGTTCTTCCATTTCATCAACTCCTTGGTTGTGGACACGCAAATAAAATAGAACTTGTCAAATCTGTCCTCTTGTTTGTTGCGGTTTTCATGTCCTTGTAATAAGAAAACTTTTGTCAAATCTGTCTAGTTGTTTGTCTCGTTGTCATGTCCCTTGTAATAAACAAAATTTGTTTGAAATAAGATGTCATAGTCCAAAGCGGGGACCTGCGATACAAAGGCGGGACAATACAAAATGACATACGCTTGATTGGCTATATAAACCTTGGTGAAGCGCATTTTGAAAGTAACACTTTTGCTTCGAGGCGAGTGGGCGTTAGGCCTCGAGGCGAGATGCAAAGTCATCACGAGGGACGCGAGGGTGTGTTTGGATTGTCCCTTGTGTTGTACTTTGAATTGTATTTTTTTGTTGATTGTGTTGTTTACTCCCTTGTCACGCCCCTTGTATTGTTCTCTACCCATTGTTATTTTTGCTAGGACACTACCCTCTTTTGTCCTTATCTTTACATAGAAAAAAGTTGTTCATTGTCTCTTGTTTTTTTGTTAAAATTGTATAAATTTGTATCTTGTTTTGTGCACATGCGGACATAGATGAAGTCAAATTTGTTGAGCTTTTGGACCACGGAAATGGACATCCCCGCCATTAGTAAGTAGAAAATGGTATATCTTCTTTGGTGGCTCGGCTCTCATTGTTTAATATACTGACTTTTGAATATGTTCTTATACTATCTTCAAAGCATCCATGTTATCTGACAAATCTTAAGCATTTGTATTAGGTGCAAAACTTTGAATGTTAGCGGTCATTATCCATGCATGAACTCATCTTTGTATGAAAAACTTGTGTTCCCCTTGAGTACGGCATAGCTTCGACATATTTGAGTTGGTTTTGGTTTTTCTCTTATACTCACTAAATTGTGGTGTTTTAGTAGTTGTGTTCACGGTACATGTATAAGGATAGCATTCAAATTTCTTGCATCCGGAGATGCTTTTCAAACTATCTGCCATTAGGTTATGTAAAAATATGCAAGCTGTCGGACCTTTTGAGTCTTTGGTGAGATTGTTTGTCTAAAAGCCATGATACAAATGGCGCAACACAACTATTTTTGTATGTGTTTGAAATGGTATAACTTGTGCTCTACGTCCTTTTCGGGAACTATTATGTGCTAAAATGGTTTTCGATCATGTGTGTACTAACATCCAGCGGCAAAAGCGTGCTCAAGTGCCATTATGTTGTAAGTCTTACAATTTTACACCTTTTTATTACGAACTCAGCATGTGTGAAAGGATGAGTGCATTAATTCTATTTCGAGTTTGAATGAACTATCGGAGAAATAAGACTAGGCACCTAGATGTATGTTTGTTTGAGAAGGCATGTAGTCTGAGGCTGTTTTTAGATGTTTATTTTAGAATTTTTTTTAGTTCGAGGGGGGTATAACTTATAAGCATGCTTTTTGCCACTTTAATCTATGCTCTCACCAATCATATTCATTCATGGGATGCACACTACGTGGGTGTGATTCTACTAGTTAATAAAAGCACATGCAACATATGTTACATTTTTAAATTGTATTTTTGAGAAAAATATAATGTAAAAGACTACACATTTTGTAATTGCTTCACCTTTATTTTTGTTATTTGTATGGCCTTTGTGTATAACTTTCTCTAATATGAGGCCTAGACCAAGGCGGGTGGTTTGTCTCTTCCCCCCATCCACTCGAGCCCACTCTCTCGGAGTCTTTTGTCTCTGTGTCCTAGGAGCACCTAACCGAGAGATGGATGACCTTAAGCTTGTGGAGCTTATGTGTGTTCAAATGGACCTCCCGGCGTTAGTAAGTAGAAAATTCTCTATTTTTACTTGTGGCCAGCGTTAGGTAGCCTCCACAAATGATTGATGAGACTAAATGGCTTGTTCTTGTGTCTTGGCTTGCATATTGAACTCAACCATCCGCACACTTTGTCACGAGGCCTTTGGACTATCTACATGGATCATCTAGAGCTACGGGTATAACTCTATGTGAATTACATTTGTTTGGCTTTGCAAACTTGTTTTTCTCTGTATAAATTGTTTTAATCGTATATTGGCGGATATACAATCTATGTGCTAGGACATGGTAGATATGGATGGGTTTTAAGCTACGAAGGTATAACTAACGGCATGATCTATATTAAGAACTTATCTCATAATTCTTTGTGTTTGTTTTAAGCTGAATATTGGCACAGGAATGTGTGTTCATTGTAATACTCAATTGCAAGCTGTTAAGTACTCTAAATTCCAAAGCTGTTATAGTATAAATTGCACATATAGTCAGAAATTTGCAATTTTGGTGATGATTATATAAAATTTTGATTTCTAATGGTCCTACATTTGCCTGGACCACTTTGTTCGATTGTATTTTGTACATGTTAGTTGATTTATACGCCCTAGATATCCGAGGATGATCCTTGGGAGATGTCCGGGGCACTTAAATAATTGATACTATGGTATTTTGAAAGCCTAATTTGCAAACCATTCTTGTGTTAATTGCAAAGCTGTTATAGTACAAATTGCGAGATATAGTTAACGCAATTTTAGTTAGGACTATATGATATTTGGTTGGTACCGATCCTACATTGCCTGGCACGGACATGTGTGTTTCAATTGGGCATACGTGTTGAGGTTGTAATGATTCTACATAGTTGGAAGAAAGGAAGGATATCTGGTCGATTAAAGATGGTGTTGGATCGCACAAACACTAATCGATGCGGAAGGCGAGAGTAAAACATGGGCGATCCGCGTCGAGGAGGAAAAGCATGTGCGATCCGCGTCACGAGCACAAGAATTTTTCGATCATGTATGATTCTGAGAAGGAAGCGTGGGGAAGGAGGAAGAGCGAGAGGAGAAACAAGGGCGGAAGAGGGGACATACCAATCCGGTTGATCCTCTTCTCCTCGATTTTCTCCTAGATCGATCGGTCGGGAACTGCATGGATGGCCATCTCCCTTGGTGTTTCTTTCTTGCGGCGGGGGTTCAATGGTATTTTACGTAATAATTGTAAATTCGTCCCCATTCTTGGGATCTCTTTTTGGTTAGCGGGTTCGATCCGAACCCGGTATTAGTTACCGGACCCGTTACCCATTAGTCATTGTCAAGTCGCACGGTTGGCGGTGCATGCGCCCGCATGCGCACTGCGCGTGCAGCATTTGGATGTGGATCCAATGGTCACGGTGGTTTGCAAGATTTGGGGGGTCAATTTCTTGTGAAAAAGATATAGCAAGTCCCTACATTAGGATTATTAGGATGTACTACAATTATTTATGCCAAAGAAACAACATGCCAAAGAAACAACATGATAGCTAGTATATGGTGTCAAATGCATTTTCTCTTAATTGGTAAACACCTACATATACATTGTCCTTTACATTATTACTATATATCAAGGATCATACTACATACATACAAAAAGTAACATGACACACACATATATATTATTTGTCACCACAACAAGTGTAAATTAATGTCAGGTTAGGTTAACAGGACTGGCATTGTTCTGTGTCTTCTGCCTAAGAAATTAAAGAAGTTAAAGGATATAAATAACGAACTGCGTACCTCATTGCACAGTGGCCGTGGGCTTTCGTGGATGGTCCGGAGGCTTTGTCTTCTTTCTTATCCTCCTCATCTCAACTTTGCTTTTGCCTAACGCTTGATGAGTGCAAGACCTTCATGACAGAGGGAGAAAATGAATTTAATGGAGTATTTCTTGAAGGGTCTCTGGTACGTGAGGTAGCAAAGACGAACCAAACCTGCACACCTCCGCCGTCTGCACGACCGGCAGCGATGGATGACCAGAAACGCCAAAGACGACCAAACCTGCACACCTCCGCCGTCTGCACGACCGGCAGCGATGGATGACCAGAAACGCCTGCAAAGGAAGGTGAAGTGGTGGATGGTGTTTGGTGTTTGAACTTTGGTTGATGCGTTGCGTGGCAATTGATCTAGCGGGCGCAGGGCGGACAGAGAGAGGAGTGGCCTAGAGTCCTAGACCGAGAAGAAACGGAACGAAGAGCAAAGGAGATTGAGGTGAAGGAAAGGGAGCACCGGCGTAGAGGTTTTATTAATAGCCCAATGCATGGACATGCTCGAGCAAGTGTGTGTGGACGTGGATGCAGAGGGCGGCCAGACGGCATGGCGCTGCAGCACGCTGCTGGCGGGGGGGCCGCCCTCGACTCGTCACCTCGGCCCCGCTGCTCTCCCAGACGTGGCACACCACATGCGAAGCCATTGATGTGATTCGACGACTTGGCTGCAATCGGCTCGAAATCTACAGCCTCTACTAGGCCCACCATGGTACAAATACTCTCAGTATTCTGATGCAGCGGCTTCACACCACACATCGCGCCAGATTTGCAGAGAGGTGGGCTTTTGGATGGTGGTGCGCGGCGTCGAGGAACAGGAAAGCTGCTGCGCACTTGTCGATCGGAGAGTGCACTCGAGTCGAGAGCATGCCAACACCCACCCGTCGGGCGCCATTAAAAACCATCACGCTTCAAACATGCTTCAAACATGCATGCTATACGGACTCGTATACTCCCTCCGTCCATTTGACTTTGTCACAGCGCAGGTTCGTCTTGAAATCTTATTCGATCTTCGTCTTATTCAAATTTTTTTACACAAATACAATTTATTTTTACGACTTATTTTATCAATGAAGATCTTTGAATATTGATTATTTTATTTTATAATTTGTAAAAATATTTTGAATAAAAGCGGACGGTCAAATGAAGTTTAAAAAGTAAAAAACGTAGCATGGGACGGAGGAGTAGGCATCAGGCATGCAAACGTGCAGACTCGTCCTCAGTGACAGGTCTCATCGAAACGTGTGCTGGCCTGGTACAGCGCTGTCTTGCTGGTTCACCAGTCCCGCTGCAAGTAGTGCAGGCTTTTTAATGCTGATGACCTCTCGAGCAGCGTGGCACTGCTGTACCAAGACTGAACGATAGGACAGCTCGAAGAGCCTCACAAAAGCGCATGCACACAGCACAGTGGCCTGGCTTGCGCACCGATCTGTGCACCATGTGTGGCACATTGGCCAGGCTCGCGCAGCATTTGTGCGGCTGCAGCGGCTGTGAAGAGGCGGGCAACTTTGCTTTTTTGCCACCGTCCAAGGCAGTGCGTAGGGAGCAGGGAGCTGCTGCGTTGCATTGACAGGACGGAGGTCTACAGGCAGCGCGGATGCACGAGGGAGCAGTGATTTAACCGTGCATGGCAATTGCAAGAAAAGATTACTAGGCTGTTTGGCTCAGTACTCGGTTCACCACGTCACGGAGCAGTTCGCCACGCGGTGGTGTGGCGGAGGCGGGCAAAACTTCTGCGCCACAACTCGCCACCATCTCGCCACGGATGCCATGCACTACACGACGAGCTACAGTGACAAAACGACGAGAGCACGAATACGTGGCGGCCAAATCTTCAGGAAACAACCAAAGCGAGGGAACCTTGGTGAGCGTGGCTGCGCGCGCACTTTAAGCATGGCGAGTGATGGCGCCCAACCAAACGACCTCTACGTATTGCAAAGCATGAACTTGACTATTGTTGTAAGCATAGCTCATTACACGAGATAAATTAGACAAGTATATGAGCGAAGAGATTAGATCACGGTTGTAAATGTGGGCCGGTTGTGGATATGCTTATTAAGGCGGGCTGGTGTCGGTCGTTGATGGCGATGGTGGAACATTCCGTTGGCGATCTTGCAAACCTTTGGCGGCAACCGAGCCATCATGGAGGATTTGGGAGTTATCGCACAAAGCGCACTTTCCTAAAAAGCTTATTCACACCTTCTCTTAGTGCAAGATCTCAAAGACAAGGGTTTTAGGAGACCTACTCACTCGATCGCGGTGCGCAAGTGTCCGGACCAGGACCTTCTGGCGGCGACACAACAATAACAATAGGTGTATAAAATGCAAGGTCCGTTCATATTGATGTCATGAACGAATTGGGTCGATACGGACGGGCTAAGTGGGCTGAACCGCCACGGCGGCCCGTACGAAGGGGCCCATTGTGGCGCGGGAGGGGTTCGCGCCTCGCCGTCGTCCCGCCTTCCTTCCCCTTCCGACTACGCCGTCTTGGATTATCTTATGCTTTTGGTGTGTAAACTTGTTGATATTTCTTACGATCCAAATTAGGAAGGCGAAAAGAAATATATGAGGTATCTATCTAATCATGTTAGCTTGGATGTGGAATTAATCTCACGATCCAACAAAGGTGGAGTTAGGCGGTGTTAGTTGTGGGGTGTAATCTTAGCATTATTATCCATAGTGGAGTTAATCTCACCGGGATATGTACTCAAGGTATACCACTCATTTCTAGGCATTACCTACACACTAGTCACGTCACCCTAGCAATAACGCTCTAAGAAATGCGGTATGGTATTCTTGATAGGCCTTGATAAAATAATGAACATGATATCGCAGCGCCGCGGATAGAAATACCATCGTAGCACTTCACACAGAGTAATCCGGATATCGTATTTATATTTTACCACGGGGAAGGGAGTCTATGGAAAGTAGAGAGAGGGGTATAATGATTTAGATTGTGATTTACTTATGAGATCCACTTGCGGTTATATAATGTAGAGTGGCCATATGCATCTAACAATACTCTTAACGAGGATAAGTCACAAGATAAAGATAATTGAATAAATGATAACTACCCAAGTCCAAGATCATCATATGCTACTAATATCATATGAGCTATTAGCATGTTATAGAAAGAATATTCCTAAGTTACTCCTAATCATATGTCAATGAATACTACAATTAGTGCAATACATCTAGCTACCATGGCAAGGTTGCAATACATCTACACATGGTAAGCAACTACCAATGACAATCAAGGGCGAAACTTGATTATCACGTAATTATAGCTCAACTTGGCCTAGCATTGGAGGGTGGACTCCAAAAGGACTCAACGGGGACTGTCACTCCCGCGAACTACCACACGTCTGGAATGTAGGGTGTAATTGCGGATAAGCGTTGTATAAACACCACGTTTACACATTGCTTATCACCCACATAGTGATCATCTACATGGATGCTATACAATTCCATGCATGAGATATAAGACAAACTCACTAAACTAAACATATAATCATAGCATGCATAGATACATATCAATAAGAATATAATCATGATATAGATCAAAGTCATATCAATTGTATTATGATAATAATAATACTACGGTCGAATACAAGAGAGAAGCCACGAGCGATGATCCGCTACTTCTTGACTATCGGGGAATCAAGATGAACTTGACTTCCTCTAGAACTAACTAGGTAGCTAATTACTTATAATATGATGAACTAGGGCTTAGGTCTAGACTTGGTTAGACTTGAGTAGAACTGAATTGGTCTTGATATGAATTGAGAATGAGTTAATAATGACTTAGGGTTTCACCCTAGGGTCAAGTGGTCTTCTTATATAGCACTTGGCGATGAGCGAGGACCCTTGGATCAAACCGAGCTCCAATGACGGTGTAGATACAACCTCAAGGTCGGTGGTAAACCGACATAAAAATGTGAGGGCCGACGAGGCGACCCCGGCGGCCGGCCTAGTTTCTGGCGCCGCCCGGTATGGTGTCCCCTCGGTCTCTTGTTTCTTCGGTATCTTCTAGAGTGTTTTAGTCCACATTTAGGGTTGAGTTACTTCACCGTTAAGTCTTGTCATCGTATGGGATGCAAACTCTTCGATTCTCCTCGATCTTCTCGATTTTATCTGTTTAGTCCCTACAAAGTCATAGAATACCAAAACTCGTAAAAATATATTAATTAGACCCCTAGACTTATGTTGATATCCAACTTAAGCCCTTATTTCATGTTAATTAACTAATAATATTATGCTATAACGGTGTCAGCGGCCGGCGGCGTCTTGCGCCGCCATGGGCGCCATCGACGAGTCGACATAAAACGACCTCATCGCCCGAGCTACACTTGGGCACCACGACTAACAAGGAGCTCGAGATCATCGTCAACGCGCCATCGAGTTGCGGTCGGCCGCGCTAGAGTGGAGCCACCACTACGGCGTTGTCGGTACTTCCACCACTACTACCTCCCCCGTGATTCGGACCTCACGCACGACTTCTCGCTTTCGAGGAGGGCGCCCCCACCCGCATGGCGTAGCAGTGGGCTTCCACCTCCCCAACCGTCCACGTGAAGATCAAGCGTTCCTAGTGGCGTGCTTCTCCCTACGAGCACGCCTAGGCGCCCGGGATCGAGGGCGCCCGAGTCCTCCTCTTCGACAAGCGGCGACAATATCTTCCTCCGCATCGACAACGTCGTTGTCGTGAAATCTCATGTTTGGTTTTGGAAATTGATGACACTTTGTAATGCTAATCCTATTGCTCTAAGTGTGGCTTAAGAGATAGGATTGCATGAATGACGAAGGAGCATGATGATCATGAACATGGGCGATGATGATGGACATGATGGATCGTCAAACTTCGGTTGTGGGTTTGGAAGGAACCCGGAGATCAAGGCAAAGGTATAACTTGATAGGGTATTCTTTAGGTGATCAAGACACTATAGAGTGTGATCACATTATAGGCTAGATGGCCGACTATTAAGAGGGATCTTTGAAATCTCATGTTTGGTTTTGGAAATTGATGACACACTTGTCGTACTAATCCTTTGCTCTAAGTGTGGCTTAAGAGATAGGATTACATGGATGGCGTGGAGCATGATGATCATGAACATGGGCGATGATAATGAACATGGTGGATCGTCAAGCTCGGTGATCGGCATGAGAGGAACCCGGAGATCAAGGCAAAGGTATACTTGATAGGGTTTTCCTTTCGGTGATCAAGACACGATAGAGCGTGTGATCACATTATAGGATAGATGGCCGACTATCAAGAGGGGATCTTTGTTGGTATAAATTAGCGCACCACGAGAAAAATCCATCAAGCGCCGCGGATACAGATGTAGCTTTCACCGGGAGTATTGCAAGGTATCGATTTCCACGGGGCGTGAAGTGCACTAATCAAGATAATAAGTTGTCCAAGGATAACTATGGGTTTGTGGGGAGAGAGAAAGTTTCTAAGGCTTCTCTCTAATAGATCTAGGAATCAAAGATACTTTAAGATTTATTTATTATGGGACATCGAGAACACTAGCCACGGAAAGGGATGAGAAGGGGGCTAGGAAGCTCGACTTCTACGGTCCTACAAACACCAATCCCGAGCGTGGTGGAATACGTCGGCCGTCGTGGTGTCACCACACAGGGCTACCACAAACTATCCGTGGGATTGGGTGCAATTCGGGTAACCACTAGACTAAACACCATGCCTAATCTAATAATTACTACTCTAGCGTTATAAAGACTAGAGCACTTGATGCAAAGCGAGGAATCTAATAAATAAAGTAGAAGTAAATGTTGAATGAAAGTAAATAGAGACCTTAGAATTAATAAATAAAGAACACGGAGATTCGTTGAAGGCGAACTAGTTGCCGCAAGATTACAATGTTGATGAAGATCCGATAAGTCCGGCTCTTCAACTCTCTCCTCTTCTCTCTCCTTGATCTAATTACAACTAGATGAACTAGTTGAACTAGATGAACTAGACAACTAGACAACTAGAGGGATCTCTCTTCTAATTGAAACCCTAACTTTTGCTCAGAATAAATAACTAATGAAAGATAATGAGAGATAAGCCTTGGGAATTAGAATTTGGGCTTTTATATAGTCGAGGTGGAGCGGGTCCTTTTTTGTATTGCGTTTACAACTCTAATCTCCACCATTGGATCAAAAACCTTGAGCAGCGGTGTAGAAACAACCTCAATGTCGGTAGTGAACCGTCATAGGAAGATGAGGGCTACTGAGGTGGGACCCACGGGCGGCGGTAACCTAATTAACCTTGGCGGCGCCCGGGTGGCAAGCCACCTTGGCTTCCCGTCTCTTACGGTGTCTTACGGTATCTTCTAGAATGTTTAAGTCCACTTTTCGAGGGTTGAGTTACTTCACGGTCAAGTCTTGTCATGATATGTCTTGTATATTAGGAACTTTCTCCATTCTTTTTTGCAATTATTTGTTAAGTCCGGAAAGTCCGAGAATACCAAAACTTCGTGGAATTATGTCGAATTAAAACCCCTATACTCTGTTGATATTCATTTTAAACCCTTATTCCATGTTTAGTTGACTATTAATATTATGCTATACAGGGTGTCAACGAATGCCGTGACAATCCTTTGGTGAAGTGCTTCTAGGTCCAATTGACTTGAATATTACATTTAGGACATGAGAGCACTAACGTTCTTCTGCCTAATCGATCGACTTGCTAACATACATGATAACGTGATCATCTTCGGCGTGTTGGCAACATATGGCAAGAGGCGAAGCAAGGTTGAAGCAGCGAGGGCGACAACAAATTGGAGAACACGCAAGAATCGGTGGCGGGGCGCACGACCCAGGAAGGCCGGTCGTCCCGTCGGACACCGACGTAGGCCGTCCGGGTCGGTGGTTCGATCGAATTCCAGAGCATGTTTTTGGGACTTCTCTTGTGGATCGACCAGGACGCATGGACCGGAAGCACCGACCAGGAAGCTTGAAGATGTTGTCACCGTGGGGCGAGGGGTTGTCCCGTTTGACCGGGGCGCTTGAAATGGAGCGGCAGGACCCTCGGTAGGACTCATTTGGTGAGTCCGGTCTGGGCGTCCGATTGGCGCCAAAATGCCCATTTCAAAGCCCAACGGCTCTCTCTTTGAGTGGGCTCTATATATACTTGGTTGGCGGTATTGTGAGCTCTCTCTTGCACATTTGAACACTCCTACACACTTGTGAGCTTGTGAGACTCCCTCCACTCATCTCTTCACTCTAGCCTTCGATTCTTGAGTGAGATTGAGTGATAGAAGTGCATTGCTTGATAGTCTTGCATCTAGAGGCACTTCATCCTTGGAGAAGCCGCGGGATTTTGTTTCTCTTGGGAATTTGCATGGTTCCCTAGCGGCTTGGAGCAAAGGCGGTGTTGAGCTTCGATTGGAGCTTGTTCGAGGGCCACAATTGGTTTTGTGAGGGGTCGTTCCTTACCCCGCGGAGATTCGTGAAAGGAGCACTAGTGGATTGCTCGTGGCTTGTTTGATCCTCTCTTGTGATCGGTGGTAGCTTGAGCTCCCACCGGGGATTTGGCACCGTGCCATTAAGCTTAGCAACCGTCAAGTGAGGTGTATCGCCACAAGGGGACTAAGCGTCAAGCAAGCCACGTGAACCTCGGTGAAAAATCATCGTGTCAACCTTGTGCTTGCTCATTGGAGAATTCTTGGTGATCACGATTTGATTGGCTTCCACCTCTACACGCGTCAACGTCGGTATATCGATATACCTCACTTGAGCATTTACATTCGATATTCTTGTGTAGCTTGTGTAGTTTAGTCTTAGCTTGCTTGAATTGTTTTTAGCCTCTAGTGCTTGTTTTAGTTAGCATTTTTGCTCACGGGGGTAATCTAGCAACCTAGCTTTTTGTGTGTGATTAGAGATAATAGAATTGACTTGTGGCTTGCTTAGCTAGTTATTGCACCGCTTATTTAGCTTCTCGCCATCTTATTGACTAATCCGGTTGCTTAGTGTTGATGCAAGAATTTTTAATAGGCTATTCACCCCCCCTAGCCATTAGGACCTTTTCGGATGCCACGACTAATCCTTTGGTGAAGTGCTTCTAGGTCATTTGACTTGCATATTGCATATAGACTAGAGAGCACTAACTTCGTTCTTGCCTAATCGATCGCGATATGCTAACATACATGATCTTGAGATCATCTTCGGCGTGTTGGCAACATATGGCAAGAGGCGGCCTTAAAGGTTGAAGCAAAGGCGGCGACAAAATCTTTGAAACTTCGCGGGGAAGGAGCGGCCGGGGACGCTTGGCCGGGACCCGGCCTTGACGGACGGTCCGCTTCGGCGGGTCGGTCGGCATACGAGCATGTTTTTGGGACCTGCTTTCGAGGCCGGCGGGACGCATGATCGAAGAGTCCGGTCACCACCGGAACCCGTGGCCGGGCCGCATGTCCTTTGGTGTCGGCTATGGGGCGGCGGCCTTGTTCTACTCTGACCGGGCGCTGTTGGGGCGACGGACGCTTGACCGAACCCGCTGGTGAGTCCGGTCCATGTGTCCGGTCAACACGCGAGAATGTGTATGTTTGGCACCAACGTCTATGTTTTTGAGTGGGCTCCATATATACGGATGGCCGGTTCATTGAGCCCTCTCTTGCACATTTGAACACTCCTACTTGCTATTGAGCTAGAGATACTCCCCTCCACTCACTTGTTCATCCTAACCCGATTCTTTGGGTGAGATTGAGAGAGATTGAAGTGCATTGCATTGTTGATTGCGTCTAGAGGCACTTCATCCTTGGAGGAGGCTGCGGGATTTTCTCTTGGGAATTTGCTCGGTTCCCTAGCGGCTTGGAGGTTGAGGCGGTGTTGAGCTCAATTGGAGCTTGTTCGAGGCCACAGGTGGATTTGTGGGGTGGTTCCTTACCCCCCCCACCCGGAGGTACCGAAAGGAGCACTAGTGGATTGCTCGTGGCTTGTGAATCCTCTCTGTGATTTTCATTGAGCTCCCACCAGGGGATTTGGCACCGGCCATTAAGCTTGTGAAACATCAAAGTGAGTGTATCGCCACAGCGCGTGGACTAAGCGTCTTGCGGCAAACCGTGAACCTCGATGAAAAATCATCGTGTCAATCTTGTGCTTGCTCGTTGGAGATTTCATATTGATCACGGTGATTGGCTTCCACCTCTACACGTCGACATCGGTATATCGATCACACTCACTCTAGCATTTACATTCAATATAGTTGTGTAGCTTGTGTAGTTTGATATAGCTTTCTAGAATTGTTTAGCTCCTAGCGCTTGAATTAGTTAGCATATATTTTGTTCACCTAGGAGTAATTTAGCAACCTAGTCTTTGCTTGTGATTAGAGACAATAGAATTGACTTGTGGCTTGCATAGCTAGTTTGTAACCTTTGCTATATTAAACCCGGCCGTCTTATTTACTAGCCGCCTTGTTTAGTCTTTGTTGCAAGAATTTTTAATAGGCTATTCACCCCTCTAGCCATTAGGACCTTTCATCGACGCACCATCGGCACGAGGCGCGCCCCGGGTTGGGCGCGCGTGAGCGCCCAACGACCTCCTTTACTGGTGCGTCTCCTGGCAGCGTCTCCTCGTCCCCCTTCGTCGCGGCGAAGACGTGTTTTGCGAGCACATCCATGCGAGGGTATTTGTGCCCTTTGACATACACACGTTCCCAACTCCACCGCAGACGCGCCGGATGATCAAGCCGAGGCCGGACTACAGCGCCTCGGCCATGCGGCTTGCATGGATGGAGCGCCTCGTGCAGCCCTGGCGAGTTATAAGTTCGGCGCCTACGGCGGCTGCACCTCGACTTCTCCTTGTCCGACAACGACGGCAGATCCAAGCGGCGACAACGACAAGTCGGGTCCCTCTCATCCTCAACCCGCCCCGGCATCGTCACTTACGCCCGTCGGCATTCCCTTCTCGCCTACGGTGGGTTGGGCGACGCGTGGGACGTCACCTCGTCGAGCGGTGGGAAATGTCGTGCCGGGTGGGCCAGCCGGACGGGGCCCGGGCTAAGTGGGCTGAGCAGGCCGCCGCCCCGGCCCAAGAAGGGGCCCGGCGGCGGGGCGGGCGCGCCGCAGCCGCCTTCCCTTCCCGCTTTTCGATTCTGCTTTGTCTTCAAGTTAGGATTATCTTGGGCTTTTGGTGTGTAAAATGGAATATTCAATCTATAAGGAAGGTCCTTATTAGGAAATAAATGAATATTGCTTGTAAAGGTATTCCAATCATATAAGGAAACCTTATAGGAGATTGCTTAGGTTACAAGTCCCACTAGTAGGGCTATATTAGCAAAGGCATGTAATCTCTTTGGGGATAAGCAAGCAATAAAAACAGTTCGTATCTATCTCGCTCTACTCCTCAGCCGCCGCCGCTGCGCTGCCGACCGCCGCCGCGCCGCATTTCCGCCCGGACCACCCCGTCGCCGCTCCAACCGGTCACCACGCCAGCCGCCGTCGCCGCCGCCGCCCTGAGGCGCCGTCGTTAGGACACGCCGCACCCCACGCCACCTTCTCCGCCTCGCCGACCGTTGGAGACATGTCACAACCGCCCAATCGAGCGATGCCGTGGCATTGATGTATATATACATGGGCGACAGCGGCGATTGGACCACTTACATGGGAGGTGTAGAAAATGGCACCGCGATGAGAAGACATATGGTGTGTTTAGTTGGTGAAATATTTTTGGGTTCGACTAATGTCGCACTTTTCGTTTGTATTTGCTAATTATTGTCCCACTATGGACTAACTAGGTTCAAAAGATTCGTCTCGCACTTTTCGGTCAAGCGTGCAATTAGGTTTTTGTTTACCTATGTTTAATGCTTCATCCATGCGTCAAGAGATATGATATGATGGATAGTGTAGCACTTTTTTGGGTATGCTTTTACCAACTAAACATGCCTATAGTATTATAATGGCGGTTGTCGAGAATACCGCGGTTTGTAAAGGCTTATCTTAGGAAGAGTTTTAAAAAATACAATGGCGTTGTTCCAAAGAAGTATAAGTTCCAAATATGGAGTATCCTAGTATATTTTGCCAATTTCTCTGGAGAAAATAAAACTTATACTTATTCGGTTATATGTGGCACCCAATCGCTACATATTCTATGCCGACCACTTTCTATGATTAAAATGTTTTTTTGTATTAAAATGATTAAAATGTTTTGATGGCGATCTTTGATATGCACTATGTAATTAGTTATTATTTTTTTTTTTTTTTTTTTTATTACGTTTAGGATTAATATGAGCCCTCCATTTTGTTAGACTCAATGGTTAAAAAGTAGGAGGAACCATATGAGAGGACCTAAGTTGCGGACGGGAACCAAAATTCAATTGGGGCGAAACTAATGTGTAATTAATTTTGAAGAGTACAATGGTCTTTTCACGTCGACAAGAAGCTACTCCTTGTTAATTCGAATCAAGCGGCTTGTGAATCGGCAAACATGTGAATCTAATAAAAGTCTTCGTGCATCCCGGCTCCGGTCCGCCCGCTCATGAACCCGCCGAATAGCGAAGCGACACCGGTCTTGGAAAGCGGATGGCGAAGCCCTTCCCGATGGCGGCCGTGGTGGTGTTGTTCGGCCACGTCGAGCACGTTGGTCCTCTCGCGGATCCGTGGCTCATCCCTGCCATCTCGCGATGCCGCCGGGATTGTCGCCGACGGGGCGGAGCGGGAATTGAGCACGGGGGCAATGGACAAAACAAAAAAGTATAACCAATAGCCATATAAACTTGTTTTTTTAGTCACATAAATAATAGTAGCATGTTTCTTAAGTCTCATCTAAGAAAAAATTGGATATCTATCATTTTAAATTTAGCTCTATGGCTACCGGCAAGATCATAGGTCGTAATAATATTATCGGTACTAATTGATGCGACCAATTCCTTCTCGATACACTATGCGGTTGCTTATCGCGACACCCAATTTTGTGACTCAAAGTAAAAACGGCGTCAGCGATACAAAATTTGTGACTCGTCCAATTAAAATCGTCACCCATACCTTTTTTTCCACTAAGCGTAGTAGTGGCGTGCTTTCGAGAAATCGAGTCCACTGGACTGTTCCACGACTTGTTTCTCCCGAGCTAATGACCGTGACGCGTAGTTGGGAGCCGGTCACAGCGGACCGAAAAAATAATTGATTCAGTTGATGGAGACTCAAGTCGGGAATCAAGCCCAGGCGTGACCCCTCGTCCCCTGTTGTAAAACACACGGACTCTTTCCTAGAAGGAAAGGAGAAGGATGAATCCTAATCCTAGTCCGTTTGTATGTGGGCTCTTACCAAAACTCTCAGGCCTTGGGTGGACTATATATATGTGGGAGCTCTATGTTGTAAATACGAAGATTCGGATGAATAAAGAATAGTCTCCCTACACCTTGTGTCTATGTGTTCTACTTTCATTCTACTATGTGATCGTGAGAGACGGAGGGAAGGTCCTAACCGCCGACGGCGCAGCGTTTCATAACACGTTATCGGCCGACGACAAGCTCTTCGTCGACATCGCCGTTTGAAGTCATCGCCCGATCTTGGCACCGGCGCTGTCGCCGATGTCTCGCCCGTGACTTCGCCGACGGCGTCGACTTCCCGGCGTTGTTAGCGGAGCGGATCTGCTACCTCACGCACACCGCTACAAATGCGACTTTGCATCGACTCATCGTCACGCCGGCGGGTTCCCGAGCCTAAGGCTGTCCTATCGCGACGACCTTTGTTTTTCCTCGAATTCAAGAATAAAGGTGCGAAAGCACGTGTCGCGGATTGTGTGTTTACCTAGCCATTGTGTTAGGTTTTGTATTTTAAGTAAATCTGTGCGTGTAGTATTTATTGAAGTATGTACATACCCGTATATACAATGAGCGATAAATGTGCATGAAGACAACTCGCACGATAGGCTAGTAGCCATCGCGGTGCCGGTAGCCACCACGGGGCCATCAAATTAAGATTAGAACCACTTGTATGATCCTGCAAGATCTATTCTCATCATTATTAAAGTTACTGCGGTAACACTATCGGACTCAAAAGAGCCCGCGAACATATCGGCAAGAAAATCGCTACAATTGAGTTATTGGCGTCCTAATCAAGTTTGGATTGCATCCGAATCATGCATCGAATCCAAACCATCGACTAACAAGTTGTTGCCACCATCGTCTGAAGAAAACGTATACATGCATGCATGCGCGAGTAAATATAATTAGTATATGCCTATATATATATATATATGTTGACTTGCGTCACCGATAGCATGTGGGGTTAAAAAGAGAGCAAAACAAGAATACATGCGGTATTTATTTGTCTTCGTGGCTGAATATTTATTTACCTGCGTTATTTTGCACTAGCAATTTGCGGCTTTGTATGCGGCAATTGCCGTGCGAATCCGCGACTTACGTCGCGTGTTACCGATTGGCTCACACGCCCGACATACTAGGGGCTTTTTGCCGGCGTCCAACGGACTTCGCGGTCGAACCACGAAGTCACTAGCGGCGCATACACACACACACACAACAAAAAAGAAGAAAAAATAAAATTCTTGTGTGTTTCCTTTTGCCATGAAGAGCACGTGAGCTCCTTTTCCTAGTTTTTCTTACTTGTGTACATATGGAATCCGACACCAACGACCGAGAAGGCTTTACGGTAAGATTACGGGGCCACAATACCACTTGAATACGGCACCAACGCCAACACGCAATCATGGCAATCTTGGGCAAGCGGCTTGCATGTTTACTTGTCGTCTGATCCTGCGAGGCTTTGCCCAAACCCTTAATAGCCCATGATTCTTGCATAATTCAAGTATAGGTAATGCATATTCTTGCAAAATTGCTCCGATATATATATATATATATATTCGGCTTATATTTTAGGGTGGACAAAACCCCTTGGAATTTTTTTAGATTACTCTAGAAACATGGTATAAGGTGTATATATATGAGCTCTCTAAAATCTTGCATACCTTAGACTTATATCACCATTGAGAGGCTCGTATTTGTTTTTCCTAGCATATGAATTTTTTGGGTTAAATAAATGCTTGGTATAAATTCTAAAAATTTGCATATACCATAATCCTGAATAATGCTAGGATGCTTCTAAGAATATTTTTAATAACCATCCACTATCTTTTTGCACCTTGCTACTGCGTTTACATGTAGTAAACTTATATGCATATGATCCAAGTTATATTAATATGCATGCCATAAAAGAAGAAGAAATATCACGGAGTTACTGCGAATAGTAAATTATTTGTTATGGTCATTATTTAATCCATGTAGGATATTTTACTACCATTGAAGTGTAGTAAATTCAGCATAAATATTTCTTAATTACACTCTCGAAATGAGTATATGGCCGATAGAAGTAACAAATACATTGTGGGACTCCTTTGCATGAGTAAAATCCCAATATTATGATTACGAAATATCATATTGTATTGAAAGTTGAATTTTTCAAGCTTGTATGTCTAATCTTTTGCTCTATAAAAATAGCTTGAAGCTTTGTATTAAATGTCTAGAAGACAAGATGGTAAATAGATTTTATCAATCTACATTCTCGAAGAAATGTCTCTTGTATATATAATATCAAAGAGCAATGTAATACATGAAGTATTGATTTTACCATTAGAAATTACTCATGGAAATTGAGTTGGATTTTTTTTAGACAGTTTTTATGAACCGAGGATATTATGGATTGCAATAATTTTAAATATATGGCTTGCATATATGTTACTCCCCTTGAAGGCTTGTGACGGTATATCATAACTCTTGAATATAAAGCATGAAGCTACCGCTTGTCAAGTATAGAAGTTAAGACATGCGAGAATGTATATTATTTGGAACATATAAAGTTTCTCTTGAAGAACTTAAATCATGTGCTTATATATTTATTATCTTTGAAAATCATATCACGAGAAGTATTGATAGTAGTGATGGTGGTGCATTAAGTTTTAATTCCGTTGAATTAAGTGGCTAATGGTTAATTTGTTAGCTTGAAGTCTAATATTAAATATTTAATATTCTTAGTTGCAATTATTGTTATTACTTGAAGTAAAATGTGCGAACTTCTCATGGAATAAATTAGTTTTATATGTTTCACATATAAACAATTGCCAATTGCCTATCAAAATAATTTTTGCATTAATTTATCCACAAAGAAGCCTCAATTAACTATGAAGGTTATAGTTATTTGTGCATCATTACCATGTAGGTAGATGGAAAACTGAATTTTCTAAAAAAGCACATGAACAATTGGACTAAAAGCGGCATATTAATTGATCTTGGAAGCATCGATTTAGCCAAATCCTAAGTATTTAATACTTTAGTCCATGAACTAAAAGTTGTATCCTACCCTAAGTCTATTGTTGTACATTGAGCAATTACATTGGATATGTGAATCTCATGCCATAATCAATGAATATTAGAAGTATGATTGGATTCTATGAAGCATTAAAAGTGACTATTCATAGATAATGCCACGAAGCAAATCGCTACTTGAAGTAATTATGGCATCAAAGGGGGAGAAATTTTGGGTAAAGGCATAAGAAGATGTGGATAATATATAGGCATAGTCGTCCTAAGTCGATCTTTAAGTGCATGTATCAAGACTTGAAGTTTCGCCCGCGTCCCTTCCAGTAGGAGTTAACTTTCTCTACTACACTAATTGCAAGTAAGCTTGTAGCTTTGCATTTTGTTGTTATCTATTATGTTAGACTGAATTCTAA
This sequence comes from Hyparrhenia diplandra, assembly GCA_015847255.1. NCBI lineage: Eukaryota > Viridiplantae > Streptophyta > Magnoliopsida > Poales > Poaceae > Hyparrhenia > Hyparrhenia diplandra. Next base: position 27,148 of record JADLZK010008326.1, read on the forward strand.
CGTTTCACATTACAATCGCATATGTATCTCATTGAGCTACAAGTATCTCAACTCTTGCATGAATATTAGCATAGCGGCCTATAATTGTGGCTAGTAGCTATCTTTGTGCTTCCCTCATAATCAAATTGGCTAGCTAGCATGCTATGTCTATATGGTTCCGTTGAACTAAGGAATGCTTTGCTTTCAATGCATTGCATGCATAAGCAATAGATTGATCTAGGGCCGAGAAACGACCCTAAGATCGGGGAGTGAGTTTATGAAATTTTTTCTCAATGGAGACTAACCCATTTGATGGGATTTTGAATTATCGTGAAACTAAGATAGTGGATAACACAATTATCATGATTTAGGATTTATGAAGAAAAGGCATTAAGGGATTTTTGCATTAATGGCAATTAGAAAATTCTAGAAGAAATTTCATGTGAACTTGTATGTTGCGTATCTATATTTTTTTTAGTATATGGTCCATATTTTTAATTGTATGAGTACTTGGATCAATTTATTAGGCTAAATAATAAAGAAGCTAGAGAATGAAATAGTTTTTCTAAACTATGTTTTGTGCATACCAGGGCGAGAACATCCCCGAGTTCATAGGAATGATGAATATTCTTAAGTGCACTTTAAGTACTAGCTCACTTTGCATAATGAATAATAACCCCATATTTAAATATGTGCGTGAATATTTTCCATAAAACCTAATCATAGCATACATAAATGGGGCTCCACTTGTAGTTAGAGATATATGAATTTGAATTGTTTTAAGCTCATGATAGGGGATATCTATTGAAGTATGCTATTAAAGATCTAATATTGGCATTAGGGGGAGAGAGCCTATTTTGAACGCCAAATATTATTTCGAGGAGAAGAAAAATAATCTAGAAAATTTCCTTGAAGCTTGAAGCGGGGAATACTATCACGCACTAAGTCAACTAATAGTTTGACTAATGCTCTTGTGAAAGCATGAAGCGGAGTATATGCGGATATTTTTATAAATGAGAGGAGTAACTTGAAGTTATAACCCGAAGTTTTGTTTACGAATAGTAAACTAAATATTGCATACTATCAAGCTAAAATCTACGGGGGGCGCTTTGTGGGTTCTAGTTTTGTGTATACTTGTTGAATAGAAATAAAATGAAACTCCTCCATTCTCATGAAGAGAACACCTCATGAAGAAGGTTGAGCACCTCATGAAGAGGATCATCATGAAGATGAAATCCAACATACTAAGCGGCATCATTAGTGTTGGATATGTAGAACAATATACCATCTCTTGTTTGGGAAATGACGAGGAGATAAAATATTCTCACATTGTGAGAGTATTAGAGAAGAGAAAATAGTTGTCGACAACACTACCTCTTTAATTGTGAATGTTTCTCTTGTGAGAACCGGATCAGGAAAATAAAGTCCATGGCAAAAATCGCTTGTAGCGATTATATCGAGTCAATGAAGAAAGCAATTGAGGTTGAATCTCCTATTAAGAAGAAATGAATGTTACGCTATATCTCGGCAAATGAAACAAATGAATATCGAATATCTTAGGTTAATAAGTGGATTATAAAAATCCATATAATTCGAAGAATATAAATCGCAACTTGTAGAAATCTCATACTAAGTATTAAAGTCTAAGGTATATATATATTCATGAATGAATATTGAAGTCTCAAGAAGAGCATGTCCTAGAAGGATTACAATCATTGAATGATTTTTATAGTGAATAACTCAACGTTATTGTGTATATCACTCATCCCTTATGCATTAGAGTATGTATCTCATAGAAGAGAATTATTAATTCACTAAGAATTAAAGTATATTCTGAAGAAAATTAATCCATGAAGGATTTACAGTCAATTCTTGAATAAACACCATGCATCCACTGAAGTGAATATAGGGAGAGAGAGAGAGAAAATGAGGAATCTTAAACACCATGAAGGTGTCATATAAACACTCGAGAAAGTGTAATGCTAGCAATGAATCTATCATCCTCTAAATGCAATAGAAAGAATAATGGTGACTTTGGTATTTAAATTATCCCCTAAATGCCAAAATATAAGACTGGATTTATTATTGAATGATACTATAAAAATCTTGAAGATTTGTAGAATATACCATTTCAAAATCCACTAAGGAAGAACTATAAAGTATTCAAGCTTGTATAAGTTTGATACACTATCTAGAAGATGTTGAATATGAACTTATTTTTCCCCGTAATCCTCACGAAAGGATTTATTATCTTGAAGAAGGATAAAATTTATTTGTTTTGCACAACAAGTGGTTCTTTTTGCATGAAGCATATTGCTCTTTGTTATACCCATATAATTCATGGAAGAATTATAAGCCATACTTTTGAGTCAAATTCAAATGATGGCTTTGTGAGGGAGCAATTTTCTTGAATTTACCTTGAAGGTAATTGAAACCATTAGAATTATAAAGATCATATTTTTGCTAAAACATTAAAGTTTATGCATAGATTATGAAGATCAATTTCTATTCACGAAGAATAGAGTATCCTCAAGAATATATGACCAAGAAGGTTAAATGTTGTACTCTTTTTTCCTATGTGAGTTTTTACTAGAAGGTTTCTCACACAAGGTTTTTTAATGAGACAGCATGTGCAATGCAATTAACGAATGTGATGTACTCTTTTCTCCAAGAACCGTTTTTTTCCCTTTGGGTTTTGGATGGAGTTTTTGACGAGGCATATGCATATCGTGGTAATCGCCCAAGGGAGTGTTGTAAAACACACGGACTCTTTTCACCAGAAGGAATGGAGAAGGATGAATCACTGTCATAATCATACCGTTTGTATGTACGCTTCTACCAAAACTCTCGGCCTTGGTTGGACTATATATATGTGGGAGCTACATGTTGTAACACGAAGATTCGGATGAATAAAAATAGTGCCCTACACCGCGTATTACATGTGTTCTACTTTCATCCTCTTATGTGATCGTGAGAGACGGAGGGAGGGAAGGTCCTAACCGCTGACGACGCGTTTCATAACAGTCCCCTCCCCTCGGTCTCTGCGGGTCATCCCCTCCCCTCGACGCTCGCCCCCTCCACACCCCAACCCACCGGCGTTCCCTCGGCCTCCCTACCAGCGTCCCCTCGGCAGCTCGGCGGACCCTTCATCCCCACCGGCGGCGTCGACCCCGTCATCCCTACCGGCGCCTCTCTTCTCCAAGACTCCAACAGCAAGGGTGACTGCGGCTCTACCGAGATCCAGATCGGGGGCGCCAGCGGCGGCGGCCCCGGCCCGTCCCCTAGCGGCGGCCATGGATCCTGGGGTGATCATCATCCAGTGGAGGGCGAGATTCACACCACCGCCGGCCTCACCATCGATGGATCCAAGGCGTTCTCGTCCCCACCTCCGGCATAGCAGATCCATTGGCGCGGCAGGGGATGGTGGCGCGTGGTGGCTTCCCCGTCCTCCTTCCGAGGACGGCCTCGTCCTTCCCTCCGGCGGCATCTTCCTCCCCTGCGGCTTTGCCTTCTCTCGATCTGGTTGTAATGCCTCTGAACTCCTCAATTTTCCTACTCGTAGTTTTACTTTTGGTAGTGATATTGTTTGCATATACTGAACTGATGAGAAAAGTTTACTAGCTGAATCTTTTTTTTGTTATACTGCTATATGTATGCACAACGATCTGGTAGTAATATTATTTTAAATCTATGCATCTGTTTTCTACCTGAATCTTTTGGCCCAGTCATCACACAAGGTTACTAACTGAATCTTGATGACTAACTAATGACTTCGTGAACTGCAGTAAAAAGAATAACCTGAACTGACTCTATCAGTTGAACGTTTGTTTCATGTTAAAAGTCACTTTTAGTTCAAATCTATTTGCTAAGTGCTAATGAACGTGAACTGCTTGATGACTGAGACCTGGTGCCTGAATACTAAGTCTGCTTGATTGATGGTGCAAGAGAGCTGTTGCTTGTGTTAATAATTACTGTATCTCTGAAGAATGCACCCTTTGTTATCTTCCAGTCCTTTCTTGGTTTGAATTAATGTCTAAATTATATTTAGGTGCTTTTATGATAGTCTTCCATTTATGATGAATACCTAAATATACTGCTTTTCCAGATATGTGTATCTCATGATTGGGGGTAAAAAATACTAGAGTTTTGGCTCCTGGACATCATGAATATTTGAAGTAAGTGACCATCCTGTCTTGTATAATGCTTAAAATTTGCCATCTTATTGAGTGGTGGAAGTCTGATGTCTGAATGGAGCTTGTACTTTATGCACTGAAGTGGTACCACTGAATGTGCTTTAGTTAAGTGACCATCCTGACATGAAAATTTTTCCTATTACTTTATGCACTGAAGTCGTACCACTGAATGTGCTTTAGTTAAGCATTGAAGTCTGATGTCTGAATGGAGCTTGTACCTTTGTGAGTGTAAGTTAGGCCACCTATTCTAGACAACTGCTGAAACCACTATGATTGGGCCTTGGTTTTCTGCTCATGAGAGGTTAGTGTGAATTGCTCAAGAAATGACACTCTTTGTTTGAAATTTATATCCATGTGACAATATGCTAGGTAATAAGTTTACTATTGTTTTACCCAATCACTAATTTGTGTGTGCCTGCCTTTTCCATATCTGTTAGATAACAGGGCAGGTGTTTGGTTATGCAACGGTGATGGTGGTCAGGAGCATATCCTGGCAGTGCTCTACATAGTTATCAATTTCAGGCAAGTTCTTCAGGAGGGGTAGTGGCTGTGCTGTCTGTATCATCGACTCAGGCTGTGCTACTTCCACCTCAAAGGGTAAGCCTTATTTCTTTTCTCCATGTGGTTAATTGGCCTATTGAATATACCATTTATGTGATCTGCAGCATGATTATTGAGGGATCTGAATGGAGTGATCAATTAGGGATCTGAATTTCAGTGATATTGCCTTTGTAGAAATTTGAAAATTTGAGTGCTTGCAGTATTATTGAATATTGATCCATATTTTGCACTGACTAAATGATATGCATGTTTTTCTGGCACTTGCAGGCTGGTCCTGGTACAATTGCAGAGGCACTTATAAGAGGACTTCCTATTGTCCTGAACGACTCATCCCTGGACAGGTCAGTGTTGCTCTGTCTGTTAGTATATACCGTGGATTTCAGCCATCGTCTACAGCTCTACTACCCTATCAAGTGGCAGCATCACTTATTTGGTTTACTGAAATTATTCTTAAATAGGTGGGCTGACTAATTCTACACGATTTCTTGGTAGCTGCAGCTATAGTAGTTCTTTGATATCTTACTGCTCTGATCAGTTAGCTCTCGAACTAGCTACAAGAAACAAATATAGTTGCTGCTTGTGTAGGATTTACTGAAATTGTGACAGACCTTTGCTTCAAATTGAATCATTCAGTTAATCTCTAGCCGTCTTGTGTGTTTATGGCTGGATGCTAAGTCTACATTAGAAGGTGAGTTTCAGATGATTAATAGGCTAGTACAAGTGTACAACTTCCTATTTATACTGCTACATCTCTAACTGTTAATACTGCTAGATATATGAACTTATTAGCTGTAACCTTTGTTTCTTTGATATTTATACATGAAACTTGCAGGTTCTTGCTCTTTGTGATCATCCATGCATGGTGCAAGAGATCGACACATGTAGCATTGCCTGATACACTAATGTGTCTGCTGTTGTTGTTGCTGTTAGTTTGCCCCGACCATCTTCCTGATTATAATAGCAAGTTTTGAATTTCAGGGTTGATGGCTGGAAATCTGGGAAGGATAGCTTACGCACACCAGTCAGTGCACAATTGGCGAAATTACAGCTTGTGTAGTTTGTTTTTGTGCGATAGTTACAGCCTCAGTACATATAGCAACCTGTCACCTCTTCATAGTTATGGTGAATACTCCATGTAATCAATAGTTTAACAGACTTGCTATGCAGTGTGGAGTATGGTGGATACTCCCATGTAATCTATAGTTTAACAGACTTGCAGTATGGAGTATGAACTGTGTACTACTGTGAAATGTATCATATTACAAATAAAATGTTAGCTTCAATGATGTGTGTGTATGTATATATGGATGATCCTATATATGTATATGTATATATATATATATAGGATCACCATATTTTTTTTTGTTTTCTGAAATAGCTATTGGTGACGCGTATTGGCTACATGTGTCGCAGATAACACCTTATCTGCGACACGTATTGGCTACATGTGTCGTAGATAACACCTTAGACCATCTGCAGCGGCGAACGGGATGGCTTCCTGGAGGAGAAGTTTACAGTAAAATGCGCTGCAGCGGGGTACGTTACTTGCTCCGGGAAGCGCCCGCGCCCTGGAAGAATACCGGGAAAAAGTGTCTGTACCGGAGGTCCCCATCATGCGCGCGAGAGAGAGATGAGATGAGAGAGGTGAGAGAATAATCGGTGGGCCCTATTGTTTTCACCGCTAAAAAACATTATAACTCACAAACCAAAAGAGTAAATTAAATTTCGATTGCACTATTGAATTCGTTTTAATAAATCCTTCAAAACTAGATCACACATGGATATATTTAAAAAAATTATAAATAGGCCCCACTGCTCGTAGTTGGTATAGCAGTAGAGATATAAAGAAGGATGGGTCGCGGGAAGATGATGAACGTAAGCGAGTGAATCTTGATGATTAGGATGTATAGAAGGAGTAAATAGAGGAACATGAGTGCGGATAGTCTTATCGCGACACGTGGTGGCTACACGCGTCACAGATAACACCTTATCGACGCGCGTGTAGCCAATACGGCGCCGCAGATAAGGTGTTATATCCGCGACACACGTGAACCACGCGTGTCGCAGATAAAGACCTTATTAGTGACGCCGTAAATACGCGTCGCACGAATATATGCCCTTATCTCGACGAAAAGGGTGACACTTGTAAAACGCGTCGCCGATAGCGATTAACAATTGTCGCAGATAGCGATTTACGGCACAGTGATATAAAGTACATCGCCGCGATGGTGAAGCTGACGTAGATGACGACGGCGCTGGCAAGGATGGGGATTATCATCGACTTGTATCCCAGAGCCAGCCCGATTCTGTCATTGGTCGCAGCGCGGTTCTACAGCGTCAGGCGTAAGAATGCACAGGGCTGTATTCATGGGTAGTGTAGTATTATGTGGCGTATACGATGATCAATCCAGCCCAAGACAAATTGCTTCTTCTGGATTAATAAAGGAAAAAAAAAAGAGCGGCTTCTAATCTTCCAGATGCTTGTGAGTACCGAGACGACGAGCACGAGCTGCTGGAACGTCCGACCGGGCCAGTGCAGGCCTCCAGCAGCCAACAGCGGGCTGGTCCTGAGCACGCTGACCCAGCCGTCACGAGGGGGAGCACGCTGACCCGGCCGTCACGAGGGGCGTGTCCCGGGACAGATTCATAGTGTCGTGTCGGCACCGACATCGGCCAGTGCATAGGCTTGCGCTCCATGGTGCTCGCTGGCTGCCGGGAGAAGAACACGTCGCCACTAGGATGATCCTCCTCTCTGACAGGCAGGACACTTCCAGTTACTGGACGAGCGTCAGGCCCGACGGCACCAAGAGCTACACGGCCAGTAGTGGCGGAGCCATCCTGAGTGCGTAGGGGGGAGGGCAATTTAAAACCACACTGCTACAGTAATAACTACTAACCAAAATAGTATAGAAAGTTTATGGAGACGTCTTTGTTTGTTCAAGTTCTATGTGAAAACTAAACTAATGACAACAATGAACAACCTAATTAAATTAGCCGAAGAAAAAATAGATCAAAGAAGAATGGACAAATCATTACTTCAACAGCCACCTATGCGTAGATTTGCAATTTAGCATCGGCTACTGGTAATGAGTTTATGAGCTTTGTGTGCGTGGATGGAAGCAAACAAGTTGAACAATTATTCTCGCGGTCACAAATTGGCAACATGCAGCCATGCAAGACTCCTAGTGTGAAGGAGAGTAAGTATTGCTCAATTGCATGCGATTGCATCATGCAACCATACAAAAATCTAGTGGTCATGGCTGTGTATTCACGCAGATCAAGGGAGATAATAAGGTACAAATATATAATACTAGCTACTAATTGATCTTAAATTGTACATTATATTTCATGTTACTATAAGCATGTCAGAGTTGGGCGTCGGATTGAAATGAGGAGAAGGTAGGGCGGCCCCACATGTCAGAGTTAAGAGACGAATCCGCACTTCATTTCAATTGACTTCTGGCGTTCTGGGATGACTTCTCAGCTTGACTGGACGCGCCGTTCAGATTCCCTGGCGTCCGGTCACCATTTTTCAGCTTCTTTTCTGTTTTTCTCCACGGTGATCGACTTCTCCCAACCAAATTCCAAGTCAAGTAAGAGACAAATAAACACTAGTTGGAACATAGTATGAGAGTCCGGTCCAGTGTCCGGTTACCGTTGTACGCTGGTGGTGGTTCTGGTTCCACGACCGAGAAAGAGGCGCGACCTCTGTTCCGTGGGAGCGAGTCGAGCAGGAAAGCGGTTATCGTGCAAGGGGCTTTCCATCGGTCGTGTGCGCAGGCTAAAATCGATCATCGCCTATATGATTATGGGCATCACCAACTTCCTCAGAATCATTTGAATTTTTCACACCATTATAAACCAAACTGAAGTGCCTATGCACAACACATGCATGTCCGTATCACTTAGTGACGGATGTTCAACCTTGTGAGAGTTGTTCATTACCACATCCTCAAAATCATTTGAAACTTTTTGGAATGACCATACATCACAACAAGGTGGTCATGACAAAAAATGAAATGCAAAAAATGTCGATACTTGTGTCTCCTATCTTTACCATTGTCCACAACACATTGATAAGGTGCAGCAGTTGATACAACACCATCTATTTCAGACACATTGTACAAATGACGATGCTTAAATGTTTGGACAATTTCATAAGACATCTTTACGCCAATCCAGAAATGGCAACACAAAAGGCATCACACAGAAAATTTCATAAGACATGAATCATAGACAGGAATATAGGGCATTCCATAAATATCATTTTCAAGTTCACAAGTCAACATAACCATTCAAAAGTCTCCCAGGTGGCATCACTAATAGATGTTCCAGATGCCACCAGCTACTAACTACTAAAGTTATATATTGGGTTAAGAGTTCAGATGCAACCGACATTCAAAAGACCACAGGGTTGCACAAAGACAATTGCATCACAATTAGACAAAGACAAATCACTTGGGTGACAGCTCCTTGAGGATGGCAAGCTGTCCATCCTCTCCCGCCATTTCAAAGGCCATCATGGCACCTTCTCGAAAGAACAACCTGCGGGGCACCGACCCAAAGGTTTGGATTCTCGCTTTCATGCACCCTTTGCCGGACCTTGAGAAGCGGTTTGGCAACCTTTTCTTGCTTGGCTGCCCCCGCTGGCTCTTCATTCTTCTCTCCTTGCATTGGAGCCTTGTTCTCCAAGGTGGTGTTGAAGCCCGACAATAGCTGGACCATGTCTTGAAACAAGAAAAGGCCTTTTGACTTCTTGCTGGAATCGCCAGTTGCTCCTCGTACTATTTTCCTATACCATCCAATCCAAATAAAGCTCTTGTCGTATAAAAAAATAAAAATGGTTAGACAAAAGATAAAAATGTACAAATAGATTATACTAGCTAATAATTGATCTTAAACTGTACATTATATTTCATGTTACTATTAGCATTGTTAGGATGTGCTATAATTATTTATGTCAAAGAAACAACATAATAGCTAGTATATGGTGGCAGATCTATTTTTTTTTCTCTTATAATTGTTAAACGGCTCATGGAATAGCATGGTATCATCATATATCTATCACCTGAATCATCATATATCTAACAGCATTAAAAGGCACGAACTGTTGTATGTATTGTCCTTTACATGTATTACATATCAAGGATCCTACATACTCCCTCCGTCTCTAAATAGATGTCATTCTCGCTGAGGAGTCAACATTTTCAAACTGCCGGCAATTATATATTAAAATATATAAATATTTATGCTAAGTAATTAGTATCATCGGAAAGATTTTTAAGTCTAGTTTTTTAATAAATTTATTTGAAGATATAAATGTTGCACGCGTTTTTTTGTACAAACCTAGTCAAAGTTGAGAAAATTTGACCGGCACGCACCATAGCGACATCTAAAAAAGGGACAGAGGGAGTACATACCAAACTAAAATGGCTTATATCTATATTGTTTGCAACAAGTGTAAATTAATACTGTACAAACTTAGGTTAACAGGGCCGGCTTTCTTCTCTGTCTGCTGGCAAAAATATTAAAGAAGCAAAAAGGGTATACTCCCTCCGTCTCAAAAATAATTTGTCATGTTGACTTTTAAGATGTCATGTTTGACCGCTCGTTTTATTCAAATTTTTATATAAACATCATCCAATTTGATGTGATTTATTTTATTATTAGAGATACTTTAATAATAATTTATTTATTTCCTAAATTGTATAAATAATTTGAATATTTAAGTGGTCAAACATGACATCTTAAAGTCAACATAATAAATTATTTTGAGGCAGAAGAAAGAACGAACTGCCTACCGTATTGCAGAGTGGCCGTGGTCGTTCGTCCATCGTCTGGAGGCTTCTTCTCCTTTCATGTCCTCCTCATCTCAACTTTGCTTTGCCTTTAACGGTTGATGAGTACCTTCATGACGTAGAGAGAAAATAAATTTAATAGACGGTTATTCTGGTAAAAAAAATGCAGTATTTTCAGAAGGGTCGGTGGTATGTGCGGTAGCGCAGAGACGAACCTGCACTCCCACTCCTCCGCCGTTCGCAGGACGTGCAGTGATGAATGAGCAGAAACGCCTGGCAAGGAGGGTGAAGTGGTGGATGTTGTTTGGTTTTTGAATTTGGTTGACACCTTGCGTGGCAATTGATCTGGCGAGCGCAGGGTGGACAGAAAAAGGGAGCGGCCACGAGGCTGAGAAGAAACAGAAGGAAGAGGAAAGAGATGGAGGAGGAAATGGGAGCATAGAGAAGAGGTTTTAACAGCTCAATGCTTGGACGTGGATGCAGAGGACGGCAAGGCGCTCCTGCAGTGCCGGTAGGACGGAGGGTTCTGTGTTGGGGTGGGGAGAGAGACGAGGCAGGCAGAGGATGGCCCGGGGCTGTGGCCGGATGGGCAGGGCTGCGGCATGCAGCGCATGGCGAGAAAGCCCAGAAAGCTGGAGCGACTCGTCACCTCCGGCCGCTGCTCTCGCATATGGCGATGCATGCTGTGGCCGGACACGTGGACGCTGCCCCGGTTCAGATTCACCAGTGGATGCTCCGACAAGGCTTTGGGTTACTCCACGACACCTTCTGACCGGCTGTAGACTGTAGAGCCCATTGAAGCTGCCAAGCCGTCGATTCACAGCAACCCATGGCACCATCCAAGATTCCAGTCTCAAGGGAAACGACACGGGATTCGTGATGCAGGCGTGGAAAAGGGCACCGGCTACAGCGAGCGGCTCGTCACTGATTCATGCAGGATTCGTGCCCTCACAATTAAGTTGAACAGGTAGCTTCTGAAAGGCGTGCTGCTTCTATCAAGGGCAGGATCCATCAGACATCAATGATCCACCAGACATCAATGATGGAGCGGGTTATTTTCAATTTTTTTTTATGTAGAAAAGCAGAAAGTCATCTGTACAAAAATGATTTTTGAACCAATTATTTTCATAATATTTTTAAACGTTGCTTTTTATCTTTCAGCTCTTTGAAACGGATAAAAATAAAGAGGTCGTTCTATTAGCTGTGACCACTGCCTTCAGTGATTCAGTCATTAGCCAATAGGAGTGACACACAACGAGTAACTTTGCATTGCATACTGTAGCGGTGGCAAAGCTTAACGACGTTTGTTTCCCTGACCGGCTATTTGGCTGCTCATGGGACTGAAGTGTGCATGCAAGGTCACGAGGACGCTGCAGGCCTGGCATACCACACGCCAAAGCCAGCCATGGGGAGATGTGATTAGACGACTTGGCCTGCTTCAATCATACTCCCTCCGTCCCACCGAGTTTGTCACCCCCGGTTTCCGTGCCATCTTATTCAATCTTCGTCTTATTCAAATTTTTTACACAAATATAATTTATTTTGTTACGACTTATTTTATCAATGAAGATACTTAAATATTGATTAATTTATTTTATGATTTTCATAAATATTTTGAATAAGACGGATGGTCAAACATGAAGTTCAAAGTCAAAACGACGAACTCCATGGGACAGAGGGAGTACTCCCTCCGTCCCACCGAGTTTGTCACCACCAATTCCGTGTCATCTTATTCGATGTTTCGTCTTATTCAAATTTTTACACAAATATAATTTATTTTGGTACGACTTATTTTATCAATGAAGATACTTGAATATTGATTAATTTATTTTATGATTTGCATAAATATTTTAAATAAGACGAACCACCAAACATGAAGTTCGAAAGTAAAAAAAACGACGAAACCCATGGAACAGAGGGAGTACTCGGTACAGTCTATAGGAGGCCAGCCAGCCCCTCTGCAGCCACTAGCCAGCTGCATCACGCGGAAGCAACCGACGATGAAGAATTGCTGAGAGGTTTCACATTTCTGTTGTGCGGTTTTTAGTTAGGTGAAATATTTTGAGTTCGGGTATTGTAGTGTTTTTCGTTTGTATTTGTTAATTATTGACCACTATAGACTAACTAAACTTTAAAGATTTGTCTTGTTCTTTTTTAGCCAAACTATGCAATTAGTATTTTTATTTATCTAAATTTAATGTTCCATGCATACGTTAATAGATTTGACGCTGACGGAAAAACTGTAGCACTTTTTGGGTTGGTGCATGGGAAGCAAACAGGAAATTGGCACAGTTGGATATCACTGTAGCACTTTTCATTTTTATTAAATATTATCCTATCATAAGATAACTAGGCTTAAAAGATTTGTTTCACAATGTATATTTAAACTGTGTAACTTGTTTACATAAATTTCATACTCTTTGTTGATTTATATTTTATATTATTTCTTTCTTATATCATAGAACATCTTTATAGTTTTCTCCGTAATTTTGATAAAACTTGAGATGATTTGAGTCTCTACAAAAATGACTTGAATTAGTTTAGAAAGAAGGGAATCTGTGTTTAGTTACCTGAAACTGTAACACTGAATCTAACACTGTAACATTTTATTTGTTTGTTGTAATATTTTTTCTTATCATAGATTAACTAGACTCAAAAGATTTATCTCGTAAAAAGTACTCCCCTCCGTCCCTAAATAAGTGTCACTTGCGCTTCAAAAAAAAACTACTACCAGCTATATTTTTAAAAATATTAATACTTATAGTATATAATTAGTGTCATTGGAAAGATCTTTTCATATATTTTTTATCAAAATTATTTAAAAGATTCAAATGTTGCACGTATTTTATACAAATCGACTCGAATATGTGGCATGTACACCAAAAACGTCACTTAAAAGGAACTATTAAATTAGTTTCTCCCTCCATCCGGTAATAAATTCACGTTTGAAGTTAAAAAAAATCCACAAATAAGAGGTCACGATGGCACTGTTGCTTGTCGTACCTGGGGCTGCTGGTGCACATAAAATTATTTTGTTTACGTGCGTTTTATACTTTATTTATACATCCAAGATTCGATGCCACGGGAAATTCAATCGATGCATGCATGCTTTCAATTCGATGTCTTTAATCAGGGGCACATGGCTGGGCGCCATCGTCAGACATGACCCGGTGAGTAGGATGGCTCTCGCCATGCATGCAGACCTCCGTCCTATCCGATGCAACGCAGCAGCTCCCCACCTCACACGCTGCTGCTCCCTTTGGACGGTGGCAGGAAAGCTGCCCGCGTCTTCACGTCGTGCCTGCTGCATGGACGGCGGGCATCCACGTGAAAATAAAGCCTGCACCAATGTATACTGGTGCATGACTGATGGCTACGAGTCCGTATACTTTCGATTCGATGAATCTGTGTATGACTGATGACTACGTACTCCTTATAAATGCAATTCTAGAGAGGTTTCACATTTCCCTTGGGCCTTACTCGGAAGTTAGAAATTTTGTAAATTCGACACGGTAGCCATAGAAATTTTGGAATGGAAGGAATATTTGTTAATTATTATCCCATCATAGACTAATCGGGACTTCAAGAAACTTCTCGTACTTTTTAGTTAAACTGTACAATTACTTATTTTGTTATGTATTCAAAGATTCGATAGGATGGGGAATGGTAACACTTTTAGGGCTCGTGATGGGAACTAAACACCGATATGCAGAGACAACACTAGAGAGGGGGCACTAGAGTGGCTGAGATTGTTGCAGTACTTCCTCCTCAGAATATCAATAAATCACTGCTCCCTCGTGCATCCGCTCGCAACGCAGCAGAACTGCCCAGCGGTGCTCCCTTGGACTGTGGCAAATTCAAGCAAAGCTACCTGCCTCTTCACGGCCTGCAGCAGCCACACAAATCGGTGTGCGAGTCTAGCCAATGTGCCACGCATGGTGCACAAATCGGTGCTGTGTGCATCGAGTTGTCGAGGGTCTCTTCTGTCGCTCAGTGTTGGTACAGCAATGCCACGCTGCTCCACGCTGCTAGAGAGGTCATCTGGTGACATTAATAAAGCCTGCACCACTTGCAGCGTGACCGGTCATCAGCTCAATGCAATCTTGGATGCTGCCATGGGTTGATGTGACTCGACGACTTGGCTACTTCAATGGCTCTACAGTCTAGTACAGCCTTGAATGGAATCTTGGATGGTGTCGTGGTGGAGGAACCAAAACAATGCCAAGCAGTCGTCGGAGGTCGGAGCATCGTGCTGGAGCCCTAGTTTTTTCAAACCGACCCGGTGATCTGGCTAGAAAATCGGTTCAATGGTTTATTGGTCAACCGTTTATAAATGTTGAACCGCCGGTCCGAAAAGAATTAGTCCGTTTTATCAAACCGGCCACAAATGGTTTGAACCCGTATATATAAATATATATATTGTAATAATTATTAATTGATAAATGGTAAAAACATAATTTCATTTGTAAAACCATAAGGTTCTATGCAGATACATATATACAATGACATGTTCTTAAAACCCAAAACACATATTAAGATATATAAAACACATCAAAGGATAATACGTCGACCATTTACAAAGTGGTGCAAAAGAACTTTTAATAGTAATTCAAATATTGACCATTGCAAAACAATCTTAAATGCTAAAATAAAGTGTGGATATATTATTTGTCTAATTTGGAGACGAAGATATAATTTTGTGAAATTTACAAGGCGTTAAAGTCTTCCGAGCTAAAGTCCAAACATATTAAGATTTAAAAAAAAAAAAATCCAAACATAGTTAGCTCAGGCACGGCAACTGTGCAAGCGTGAAATTAAAAAAAAAAAAAAAAACTTTAAACTAAACAAAAGTGTACCACACACGTGGTAACATGCCAGGCGGGGGCCGACGGTCCTACCCAAGCAGCTGCCAGGGACACACACCATCCACGAACCAATCAGGAAGCATCAAATCATACTGCAGTACTGCACTCAAACATCAGTTTTTCAAACCGCCCTGGTTCACATGGAACCGGCCGGCCACATGGAACCGGCCGGTTCACCGGTTTAGTGAAAAACCGGCCGGTTCAACCGATTTTTCCGGTCTGAATACATGGCCGATCTTTTAAATTGCCGGACCGTTTTAGTTGACGGTTTATTTGCTTGAACCGCCCGGCCTGTTCGGATGCAAAAAATGCAATGCGCCCTGGTCCCTGGTCCCTCGTCCCTGGCGAAAATTGTTCAATCACCTAGGGGTGTTTCCGGTGAAATGGTGGCCGACCGTCGCCGATAATTTGTTTGTATTACTTCTCTTGTAATTATCAGTCAATCATATATGGACTAAGTAGTGCTTAAAAGATTCATCTTGAACTCAAGCCGCCAAACTATGTAATTAATTATTTTATTTACCTACGTTTAATACTCTATTTTGGTTAAATTATTTGATGTACTGAAATAGAACTTTTGGGTTTGTAGAAAAAAGAGAACACCCCCTATTTCATCAGCTATAAATGGAAAAAAAGATGATTTAGTCCTTTTATTTTATGGTTTAGCCCGAATTACATTTCTTGGTCCACCCCCGAACTAGTACGAGACATAAAAAGGAGTTTTGTGTTGTGAAAAAAAACTGAAGTTGTTTAGTTAAAACATCTCTAAATCTTAGAGTATTCTCTTTCAGTAGCTATAGAACGATCTTTTAATTCTATTCGTTTCAAAGAGCTGAAGGACAAAAGCAATGTTTAAAATATTATGAAAATAATTGCTTCAAAAATCATTTTCTGATTGTACCGATAACTTTCTTCTTTTCTACACCAAATTTTTTTTTTGGAAAATAACCCGGTCCATTACTGATGTCTGATGACTTTCTGCATTAGAGGACTGGACGATAGTCTAAATAGTTAGCTTCCCAGGACTTACGCGCTCTATTTTTTCTTAATGCAAAGCCCCTAATTAATCGGAGGTTGGATCTAGTTTTTTTTATGACTTTCTGCATTGAACCACGCCTTTCAAGGGGAAAAAGCCTTGAAGCTAGCTGTTCAACTTGTGAGGGCGTGCATGCTGCAGGATAAGGTGGTGGCGTGCTCGGTGACGAAGCCGCTGTATGTAGTGTAGCCAGTGCCCTTTACACCACGGCAGCCAGTCCCCGATGCCGCCACTAGCCACCCGCATCACGCCTGGCGATGCAGAATCAGAATTGCAGGTTTCACATTTGAGACTGGATGGCCCCATGGGTTGACGTGACTCGACGACTTGGCTGGGCTCTACAGCCAGTACGCCAAGAAGACTAAAGCAGCCAAGTTGAGACGATTTTTTTAACCTAGTTATCCAATAATAGGATAATATTTAATACAAACAAAAACATGATACAGTGTTTTTCTGCTTGATACAATGCTTTTTCACACCAAATTTGCCAAATTTTACACCACTTTTTTGACATCTAAAACACACAGCCACAGCCGATTCAAAATTACAGAGAGGTTTTTTTGGAATCTTGAGATGGTGTCGTGGAGGAACCCAAAGCAAGGCAAAGCTGCGAGCACTCGTCGGAGCATCCACTCGTGAGCCTCTACAGGCCCACACCTACCCGTCCCTGTCCACTTATGGTGCACTGTTGGGTGTTGTATGTATAGTACTATGCGCTTTGGCAAGTGTGTGTGCTGCCTGCAATAACATTTATATTACCAAAAAATATAATTATATTCTTTGTTAGTTATATTTTATTGTATTTCTATCTTATATTGTATAGTTTTCTTCATAATTTTTGAAACTTAGATAATTTGAGTCTCTACGGAATTTTCAGAATAATTTTGATGAAACTTGAGATAATTTGAGTGGTAAATATTCTACGGAATGATTTGCCTTGTAGATGCACAATTAGTTTTTTTTTTTTACTAAATTTTTTATACGCCACTGTGGCAGTTACAAGGAGGATTGTTTTCATGCTTGTGTCAGCTGTCCCCATGCTGTGGCTCTTCGGTTGGCCATGAGCGCCATTGGGCTCTCCCTTCGGAAGAGGATTTGTGCTACACAGGGCCCCAGTGGCTCTTGATCCTAATGAGTACCCTACTGAAATTGTGGCTAATTTATGTATGGTTTTTTGGCATGCTTGGAGTACCCGCAATGGTGTGTTAAGAGCAGGTCAAAAAATCTCGATTGAAAGCTCTGTGGTGTTTCTTACCCGTTATATGGAGTCATTTTTGCAATGTCGCCAAAACATCTCCAAAGCTGACAGTAAAGGTAAATCATGTATGGTGGTATTAGGTCCGAACAAGAGGACAGGTATTGCCAAAGTTCAGAAGAAGAAAAAGATGGATGCCACCAGACCCAGGTTGGATGAAAATCAATGTTGATGGAGCTTACTTGCCCAATTCGGGTGCTGCTACGATTGGAGTTATCATCAGAGACCAAGAGGGGCGTGTACAGCTTGCAGCTTGGCGTTGCCGCGTTGCCTACGCCAATGCTGGGATGCGGAGGAGGCAGAAGTTGCAGCTTGTTGTGAAGGATTATCTCTTGCAGCGCGCTGGCCGGACGTTCCAATGGTGCTCGAGACGGATTGTGCGGCGATTGCGGAGAAGCTTCATCGTCATACGGTTGATCGCTCCTTACATTGGTCTGCAGTTCAGGGGAGGCCAGACTGCGTATGCAGGAACTCAACCAAGTCCTTGTTTAGATGGCTAAAATTTCTAAGACAGTCGTGAAGATCAGTCGGGATCAGAACAATGCAGCGCACCAGCTAGCGCATCATGCTATTAGGTCCAGTAGCAGTGAGGTCTTTTTTCTTGTTTTCCAGAGTTTGTTGAGTCATTTGCTTGTAACGATGCTATTGGATCTTTAATAAAGTTCTGTTTCGCAAAAAAAAAATTAGACGCCACTGAGCCACCCGCATCACGCCTGGTTTCGACGACTTTTGGCTGCTTCAATCAGTTCTACTACCGTACACTCTACTGTACGAGAAAGCTGGAGCGTCAACTGTAGCAGTCCGCGTAGGGCCGCCCGGACTCGTCACCTCAGCTCTGCTGCTCTCGCAAGTGGCCATGGCCATGCCTGGTTCCTCAGCATGTTTCACACGGACAAGATTCACAGCCAGTGAACAGTGTGCCGTAGCACCGACGCCACCACTCCAAAACTAAACGTCGGCGATCGACGCCCCTCTTGCCGTCCTGCTCCTGCGGCCTCGTCCCAGTCCCTATATATAGTAAGTACCAACGCAAACGACACCAGTATATTGTGTACAAATACCACCAAAACCAATGAAGGAGGTGACGATCGAGAAGAAGCAAACCATGGCCGCCGCCGAAGAAGGAATGTGCGCGTGCGCCGCCTGTGCCACCGCCGCCGAAGGGACGACGACGCCGAAACCAAAGAATCCATCGTCAGAACTGATTTAGAGTGTGCGCACTCGCCTTTCCTTCATCATCCTGGGCCTAGCCATCAACGGCGCCGTGCACTTGTTCCTCGACGTCTGGCACAGCTTTGACCAGAAGCACGGCCCGGGCTCCCTCGAGTTCAACGTCACCATCACCGCCGTCGCTGGGCTCGACCCTGCCAAGGATCTACATGCGGGTGGTCCTCCATCCAGCGTTCAACCTGAGCCTCCAGGTCGCCTCTCCTCGCAAGGCGGGGTGCGTGGAGCCCGGCACCACGGTGGAGGTGTCCTACCTCCGGTCGGGGTGCCGCTGGCCACCGGGCCCGTGCCGACGTTCTGCGTGGCCGGCCGGGAGCGCAGGGAGGAAGGCTCCATCGTCGCGTGGGGCGACGGCGTGCGCCTGCCGGAGCTCCTGCTGGTCAGCCTCGCCACGGACATGCTCCGCGGGGATCCCGGAGTTCGGCGTCAAGCTCATCCCGGTCCCACAGTGCGACAACGGCGAGGCGTTCTGCCACGACACCATGGACGTCATTTCGTGCTGGGCTAAGGTCGGCGGCGGTCCGGCTCCGTGTAGCGTCTCCAAAGAAAGAGTTTCTTTTCCGCCGGTGCCACGTCCCGGCGTCGCCAGTAACTCGGCACCTAATCTTCCACAGCCCTCGGCAGCATATCTTCCACAGCCATCAGCAGCATATTTTCCACAGCCATCAGCTCTGTAAACCTGTCATTGGTGCTTTTCCTTTCATGGTCCTGTGCTTTTCCTTTCATGTAGGAGTATGGTCCTGTGTAATGATTAGTACTTTTTCCTTTCATGTAGGAGTATGGTCCTGTTCAGCATTAGTAATGATTAGTACTTGGGATGTGTACTTATGTTTATGCTTTCATTTGACTTGTAGTAGTATTTCGTATCCACTGTTCTTGCATTGGCGTCATGTATGCATTTGGTATGTCTCAGTGATTTCTTAATCCTTGGTATGTCTCAGTGATTTCTTAATCCTACACATTGTCTAAGGTTTCGCTTTTTTTATTCTAACCAGTTTTATATAACGGAAAATTATGACTGTCACCATTCGGTTTTTGAGTGAGTGATTAGACAACTGCGGTAGCCGGATGACTGGTCTCCCCACCGAGCGGTAGCCGGATGGGATGAGGTGCGGCACGCCACTGCGGCAGCCAGCGCGCACGCGACGCGCAGCGCTTGAGAGAAAGCTGGAGTGGCAACAGTATGGTGGTGCCATGGTATGGTGGAACCCAAAGCAATGACAAAGCTGCGCATTTGTCGGCTTACAGTTTTGCTATTTACTAGTACTGTATAACAAACTGGCTTAATACATCTTAAGAAAAGCTTGAGGATAACAAGTTCATGGTCATGGGCCTCATACACTATTGTTCTCTTGAAAGAGACTGTCAAGAGCATTATAAATGCAGCAACGACGACATTGATCTTTGTTCATGGTCATGGCTTAGTACACTATTGTTCTTAGGAATAGGACAATGACTCCATGAAAGGGCGCCGCTGATGAACAATTCAGATGATCAAAGGTCGTGATTTCATGAACAGAACAGCGTGAACAATTCCATGTAGTCTTGAAAGAGAATACAAGTTTGGACTTCGTAGTCTTGAAAGAGAATACAAGTTTCTTAACACTGCTTTGTTAAAAGAGACGTTGGGGGGAGAGAGAGAAATGCCTACGCCCCTTTCCTCCACGGGGGCGCGAAGGCGACCGAGGCGGATGGGTCCCCTCTTCACCGACGGCGTCTCCCTCATCATCGACGGCGCCTCCGTGAGGAACCCCGCACCCTACTCATCCTAGGGGTTCCTTGGCCGGGTGGGCGCGTCTCACCGAGGACTCCGGCCCGAGTCCACACGGGCGCGGGAGAGGAGCGAAGGCGGGGATCGCCATTCACACCCGAGGACCTATGGCGGGACCGTCGGGGAAAGCTACACCGGCGAGAGGAGGCTCCCGAGATGGTAAGCATTCGATTCCACTCGCAGGGGGCTTCCACGGTGTGGGGAGTAGGATTCGGGTCCGAGGGGAGCTCTTCACGGGATGCGAGGATGCCGGGAGGCAATCCCGATTGATCTGAGAGCTTCGGCGGTGATCGCTCATCCACCCATGGGGGATCGGGGCGGGACTCATGGCGATGTCCGCCCACGGGAGGTGGAGAATAGGGGTTCTGCCCCGCCCGAGATTTGGCCATCCATTCGGAAGGAATTGCACAAACGGCAGAGGTTCCCAAAGGAGATTAACCATGGCTCCAACCATGTTCGGCAAGTTGAATTAATGCTTGTAGTATCGGCCGACACAGGGAGGTCAACAGCGGGCTCGAGTGTTGAGGCCGATGACATTATGCGCCATTTGTTCCACAGATCAACGGATTGCGACCTCTCCGAAGTTAGCTAGGGTGCGGATCATTTGGAGGAGTCCATGAGGAGGATGATGCTACTTGGGGGAATCGCAAGGGAACGCGATGAACCAGGTCAATTCTCACCGGAACCAAATCCCCGCTAGCCCGGGGGCGGGAGGTAGGGGATGAGTTTGAGCCGGGTTGGGCCATGATTTTTGGCTTTGACCACTCTTGGACTCCAGCTAGGCCAGACCCAGGTTGGTATTGGATACCCAAAGGGAGGCTGACTATGGATATTCGGTACCCAGCCTCAAAGGAGGAGGTGAGGAGATTTAGCTATCTAGCCAGAAAAGTTAGGGTTACTCCACCGCCACCACTCATCTCATACTCATATGCCGTGCTACCAATCCCACCAAACAAGTAACCATGGACAATAGAGAGAACTCGCGAGAATAACAATCGCCGTTTGGAGCCATGGATGGAGGAGGATGATTTTTGGGGGGGGAATCCAGAGAAGGATCTTCAAACAAATCAAGAAGAAGGGAGATTACAAGGCTAGAAGATTTGAACAGCAAGGTAACCAGAACTTCCATCAGGACTATAGGTATCAGGAAGGGCGTGCCATGAATCTAGAGAGGGGTCCTCCTATGAATCATGGTGGACCTTCTGAGAACCAACCTGAAGGTTGGAAGCAAAGCCAACAGGGTAATTGGTAGAAGAATCAGCATAGAGGATGGCCCCAGAATAATCAAGGAGGGTGGAACTACAACCGGCCAGAATCAACAGGGAGGTGGGCACAAAATTCAGGGAGGTTGGAAGCGATGGGGCGAGGGAGAATTTGGAATCAACATCCCCAAAAGGAATGGGCTCCTAAACAAGTTGGTAAGAATCCACCTAGTAACAAGAAAAAGGGGTTGGACCTTCGAACCTATAGATCCTGGCAGATCGAAGTGTTACGAGATGCTTGGAGAATGGTCATCATCAATCTGATTGTACCCAAGAGCCCGCGGTGCTACAAGTGCAAAACCGAAGGGGGCCGGGGGTGGGCATTGCAAGAACATAGTCAAGAAAGTACACATGTTTGGTTATGGTATTCTGGACTGGGTTCTATGCTACCAACATCCCCCGAGGCAAAGGTAAAAGTGGCGTAAAACTCTTGGAGTACTAATGATATTGAATGGGGATGCCAATCGTGGAAAAAGGTAGACAAAGAACTGAAGCATCCGGTGAGGGATGGCGGGATTTGAGGTCGGAGAGATCAACAAGCGGGAATTCTCTGGTGATTTTCCCAGACAAAGGATCTTTGGACACTTTCTCCAAACTCACCGAATTTGTCATGTCAATCTATGGACTTAAAGGGAAGCGGTCAAGTGTTCGGTGATGCAATTACTTCTTCTATTCTTCACCTTTGCTTGGTTCAGAATCCACAACATTCGAATATGCTAGAGAGGTTGAGACAATTAGAGATTGTTAGTTTGGTGGTTGAACCTTTGGCGCTTGATGAATTAAGCTTAATCGAGAGATGGACCTGTCGAGGGGCTCAAGGAAGATGTAGGAATCCAATGGCGGTCAAAGGCTCTATTGAAATTTTCTTCAATGGAGTGGGGGAAAATGATTAGATTTGAGGTAGAAGATGCTAATGGAAGAGTCGGTGAAGACAAAAGGCCCACGAGGGACAAAGAATGCCGATGATCCTAACAACAACAAGGACAATGATAAAGGATATAGGGAGAACGAGCAAGAAGGGTACCGGAAATCTGCTCGATTTGAAAGAATTGACAAAGACATGGAAGGCATTCAAAGAGGATTATGCCGAGGATGACTTGGAACCAAAATGAGATGATAATGGCAATATGTCCATTGTTGAACAACTGGTACCTCTTGCTCTTGTATACCCCGATCTTGTTATGAGCATAACAATGGAGAGAGGCTCAAAAGCCGATTCTTCCATAGTGGGGATAGAACATTTGACAAATGGTGAACAAGCGAGTAATGAGATAGACAAATGTTGTTGAAGATGCTTTTTTCGGTCCAACATCTAAGGAAGATGGATCTCGATAAACGTAACACAACTCGGAATCCTATTTTGGTCCCAGATGATGATCATTTTGTGGTACATAGCTTGCGGGGGATTACTTGATGCCAAAAGCTAAGTGGCCAACCCCGGTGCTAATAGAGCATGAATCGGCATCGTTTGGGAACTCTTACACAAGAAGAGTCCTTGGTGGACATCAACGGGGACAAGGATATCTATCATGACAATGAAGCAAGGAATGTAGTTGACAAACCCGTGAGGAAGACATCATGGATGATATTTCTAACCATGAGCAGGATTCAGATGGTGAAGGTATCTCCAAAGGATGGCAAGTTTCAGGTGCAAAGAAGAAAATGAAGAAGAAAAAAACGAAGGGAATCACTATGGCTACTAGGACAAGCAAAGGGACCCTAGGGATGGGATCCCAATCATGGAGAAAGCCATCAACAGGACTACACAAAGAAACTCCATCAATGGTAACATTCACCATTCCTCTAATCCTTTCACTATCTTAAATAATACTTCTTCTACTATCCTCCAAGATGTTTTTAGTGATTTAGGATTAAATATGGATAATGTGGAGGAACAAATTGATATCTTCAAATTTGAAGAATTAGCTAGAGCTTCAAAATTTGAAGCTAACTACAAGATTTACTTAGAAAAAAAATGAATAGTAAATCTCAACCACAAAATGATCTCGACCTTGCAGAGCTAACCATGGGGGTTATCTCTAATAGTCGAGAGAGATTGGTGAGCCTTCCATCAAGGAGGATGGTGGCATAACCACTCGGATGGTGCTTTTGAATGTTAATTCCTTAAGTGTTTCCAATGAAGATCATGTATTGGAATGTTAGAGGGCTGGGTAAAGTCTTACGGGGAGGAATTTAGATAAGAACCACATCTATCGAGGAAAATGTGGATGTGGTAGCTATTCAAGAAACCATCAAGCAAAATTTTGAGGATTATGAACTAAAAGAACTGGCCGATACTCATGACTTTTCCACGAAATGGATTCCGCCCAAAGGCCATTCGGAGGTCTACTAACTGGGGTAAGGGTAGATTGTTGTGAAATAGAGGATTGGAAGGAAGCGAGAATTCTTTTTAGGGGTGTTGGTTAGGAATAGGATTACTAACCACAGGTTCTGGGTGGTGAATGTTTATGGCCCAGCACATCATGATATTTCTGAAGATTTTATCTTAGAACTTAGTAGCTTTTGTTAGCAAGAAGTAATTCCTATCTTGTTAGGTGGTGACTTTAATTTGATCGAGGAAGTAATAAGGGCGGAATCGAGGGGTCGGGGAGATCCAAGACTCATGGAGTTATTCAATAACTTCATTGGTAATTTTCAACTTAGAGAGATTTTTGTTAGTGGCCCTAGGTACACGTGGTCTAACAAACAGAGAAATCCAACTTTGATCAAGTTAGACGGGATCATTGCCTTTGTTGAATGGGAATCCTTTTATCCAACTTTGCTTTGCTTGGGCTAAAGCCGATTGATCCGATCACTCCCTCTTTTCATCAATACGGTGATGAGGGGCACCAAAGACCAAAATATTTTACTTTTGAAAGCAAATGGTTTCTCATGGATGGTTTTGATGATATGGTTAAGGAAAGATGGCTTTCCTTCCATCACTTTATAATAATGAAGCTTATTCTTTGATTTACCGGCATGGGTGCACGCAATCTTTAAGGAAGTACCTAAGAGGTTGGAACATGAGAATGATTGGAGATCAGAAAAGAGAGAAAATTAACATATCTAAACAAATAGAAAGTATTGACTTAGCGAGGAGTCTAGGCTTCTCACTTTTTGATGAATGGGAAGAAAGAATTGATCCGGAAAATCAACTAGAACAGCTAGCTAAATTAGAGGAAGCACAGTGGAAACAAAGGGTTGGAAAAAATTGGATACTCGAGGGGATGCCAATACAGCCTTTTTCCACCAATATGCTAATGGCGAGGCGTAGGAAATGCACCATAACTCACCTTGAAGGGGATCGAGGGTGAAGTAAGCGAGTCGAGGAGAATATTATGACTCACATAGTAGATTATTATAAGAAGTTGTTTGGTCACAATGATCCATGCGGCATGGAGCTTAATGGTGATTTTTTGCCAAATAATAGAACCACGAGGGAGGGGAGACAAATTAGATCTTACAAAGCCTTTCTCTAAGGAAGAGATTTAAAGTGTTTTTCATGGAAATGAGGATAATGCGGCTCCTGGCCCCAATGGGTAAGGAGCAATTTTTTCAAAGATGCTTGGCAAGACATAGAAGAAATAATGCAACATGTTTGATGATTTACGGCATGGTAGGCTGGATATTAAAAGGCTCAATTATGGGGTGATTATTTTAGTTCCTAAAATCAAAGAAGCTAATTCTATCAAGCAATATAGACCCATTTGTCTCTTAAATGTAGACTACAAGTGCTTCACTAAAAAGTACTTACTAATAGATTAGTCCCCATTTGCCAATAAGGTCATTGGTAATAATCAAATTGGTTTCATTAAAGGTAGAAATATTTTGGAGGAGTCCTGGTGTTGTATGAGACTTTACATGAACTCGGGGAGAACTAAAGGAAAAGGTCTTATTCTGAAAATTGATTTTTTGAAAGCTTATGATCGAGTTAGGTGGAGTTTCTTGGAGCAGGACACACGGGGAAAGGTTTCCCCACCAAATGGATCAAGCGGGTTATGAGCACTGTTAGGGGGAAGGGTATTATCAATGTGAATGGGGAAAGGAGTCCCTACTTTAGGACCTTTAGGGGTTTAAGACAGGGGTGATCCTCTTGTCCCCTCTCCTCTTTAACATAGTTGCTGATTCCTTAAGTGTTATGCTGGATAGAGCAGTAAGTAAAGGACATATTAAAGGAGTTCTTTCTCATCCGATACCGGGGGTATTTCACATATACAATATGCCGATGACACAAATCATCATGGTGGACACTTGAGCATAGTATTAGAAATTTAAAATTAATCCTTTCTTGCTTTGAGTGGCTCAACGGGTTAAAGATTAACTATCATAAAAAGTGAAGTGGTGGTGTTTGGGGTTTCTCAAGAAGAAAAAAAAAAAAATGGCTAATATGTTGAATTGTTCTCTAGGAACACTCCCAATGAAGTATCCGGGGATACACCGGTGGATGATCACTTGGCTATGGGGGCCTTTGATCCAATGATCTGAGAAGATGATCAAGAGGCTTGACCCCGGATAGGTAAATTCTTGACTTACGGTGCTAGGTGTTTGTTAACTAATACATGTCCTGAGTAGCATTCCTCTTTTACGTATGGGCTTTTATCCGCTAAAAAATGGAGTACATGATAGGATGGATAGTATGAGGGCCAATTTTCTCGTGGCAGGCAACGAAGACAAATTTAAATATCATATGGCAAAAATGGAGATGGTCTCCAGACCTAAAGACCAAGGAGGTCTTGGAATCATTAACACAAAAATAATGAATGAATGCGGATTGTGAAATGGATATGGAAAATCATGCAAGAGCCCGATGCTTTATGGTTTAAACTCATACAAGCTAAGTATTTAGATGAGGATGGTTTCTTTGGTTCCAGTGGGGTAGGGGGGTCTCACTCGAAAGGGTTACATAAAGTAAAAACATTTATTTCATTGAGAGTCAGATTTGAAATTGGGAATGGCAAGAAATGTAGATTCAGGGAAGATTGTTGGATTGGGCAAGTACCCTAAAAATCACTCATGAAAACATATACAAAATGGCTAGGAGCCAATGTGTACGGTTGAGAGCTTTTGGGATGGGAACTTGTTGTGGATACAAAGATCACCAAAGAACTCTTCGAAGTTGTTCGCAGGGTTCTATCCTAGCCTGCGGCCACAAACAACTCCCAGAAGGCAATGGAAGCATAGCTACGGTGACTTCTGTTGTAATTAGGATAGAACACTAGTCAGGTTACCTTGTTTAGAGTTTGGGTGTTCGGTTCCTCTACGGACAACCCTCTTTGTATCCGACTAGGAAGCATGTTCCTTGGCTCCTTAGACTATAAAAGGCGGCCAAGGAACACCTCGTAGAGGAGAGAGCACGAATGCATAGGACACAAGCTTGGCCACGACCAAGCCGTAAGCTTCATAGCCGATTCCGGCTAACCCCATCAATCAAAAACAAAGCTCACGCCGACCGGGCGTAAAGGTCTTTACTCGATCCTTGATCGAGGGCCGAACCAAAGATAAAACCCACGCTCTCAATGTCACCGCCAAGAACAAAACCGCCCGGGCTCCGGCGTTCATCGAGGCCCAAAAAACTGCCGGTTCACCCGTGGCGTGCTCTCACCGTAAACATCGACGGTACCGACGCGCGGTAGGGGCTCGCCGTCGAATTTCAGCATAAGAGTCCGGCGGACCACGCGACATCATGAGTTCACCGGCGAGAAACACAATCATCTTGAACATGGGCTTGCGAGATCGACGAGATCGACGACGACGACAAGACTCGAGGCTGCATCATCGAGGAAACCAACACCGAAGAACCGTAACTCATCGAGAAGCTCCATCAACTAACGCTCACCGAAGCCACCTCGAAAACAGAGAACAAGTTCGAGCTTGCCGGAGTCGCGCACGGAAGGACCCAAACCCGAAACCAACACGGGAAGGTGGAGACAACCAGGGCTCAAGCGCGGACTCCGAGAGCAACTCGAAGAAAAACTCCTACCCCGGCTCGGATAAGGGAAACTACTCCAACTTGGAAACTTTTTCGACCAAGTCTATCTTGATTCGGGAAAAGAAGGTGAATCGGATATAACCCCGGACACCAGTCTAGATTACCTTTCCGGTTTCCCTACGGGGACTACGCAACTCGCTCGCGTATTCAAGGAGCGCCAAGACAACTCAAGAGAAGAGGCTGGAGATTCCTTTGGAGGGGCGCACAAAGAGGGCTCATCTTGACAAGAACCCCGGAGAGGAGTGCATCATCCATCGGCCAAGAACCCTCGACGGAGCCAATCGTCGGGACAATGGCGGTGATCGGGAAAGACCAACACCGCAATTTCTACCCCCGACGGAAGGAGTGGCGGCCCAAGGCTACATCCACTAAACAAGTCTTTGTGGTGGCAACCGCCCGCGCCCGACATTAACCGTCGGAGGCCCCCGACATCGAGTCCATCGACGAAGGCTTATCCAACATCTCGGCGGATGAAAGGACCCTTGAAGACGAGAAGGAGAACACCAACGTCAAGAAAGGTCAAGAAAAACAAAGTCAAGGGGGACGCCGAATCGAGCGAACATATGCTTGCAAGCCATGAACAAATATCAAGCCGATCTACACGAGTACGAGAGGATAAAGTCCAGAAAGAGAAGACGGCGACACTCAAACAGTAACTCGAGAAAGGCTACAAGGGTTGATTGGACCGCTCAAGACCGCTACATGGACCTAAATGTCGAGGAAAGGCTCATCAAGGAGGCCTTGCGTAAGGCTACCCGTGAAAGAGATCCCAAAACATCACAGTCAAAGGCGAACGGCTCCACGCACCAAGAAGTCGATCCAACGTCTTCGAGAATTTGGGGAAGGCCAAAAGGCTCCAACAACTCTAGGCCGCCTGAGAGGGATGGTAGACAGCACTAAAGACCCCCCCGAAGGAAAGCCCGCGCCCCAAGACCAAGCCGACCCAGAAGAAGTTAATCAACATATCAACCTCTCTTGGAACTCATCCAAGAGAAGGGAGAACTTCAGGAAGCCTCGAAGAAAGAACGACGGAAGCTACGACAGATTTCCTTGCTTAGCGAAAAGATTGCAAGAGGTCAAGTTACCGCCAAAAGTTCAAACCTTCAAACCACTCAAAATATGATAGGAAAACAGAGCCGAGACAATGGCTCGAGTCTACTCACAATCCATTGAGTCGGCCTGGAGGAGATGATGATTTATAAAAGCCGTTTTCTTTCCCATGGCCCTAGAGGCTCTACCGCCCAATGGTTCGACAAGATTGAAGAGAGCTCAATCGGATATCTTGGGAGGACTTGCGTAAAGCATTCTCGCAAGAACTTCGCAGAATCATCACCCATACTATTACTCAGCCGAAATAAAAGCCTCAAGCGAAGCCGGAGAATCCTTGAGAGACTACTACCGAAGATTTGGGAGATGAGATCCCAAGTGCATGATATCACCGAAAGGGAAGTGATAGACGCCTTCGGCAATGGAATTTTCTCAAGATGGCGGGTTCTCGGATTTTCTACAAAGACAACCCAAGGACAAACGGCGCGTTCAAGCTTCTTGTTGAGAAGATGATCGGAGCCGAAGAAAGAACCCGAGATCGCTTCCGGAGAGAAAGAACTTAGAAGGCCCAAAGAAGGAGCGGTAACAACTCTCAACAAAGAAAAAAGCGAGGACCAGGACAACACCGTCGCAATGGCGGAAAAGTCAAAGAAACCATACAAGCAGAGGGTTCAACAACAACAACAACAATGGCGACAGAACAGAGGCAATATCAAGCTAGAAGACCTACCCTGCATCTATCACCCCGAGCTCCCAAGACATGCTCGAAAACCGCACTACATTCCGGGAAAAGTACAAGGGAGGAAACAACTCGCCGGAGGGGAACAACTAAGAAAAACAGAGAAGAAGCCGGTGAAGAGCCGAAGACGGAGATTTTAAAGCAACAAGATCTCGAACGTCATATTCTCCTGAGTACCCGGATCAAAGAGCAAAAACAAGATAAGCTAGCACTCCAGATCAATCATGGCAAAGCAGAGCCCGCAACACCGCGCTACCTCAATTGGTCTCAATACCCTATTCAGTTCACCGGGGAGGATCAAGTGGATAAGTGTGGGAAACGCCGCCTATACCCTTTGGTAATGTGGAACCTACAATAGCCGGAGTAACCATCACCAAGGTATTGATCGATGGAGGAGCGTGGCTGAACATCATATTCTCGAAACACTTGACAAGATGGGACTAGACCCTCTCCGGAGTAATCGCTCCTTCCAGCACTCCCTTCTATGGGATAGTACCCGGATGAGCAGCCATACCAGTTGGACAAGTCACCTTGCCAGTTACATTTGGATCTCCATCCAACTACAGGACAGAGTACATCAAGTTCGAAGTGGCAGACCTCGAGTCTCCATATCACGCCATCATGGGAAGACCTGCTATTGCAAAATTCATGGCTATTCCACACTACCCGTATCTTCTACTAAAGATGCCGGCACCATTTGGGGTTCTTTCCATCAAAGGAGATCTCAAGAAAGCTTTCGAGTGTGACGTACAAGCCGTCGAGATTGCAAACAAGATAGGGGAGCTCTTAGAGAAGAAGGAACTCAACCAGATGGCAGAGGAAACAAATCCAGAAGAACTCGAGATACCAGCCAAGAAGCAAGCAATTCTAATTCCACCAGAGGAAGCTAACGCCAAGCACATTGACCTACAGACAGGCGATCCATCCAAGACGGCGATCATCAGCGCCCACCTATCTCCAAAATAGGAACTCGCGCTCACCAGCTTCCTAAGGCAACACAGAGAAATATTCGCCTGGAAACCGGCAGACATGCCCGGTGTCCCAAGGGAGCTGGCCGAGCACGTGAATCGACATCAATATGGGATCCAAACCCATCAAGCAAAGACTAAGGAAGTTCTCACCGTAAAAGAAAGAAGCCATCAAGAAGGAGATCGCGAAACTACTCGTAGCGGGGTTCATCGAGAGAGATCCTACATCCCGACCGGCTAGCCAACCCATTTCCGTACAAAAAGAAGAACACCTCAGATTGGCGCATGTGTCCGACTACACGGACTGAACAAACAACGCCCAAAAGGACCCCTTCGGGCTACCAAGGATTGATCAAATAGTGGACTCCACGCGGGATCGGCTCTACTATCATTCTTGGATTGCTATTCAGATACCACCGATTGCAATCGAAGAAAGAAGATCGAGCAAGACCTCTTTTATCACCCCTTCGGTGCCTCTTGCTACAAAACAATGTCCTTCGATTGAAAAACGCCGGAGCAACGTATCAAAGAGCGATGAGACTTGTTTGGGAGAGCAGATTGGCAAAAAATGCCGAAGCATACGTAAGACGACGTAGTGGTGAAGACAAGAGAACCGAAAACTCGATTCAAGATCCGGAAGAGACTTTCAAGAACCTCAACAAATGGAAATAGAAGCTCAACCCAACCAAATGCGTCTTCGGAGTACCATCGGGCAGCCTACCGGGTTTCTTGGTCGCAACGAACGAGAGGCATTGAAGCCAGCACCAAGCAAATCAAGGCAATCGAGATGACACAACCCCAAAGCGTCAAGGACGCCCAGAAGCTCACAGGGGTGCATGGCAAAGACCGAACGATTCATATCCAAGCTCGGAGAGAAAGGGCTACCCTTCTTCAAACTCATCAAGACCAAAGGAGAGTTCAAATGGACAAATGAAGCGGACAAGGCGTTTGAAGAACTCAAACAATACCTAACGTCTGCCCCAGTCCTAACACCTCCAAAGGATCAAGAAGAACTCCTACTCTACATAGCGGCTACAAATACAGTGGTCAGTTCAGCAATCATTGTGGAGAGAGAAGAGCCAGGACAACTCAAAGAAAGCTCAGGAGGCCAGTTTACTACGTGAGCGAGGTTCTATCCGAGTCTAAAGCTCGATACCCACACGTACAAAAAACTACTCTATTCCATACTTGATCACATCATGGAAGCTACGACACTACTCGACGGCTACAAGATTGGTGGTGACCGACTCACCATTAGGCGATATCCCGAGGAACAGAGATTCAACAGGCGAATATCAAAGTGGGTGTTGATATCTCTTATAGCATAAAATATAGAGGTTTTTAAAATGAAAATAAGGGCTTAAAATGAATATTAACATAGTATAGGGGCTTAACTAACATGATTCCATGAGTTTTGGTGATTTATATATTTTCGAGGGATTAAACAGAAAAGCCTAGAGTTTGCAAGGCATACGAAGCATAAACATGTTCTAAACATATTCCAAGATAACACCATTGTAAAGAGCTCATCGAGACGATCAAAACGGATATCTTACATTTTGCTATATTCGAGTCCGTAATCAAAAGATATCACCGGCAGAGCGAGTTCACTAAAACGGCCATAACTTTCTCATCCGGACTCCGTTTAGCGAGCAAACTACCCCTCTTTGAAAAGCTATCGAAAAAGATCTACGCAACCGTGGTGGTTTGGGCTCAAATCCCAAGGTGGGCCCGCGGCCGCCCTGGCCCATGGCGGCGGCCGCCTTCTTGTGGGGGCCCACTCGGCCTCGCTTCAGAGGTCGGTTGTCACCGCCATTGAGGAGCAATCTAAGCCGTCTTTCAAGGTCGGTTTCATCCAAAGGCTGTCGTGCATCGCCTAGGGCTATATAAGGAGACCCCCGCCCCTAGGGTGAAACCCTAATTCATTCGAATTCATTCAACTCACCATTCAATGGGCCGAGACCCTAACCTCTCCTCTCTAGGTCTAGAACTAGAACTAGAACTAGAACTAGAACACCATGTAGAACTAGAAGCCCTAGAGTTGAGTTGAGGAGCAAGAGTCAAGCCGAGAGATCTAGATCATTGGCTCCCCTGCGAGAGTAGCCCGAGCTAGTTCTATTTTAGAGATCTAGAGCGAGGGTGAAGGCATGAGCTGCTGGAGGAAGCAGGGCATGTCGGTGACTCCTCTACATCTTGTACCTCCGGGATCAAGTTCCATTGGAGCTTGGTTCTAAGACTTCATGGCGGATCAACCTCTTATTTGAGTAAGTAAATTGTTCTTATTGTTCTTAGGTTCGCAACTCTTGTTTGAGTACTTTAATGCAGTAGGACCCTATAGATTGGAGGAGTAGCTGTAGGTTTAGGCGTGGTGCTTAGACCAAGGTTACTTGTGGATGCACCCTACCTTCCGGAGTGTGGTAACTAACGTAGGTGACTTATAGTTGCGTTAACTCTTTGTATTCCACCTCCCATTTGGATAGGCTTTTGGCGGGATCCTTGGCTTGGGGTTGACATTCTTTGCAAATGTCTATCCCATTGAATCATTTCCCCATAAGACAATATCAACATGGCTTACAAAGATAGGAACTAGACAACCATAGAAATCTTCTTTAACTCTTAATCCTCTCCGTCCTTCTTGTCATACCTCCTGGGTTTAGTTATTAGCTCCGTTACCCTCACACCATTCTCCTTGTGGATACGATATTTAAAACCCTCCTCCCGGGTGAAGTGCTCGCCGGTATTCGCGGTGGGCGCTTGCGGATTATACAAGTTATAAATATTTACGTGGGCTTAACAAATACCAACAGTGGGCAGTAGAACTCGGAGCATTGAATCTAGAGTTCACCCCAATAAGAGCAATCAAATCCCAGACACTTCCAGATTTCATCGCGGAATGGACAGAGCTCCAACAACCCATATCCGACGACATCAAGAAGCATTGGAACATGTACTGATGGATTGTTGAAGCTAGGGGGAGCAGGAGCCGGGATTTTATTCATATCTCCGTAAGGAAGACAACTCAAGAACGTGTACGCAAATCATGTGGCAAGCTACAAACAACGAGGCAGAATACGGCACTCATCCATGGCCTCAAGATAGCAAGAACTCTGGGAATCAAGAGACTACAAGTATATGGCGTCTCCGCTGTTGTCATCAATCAAGTCAACAAAGATTGGGACTGCACAAAGGACAACATGGGCCTCTATTGCGCAGAAGTACGCAAGCTGGAAAAGAACTTCCAAGGCCTAGAAATCTTGCACGTGCTCAGGGATGCCAACGTGGCAGCAGACGTGCTAGCCAAACTCGGATCTGACAGAGCACAAGTCCCACCAGGAGTATTCGTCGAAGAACTCTTGAAACCATCCATCAAGGAGAACCCAAAAGACGACAACATGGAGCAGTTAGCCCTAAACGGCGTAATGATAACCTCTCCAGGTCGCAGAGCAACTCCCTGGATCGAAGACATCATTAACTTCATCAAGAACAAGACACTTCCCGATGACAAAGCTGAATCAACAAGGATCTTGAGAAGAAGCAAGAACTATGTGCTCACCGGAGATAAGCTATACAAAAAAGAGCAAAGATCATCGAGTACTACTCAAATGTATAAGCTCAAGAAGGAAAAAGACATCCTACAAGAGATCCAGGGAGGATCTTTGTGGAAACCACGCAGTCAAGAACCCTCGTGGGAAAAGCATTCAGAACCGGATACTACTGGCCAACAGCCCTCAAAGACTTGAGAAGAACTCGTCGAAGATGCAAAGGATGCCAGATGTTCACAAGACAAGCACATGTGCCAGCTCAGAACTTAATCTTCATACCACCATCATGGCCTTTTTTCGTCTTTGGGGGATTTGGATCAAGTCGGACCACTCAAAAGAGCCAAGGGTGGATATGAGTATATCCACGCCGCCATCGACAAATTCACCAAATGGATAGAATACAAGCCATTGGTCACCTTCAGCTCCACCAAGGCGTCGAAGTTCATCCAAGAGATCATGCACAGATTCGGGATGCCCGCGGGATCATCAGCGACCTCGGATCACCATTCACAGCTGCGAATTCGAAGATTGGGCACAAGAGCGTGGCATACGGATAGACTATGCTTCGCGTGGCACATCCTCATGCTAACGGACAAGTCGAAAGAGCAAAAGGTCTCATCCTTACCGGACTAAAGCCAAGACTATATGAAGAACTCAAAGACTATGGAGCAAAATGGATTGAAGAACTTCCAAAAGTCGTCCGGGGCCTAAGAACTCAAATCGCCAGAGCAACAAAGCTACTCACCTTTCTTCCTAACGTATGGATCGAAGCCGCTCTACCGGGCAGACCTTCATATGGAGCTCTCTAAGGATCGAGCAATTTGAAGGAGAAGGAGAACGTGATAAGAAGACTAGAAATCGACCGTGCGTAAGAAGTCGATCAAATGAAATCCTCCGTAACGTAAGATATCCCGCAAGGACTAAGAAGGCATTACGACAAGAGCATACGCCCAAGAAACCTCAACCCGTGAGATTAAGTACTCAAGAGAAATCAAAAGACGGAAGACAAGCACAAATTGCCTGCACCCCATGGGAAGGACCATACATCGTCAAAAAGAGTATTGGGACCGTGAATCTTTTTAACCGATGACCATGCAAGGAGAAGAAATCGTAAAACTCCCGCACAAAAGCCAACTCCGAAGGTTCTATCCAGAATCAGAGAGGAACTCAAGGCAACAGAGAAGAAGCAGAACGCAAAAAAACTACTCGACACTTCAACAAGAAGAAGACCAAGCCCGAGAAGAACCGCGGACCAACCATCAAGGAAAGGTCACCAAATACGCGGCTACAAAGCGCTTCAACCAAAAACAAGTCGCCAAGAGTAAAGCTGCATGCCTCCCAAGGGAGAAGAACAAACGGCTGAATTGGCGCTTCCACGAAAAAAGAAGTCGACCAAAAGAAGGCAACCCCGACCACCAGAACGGAGGTCAAATTCCAAGGGTGGAACCACGCGACGTCCTAGCTCTGGAATAGCGTCCACACCTTAAATCCTAGCGGAAGATCGTGAACTTCAACTCTTGAGAAAAGAGAACGTTGGGATCGGCCCGCCTAGGTCACAGAGGCCATCGAGGGTCCGAGAAAGTGCCACTATGTCCAATGATGACGGACGGCCTTTTGAATCGGGCGTGAACGGTGTAGTGTTGTGAAATAGAAACCCATCGTCTCACACAAGTCTCTCGAAACAGAAAGCAGCCCAAACCAGGCAAGGTGGATTGCAGTGTTATGAAATAGGAACCCAACCATCTTGACCTTCAGTCCGCAGTGCACTTAAATGGGCCCGGACTGAGAACCTTACAAGGGACGTCATGTGAATAGTCCACTAGACAGCATGGGAGAGCCCTAGCCCAAAAGCGACAATCATGAGTTAGAACAACTCTTTTTGGAGCACAACTCCACCAAATTACACTAGCATGTCTAAGAAAAGACAACGCTAGAGGGCCTAAAAGGAGAAACCGAAACGGCCCTGGAGTGACCCTCCGAACAATCGTGACAAGTCTCGTAAGAAGACACAAGTCACATGCCGGAGGAAAACAACCCCGCAACATGGGGACGCCCCAAACACCATCAGTAAGTCCACAAAAAGGGACGAGCTGAATCTTCAGAAGAAACAACTCTGAAGACCAGGAGCAAGACTCCACCATCATCAGCCAATCTACAGAAAAGATGAGCTGAATCTTGAGTAAGAAGAACCACGAAGACCGGGGAGCAAGACTCTATCACCTTCAAAGAAGTCTCTGAAAGGACGAGCTGAATCTTGAGTAAGAAGACCCCTGAAGACAAGAGCATGACTCTATCACCTTGGCAAGTCTACCCTGGAAAGGATGAGCTGAATCTTTAGAAGAACAACCCTCGAAGACCAGAGCAAGACTCTATCACCTTCAAAGAAGTCTACGGAAAGGACAAGTCAATCTTCAAGAACAACCCTCAAGACCGGGAGCAAGACTCCACCACGCCGCCTAGTCCGCAAAAAGATGAGCCGATACTCCGTAAAAGAAGAACTACGGAACTCAAGAGCAATCCTCCACTCATCATGACAAGTCTCAAGAAGAAGACACAAGTCAATCGTCAGGAGAAAACAACCCCGACCCCTCGAAAACAAGCAGACCTCTACAACTATCCTTACCCAAGTCCACGTAAAAGGCCGGCCGATACTTCAAGGAAAACAACCCCGAATTCAAGAGGAGAACTTCAGAATTATCTATAGCCAAGTCTACGTAAAAGGCAAGCCGATTCCTTTAGAAGAAAGAACTCTTGCTAATCGAGCAAGACTCCAATCCACTCACGGCAAGACCTATGAACAAAGGCTAGCCGACGCGCCAAGGAAGAAACAACCCAAAGGCGCACAAGGACAAGATCCTACGCTACCTCCAAATGGTCTACAAGAAGACAAGTCGACAAGTCAAAAAAAAAACAACCCCGACGACTGAAGCAAGACTTCAACACTATCTACAACCAAGTCTACAAGAAGGCGAGCTGAATCATCGACAAAAAAACAATACCGATGTCAAAGAGCATGACTCCAAACAACCTCGGCACGAGTCTACAAGAAGGAGATAAGAGCCGGAAGCCTAAGGAAGAACTCTAAAGGCTTAATCGCAAACAAATCATCCGAGGAAAACAACCCGGATGACCACTTCAAGAACAAGCAGAGAACAAACCGCAACAAGTCTACACGAAGGCGCATCGTAATCATACAAGAAGTACAAATACAAGATTGATAAGGGACAGATCTCTTTATTCAACATCTTGAAGAGTACAAGTTACATGGGATACAACTCCCTACAAGATACAAAGGAGAGCTCAAAGCACCAAAGTGCCCTAAGAAGACCACAGAGGAATCAAAGATCCGCACGGAAGTATCAGAAGCCCGAAGAACCCGTAATATACAGTGGAACCAACGGACCACGAGTTCCAAAGCCGCCGGCCTAGGGAAAAAGAACCCTCGCCCAGGCACAACACCCGAAAGGAGCAAAGTACCGCAAGACTACGCACACGGCGATAGCCTCAAGACTCAAAGGCAAGAACTGGAGAAAGATAACCCCCTTGAACTAGACAAACAGGAGCTATCCTCTCTAAGAAACTCGAGCCGACGGACATTGTGAGGATCGACTAGCCGACCAAGAAAGCACCTTAGCCCTCCTCAAGCTAAGGAACAATCTGGAAGTAGTCCGCCCCACTCATCATCGGAGGCCAACAAAGTGGGATAGGATGACGGAGCGAAGGAAAACTCGATCTCCAAGATCAAAGGCCCCGCCGCAAGGCATCCCTTTCCCCACCGCTTAGCCACGCCCAAGAGTGGAGCCGCCGCCGAGTAGTCCCCCTCTACTCCGCTTCACAAGACATCCCTCACTCACAAAAAAGAACCTTAGAAGGCTCAAGGAGACGCCCAGAGGCTGATCCAACTCACTCAACGGCACCGCCATGGATCGAAGCTCGAAAAGAAGCTTTCTTCTACAAGAGGAGAGATAGTCCAAGAGGAAGAAGAAGAGAAAAGAAGAAAGACGCCTGTTCATCAACGGCAAGACGGGCCATATTTATAGGCGTAACCAGCATGCCTATGGACCGAGTCCACGTAAGACGAGGCAACCAAAGAAAAAAGGAGCGGTCACCTCAAATCACGCGAAGATGAAATTTATGGCAATGACCGCCATGCACCGACGTTTCCCCGAAAAATGGAGCGCCAGAAAAAAAGCTTGTGACTCCCGCGGACCGCACGGAAAAAGAGAAACGGTCAAAATCCCGGGAAAAAGGAAGAACCTCTAAGAGCTCTATCTACAAAAGAACTCTTAGATGCTCGGGGGCTACAGGATACCCGGGGCACGATTTTTTCAAAAGAGCTCCGACGACGAGAAGAACTCAAAGACCTTCCAACTCTTTGTGCCAAAAAGCAAGAACCTCGGGGTTACACCCCTCACGGGTGCACTTTTTTTTCAACAAAAGTGCACACCGCACGAAGACAACGAAGACCGCATCAAGGCCGCACCCGAGAAGAGTAGACAACTCTCACGACTCAAACCCGAGAAGCTCGGGGCTAAGCGGAACAAGGCTCTCTTTCAAGAAAGAAGAGCTCCGACGACGAGAAGAACTCGAAGACACGAGGAGAAGAACTCAAAGACCTTCCGGCTCTTTGTGCCAAAAAGCAAGAAGCTCGGGGGCCACACCCTACGGGTGCACTTTTTCAAAAATTGCACTGTAAGATGATCTTGAAGACCCTATCAAGGCCTCGCCCGAGAAGAGCAAGACAACTCTCATGGCTTGACCTTGAGATGCTCGGGGGCTTGTGGATACAGGATCACCAAAGAACTCTACCGAAGTTGTTCGCAGGGTTCTATCCTAGCCCCAGCGGCCACAAACAACTCCCCTAAGGCAATGAAATCATAGCTACGGTGACTTCGTTGTAATTAGGATAGAACACTAGTCGGTTACCTTGTTTAGAGTTCGGGTGTTCGGTTCCTCTACGGACAACCCTCTCTCAGATCCGACTAGGAACGAAGCGAAGTTCCTTGACTCCTTAGACTATAAAAGGCGGCCAAGGAACACCTCGTAGAGGAGAGCACAAACGATAGGACACAAGCTTGGCCAATTGCAAGCGCCAGAGTTTTCATAGCCGATTCCCCGGCTAACCCCATCAATCAAAAACAGGCTCACGCCCGACCGGACGAAGGTCTTTACTCGATCCTTGATCGAGGGCCCGAACCAAATATAGAAACCCCCGCTCTCAATGTCAGTGCAAGAACAAACCGCCGGGCTCCGTGTTCATCGATGCTGAACAAACCGCCCCGGTTCACCCGTGGCAGGCTCTCACCGTAAAACATCGACACTTGTGGACTATGGACTTCAAGAGAAGTCTAAATTTTAGGAATATGATAGCTGGTTTGGGCTGCTTGATATTCTCGAATGACATTACCCTAACCGACAACAAGGCTGATAAAGTGTTGTGGGTGCTGAATAAGAATAATCAGTTTACAACCAAGTCTCAGATAGATTTCTCACTTGAATGGGAGTCAGTAGTGTGGTGGCAGGATACATCCTGGAAACCAAGGATCCCTTTAAAAATCAAATTCTTCCTTTGGCAGGTGTTTAATAACATATTACAAGTTGTCCAAAATCCGGTAAGCCGAGGCTGGAAGGGGAACATACACTGTTTCATGTGTGGGATCGTTGAATCTGTAAATCATGTACTTTTTGAATGTCATTTAGCCAAACTAGTCTGGAGCTTTGTTAAATCTGTTTTTCATTTAGATTCTTATCCCACCTCATTGGAGGACTTTTCTTTTTAAATGGCTTAGGGGCACGGGGCCTCTACCGAAGAAAATGGTAGTTTTCTGCTTTTTAGGCTTTGCTTGGGCCTTATGGACTACAAGGAACAAGATTGTAATTGAAAAAGCTGTGCCTAAATCTGCTGTTGATGTAATCTATACCGCCTTATCTCTGATGCAGAAATGGAGCCTCAATCTTAAGGAGAAAGACTTAAAGCGCTTCGTCAAGTTGAAGGACAACATTCTGGAGCAGCTATTAAGCGTTTAAGCCTTCGTCAATCTTGCTTTCAGACGTTTTCGAACTTTAGCGATTGTACTAGGCTTCTACTTTTGTTTGTTTGCTTTCTTTTTCAAACTGGTATTCCCAGTCCTGTAAGAACCCGTGTTGCTTTCTTATAAGCAGAGTAAAACTCGTTTTAAAAAAAAAAATAATAAAAAAAGGACGCCACTGATCTTTGTTTCCATTGTGCAGCAACGACGGCATTGATATTTGTACTATTGTGCAGCAGGAATTTGATCTTAATTGTTTTATTATTAGTTCCACAACCTTGATACAAATCTATGGTCAAATCTAAATTTTGAAAACATTTAGACGTACACCGAGGTGCAGTTTTTTTTTTTTTTGGCAAGATTGTTAGATGATATTGCTGGCGAGATCCCTCCTAACATTTGTTAGACGAATCTTTTGAGTATAGTTAGTTCATGAATGAACAATATTTATCAAATACAAACAAAAAAGTATTACAGGAGTTAGAATTCTAACATTTTGAATTTTGGGTGCATCTAAACAAGGTCTAATTCAAGTCATTTCAGACTCAAATCATCTCAAGTTTCATCAAAATTATGGAGGAAACTATAAAGATATACGATATAAGATAGAAATACAATATAATATAATTAACAAAGAATATACTTACATTTTTGGTAATATAAATGTTATTGCTGGCAGCAGCAGGCTTTTCTCTAAAAGTTTGTAAAACGACACCGAGTGACCTCTCCAGCAGCGCTGCTGTACCAGCAATGAAGGTGAGGAGCTCAAAAGAGACGCCGATGAAACCCTCGCCAAAGCCCATACACACAGACACAACACCCATCAGTGCACCACACCATGGCATACTACTCCCCTCCGTCCCAAAATAAACGACGTTTTGGGTTTTTGCCACAGGTTTGACTCGATTTGTAGAAAATACGTAAAAGATTTAAATCTCTAAGTAAATTTATTAAAAACTAGACCAAAAGATCTTTCCAATGATACTAATTATGTAATATAAATATTAATTCTATTTTAATATATAATTACCGGTAGATGTTTTTGGAAAACAAAAACGTCGTTTATTTTAAGACGGAGGGAGTAGTGGACAGGCTCGCCAACCAATATGTGCATGGCGCATACCGACAAGTGCGAGTGGATGTCCGACAAGTGCTCGCAGCTTTGCCTTGCTTTGGTTCCTCCACGACACCATCCCAAGATTCCATTCAAATGTGAAACCACTCAAATGTGAAACCACTCAGGCCTTGTTTAGTTTGCTAAAAATTAGCAAAACATACTATTCTAACTCTGAAGACAATCGTAGAAGACGTTTTGTTTGTTTGTGGTAAATATTATCCAATCTTGGATTAACTAGGCTCAAAAGATTCGTATCGTGATGTACAATAGAACTGTGTGATTAATTATTTTTCTTATCTACATTTATTGCTCCGAATATATGTCTTTTGATGTATTTAATGTGATGTGATGGAGAGAGAGTCCAAAAACTTGCAACTTTTTGGTAAAAAATCTGCCATCTAAACGTACTGGCTTTAGAGCCATTGAAGCAGCCAAGTCGTCGAGTCACGTCAACCCAGTCGTCGAGTCACGTCAACCCATGGGGCCATCCAAGATTGATTCCCGTCTCCGGCTGTGTTTAGATGCCAAAAGTTTTGTTCGGCAAAATTTTGGACGGACGAGACATGTATGTCACATCGCATAATTTAAAGACGCGTTCGTTTGTTAGTAGTAAATATTATCTTACCATAGCGTAACTAGGCTCAAAAGAATCGCCTCGCAATGTACATCTAAACTGTGTAATTAGTTTATTTTTTTACCTATATTTCGTACTCAATACATGTGCCGACATTTTGATGTGATGAGGAATTTTCTTTTTATATAGTGTAATTTGGGGAGAAATCTGGTATCTAATCACACCCATGTGAAACCTGCAATTCTGATTCTGCATCTCCAGTTGCTTCAGGCGTGATGCGGGAGCTCTCGATGCCTGTGGCCGTTGGTAGACCAGCCCCAGCTGACTTGACTCGTGCTCTCGATGCCACTTGACTCGTGCTCTCAATGCCTGTGGCCGTGGTCTGTACGTTGCACAATTTGCACACGACACGGCAAGGGTCAATGGGCAATGGGACACCTCGTCAGGTCTCCGTCGCTCCGTGATCATCACAACCTCGGCCTTGTTTAGATGGCTAAAATTTGGAACCGGATGTCACATCGCATTAATCGTGAAGACGTTTCGTTTGTTAGTGGTAAATATCATACTACCATGGAGTAACTAGGCTTAAAAAGAATTGTCTCGCAATGTACATCTAAACTGTGTAATTAGTTATTTTTTACCTACATTTAATACTCCAAACATGTTTTTTGGTGTATTTAATGTGATGTGATGGAGAGAAAGTGGGAAAAAGGTTAGAAACTTTAGCAATCTAAAAGTTTTAGTTTCCCTCCAATTCCAGATTTTTTTTTCCTTTTATAGCTGATGAAATAAGTGATGGAATAATTTTCTAGCCAAGGACCAGGGCTCCAACACGATGCTCCGGCAAGTGCTTTGTTTTGGGTTCCTCCACGACACCATCCAAGATTCCATTGAAATGTTAAACCTCTCTGCAATTTTAAACCGGCTGTATCATCGGAACGCTTCAGTCTCGAGGACAGCCTCACTGGGGCTCAATTAACCGTGGCGGGCTTTTAACAAAAACCGCCATGGTTAATCTATTAACCGTAGCGGTTTTTGTTAAACGCCCGCCACGGTTAATCGATTTTCCATGGCGGGCATGGAGTCCGCCACGGTTAATCGTTCGATTAACCATGACCCTAGCTCCGTGGCGGATCCTATGCCCGCCACGGAAAATCGAAAATGCCCGCCACGGAAGTTCAATTCTGTAGTAGTGTTAGACCGGACATGAAGGTGGCTCACCTTCATATCTAATGGTTATGGCCATGGAGGCCTTTATTGTAGCGAAGAATCTTACAAGAAAGAAGGAGAGGGGCAGGGGAAAGGAGAAAGGAGAACCAGCCCTCCTACCTTGTCACCGGCGAGCTCGCCGGTGAGAGGTAGGGGAGTGGCAGACGGCGGTTGAGGTGGGAGTTGGTGGCGGGTGAGGCTGGAGGGGAGCACAAGTAGGGGAAGGGTACTACAGGGAGCGTACTAATGAGAGTCATTTCTCATGTTTTGGATCTTTGGGATGTGGCAACCTCAAGCACCGCTAGCCGTGGAAGTAGAGGCAGCGTCTCTGATTTTGGGTGTTTGGGACGTGGCTTGTGAAGAGTGCGAGCACACACACATGGTGGAAAACATACATCAAACTTGAACATAAAGTACCACATGTTATATGTAGAGAGCAAAAAAGATTGAA
The DNA here is from genome assembly GCA_015847255.1 of Hyparrhenia diplandra. Classification (NCBI taxonomy): domain Eukaryota; kingdom Viridiplantae; phylum Streptophyta; class Magnoliopsida; order Poales; family Poaceae; genus Hyparrhenia; species Hyparrhenia diplandra. The sequence continues at coordinate 70,760 of JADLZK010008326.1, forward strand.
GGCGAAAAGCAAAAAAAAGAAAAAGAACTTTGCCCGGTGTAGGAATATAACACTCGGCGTAGCCTTAAATTTGCCGAGTGCGCCTAATCGGCATTCGGTGAAGACTAATGGCGGCGCCAGGGGTCAACAGACGTTAGGCGTTTGTCAAGTGTGAATTGTTCGCCGAGTGCTTTCCCATCTGCACGGAGTCTTAGCCGAGTGATGTATCCTTGGCACTTGGTTGCTGCGAAGATGGGTCTTATTACTTCGCCGAGTGTATTCCTAAGACACTCGGCATAGTGGTGCTTCGCCGAGTGCCCGATTTTTAAGATATTGCATTCGGTGAAGCATCAGTTTTCTATAACTTATTTTTTTTAATTGGATCACGATTAGTACCTTAAATGTGTACCGCAAAATCCGATATCACACAAGGGTACTAATCACACCTAAAATTTGAAAATAACTCGGTCCATCGTTGATGACCGATGGATTATGCATGCCTGTGCACTGTAGCAACAGAGTGGCGTCACTACTACAGCGCAGGGATGTAGTAACGCCAACTTGTGTTACAATAGGATGGAAAAAGTGCTAGTAACACATTTACTTTTGTGTTCCAATTGCCTATGTTACTATAGACTGGTTTATTGTAACACATTATGCTTGTCTACAGGAACACTTCTTTAGTGTTACAATGATTTTTGTTGTAACACATTATACTTGTCTACAGGAACACTTCTTTAGTGTTACAACGATTTTTGTTGTAACACTTTTTATTTCTCTAGTAACACTTCACAATATGGTAGAATTCATAGTTTGCAACACATTTATTATCTATTGGAGCATTTGCCTTGTGTTACAGGGATGTCAGTTGTAACATTTTTTTAGTTTTAGTAACACATGTACGTTATGTAGAGCACAATATGGTTTTAAAAGATATTCGAATTGTAACGTCTTTTCATATCTATTGTAACACTTTTATTTTTTCATCGTAACATACTCAGATTATGGAACAAATATTTATTTCATCTATACATGTGGCACACAGATTATTATATAATTACACAAATATGATACACTGCAAAATCACATAAACCACACATTTCCATAATCATACATGATCCATGTATTGTAGTAATGATTTCAAACATATAATTCTTGTTCAAAACAAATCATAATATATGTACATCACGATATGGTTCTAGAGGGGAAACACACATAGTCCATACTAGAAAGAAAAAATTCAAGAACTAGCTAGGGTTCTTAAAGTCCATTTCTTCTTCTTGTACACATTGATGTAGGAATTCAGCCATTAATCATTTCAACCTGCAAAGAAAATGTAAGTTGTAACACTGCAAATTAAGCCACCATTGTATGGATGTAAAGTTAGGAAAGGTAGTTTTTAACTGTCAAGGTTGTATTGATTAAGTCACTTACCGATTGGACGCAAACGGACTAATCATAGATGAAAATAAAGCATTGATGACTACCATGACTTGGAATAGTTAAGTTGTTGAATAATCAGATATAGATGTAGAAGAGTAAATTATATGTTCATTCTAATACCTTTAGTTTTTTTTTTGGTTTAGATTTGGATGGTTCTTTGTTGGACCTGGTAGACCCTAAAGTGGCCAGTCTCTCCTTTGTCACATACAAGCTAATCATTTTTTTGCTATATCTCCATCGGTTCATGATCTTGTTCTGTTACAACCAAGTTATCTTTTTCTCTTGTAGTATATGTAGTCACATAGATGAGTACCCATACCGCTCGATCAAACCAATCAAGTCGAAGTAGCATATCTTATCTCTTTCCATTTCCATTTGCACATGTTTCTCTCCTTCAACTGCTCCATCACATTCAAGATTTATGGTCCAATTATCCACCGCCATGGTTGCACAATCTAAAAAAAATATACCACCAGTAGAAAAATAAGAATAAAGAAAACATAATAGTAACGGTTCAGATAGAATGGTCAAGAGGATGACATATTAACTTTATATATAATACTTGTGTTCCTGCTCAGGTATGTAAAGATTTAATGTCACTAGGCAATAGAATTTTGAAACCTTATATCAGCACATAGCACCTGAGCACTGTATCTGATTGCTATGTTCCAATCATTACTAGATATGACAATTAATCTTTGGAGGCACCGAGAAACAAATTTTACATCCAGGAAAACAGAACTAGCCAAAAGTATTAATCTTTGAAGGCACCAACAAACTATTTTTGCATGCAAGAACAATCCTTTTTTTCATGTACAGGTCTAGACCAGACATGCAAGATTTTTTAGAGTTACAGATCAATCAGTTCACAAACCATATCAGGCAAGCTCCACTTACAGATTCATGGGATCATATGTCCATAGCATTACATTCGCACACAGAGATTTAGGAGATTGGAAGAGATGGCCAAATCAGATCTAAGCATAGAAAATAATTTTTGTATTATACCGATCTCCCCTGCATTGCTCTTTTAAGCACCTAGAATGTGTATAGAACAAAAAGGTTTCAGGTTTGTGGGTAGCTATTTCACCTCAGGAAGCACACTTTGTATGAATCACGTTTCACGATTCATAGAAATCTCAACAAACTCCATCTATATCCAAGAGCTCTTGTATTTATTTAGAGTGGTCTGCACAGAATAAAAATCGAAGAATACATGAATGAGTATTATCAAGGAGTTGTCAGTCTGCACAGAATAAAATTGAAGAATGCATATATTCCTATTGGTTAGTTTGATACATAGCCTGACTAAATTGTGTTTCCCATTGGTATTGGCTGCCTAATCCAACCTATTGACTAATTATTTTCCTAATTAAAGGAATGAACAGCCTTGTGTTTTTCTTAGGTATATTCAAAATTATTAATGAAACAGTATGGAAAGAACGAACATGGAAGCAAAAAAAGCAAAACCCAATCAGAATCAGAGTGGGTAAGCGAATCGGTAAAGAGTTACCAATCACCTTCACTATGAGATGCAGCACGGACGAACTGATCCTGCCGGCGGCTGCCACGAGTATGGATCAGCTATCCGGCGTTCAGTGCTCCCAGCGACCGAGATCATCTCTCTTGGGGAACTCGATCCACGCGCTAGGTCGGTCGGTAATAGGCCGCTTCGCCTCCGTCGATTCCGTTCGCCGCCGGGATTTGGTCAGTTACTCAGGTCGAGGGATGAGGAGAGGACTTGGAGTTTTTCCTGGGTAGATTAGATCGATATGACCGGGTCACCCAACAAGGCAACTATTAGGCGGCAGATGGATTACGGGAGGGAAAATTTTGGTGGGAAAAGAAAACCAGGACTAAAAAATTGGTGGAAACGGTTCCACACGTAAAATAAAATGGTGAGACTAATTCGGCGGAAGTCAGATTCAATTGAATGAAATATGTGGAGCGAATAGATAATTGTTTTTGTGGGGAACAATTCCATCGGTAAAAATATTAGATAAATACGAGGAGTTTAGAAATAAGATGAATTATCTTTCTAAAAAAAAGTAGAGCACGATTTCATCTATTCTCAAGTAATGACGACAACATTAAATTTAATATTAACATTAACACATAAATAATTTTTTTATATAACTAATGATTGGCCGATAATATTTTTTTCTTGTGAATTCCAATGGTGTGTTGGGGTTGGGAGAGGTATTATTTCGGCACTAGCCAAATATCGCAGGCATCGTCGAGGGCCGATTTCTACTCCATCGTCCACCCGCAACAAACTTGACCCGTTACCATCTCTACACCCAAATCCTTCGTTGGGGAGGAGAATGAAGCGTAGAATCGTTCTCAATTTTAGGAACACGTAGTATAGGAATGTGTATAAACGACACAAATCATGGAATTTTATTTCATTCATTCATCCGTGAATTGCTACACAAGTGCATAAAGAAAGCTTTTAGCTAGCCCGCCATTTTTGGGCAGCCGGGCAGGTATACGGTGTGGACATATACATACGTACAACAACGCTAGTTGTGGCAAATTTTGAATATAAAAACAAGAAGCAAATTACACGCGGATTGGAATCTATTGACTTGATGAGAAATTGAGAAGTGCACTTTATATAGCAAGCAAGAAGACGACGACGACAACGTACGGTTCGTTCGTTCGTTATTGACTGAGAAATTAAATTCCAAATTAACTTGCACGCGCATGCACGATCGATCATCGGAGGAGAGCGGATCACGAGGAGGGCTGCTGGTTCATCTGCTCCTGGAACTCGGCCAGGTGCGGTTCCTTGACGCACATGGTCATGATGCGCGCGCCGGGCTTGGGCGCCGGCGGCGCTCCGATGATGGCGACGGCCATGAACGGCGCATACGAGAAGGGCACGACGTGGGTCGGCGTGCCCCAGCCATAGTCAGCCTCGAGGAAGCCGAGCCTCGTCCAGTCGGACATGAAGAGGGAGTCGTAGGTGAAGCTGAGCTCGTACGGGTCCCGATCTTCAAACCCACCCACCGCCCACCTGGCAAAATCCACGGCGAGCCTTGCCTTGGCGTCCCGAATGGCGCGCACGACGTCGACGACATCAGCCGCCACCACCTCCCCACTGGGCCGCGTCACCTTCACGGTGTAGAAGCAGTTGCCGTAGAACCCTGACCCCGGCGCCGCCGTGGCCGGTAAGAGGTGGCGCGTGTTGGCGAAGAAGCAGACGTGCACCGGCGCGGCGGGGTCGGGTAGCCGGAGCGCCCGGACGCGGGCCTGCCATGTCCGCACCACGCACACGTCGAACGCCGAGCAGCGTTGGCCCGTGGCCTCAAGGTACCGGGACTTGACCTTGGCGATGTGGTCCGGGACAGGTCCGTCGTGAAGTAGTGGAGGCCGAGATCGTCGAAACACGGCGGCGGCGCTGGCATCGGCGGCGGGTTAGGGATCACGTCGCGTGCCCAGACTGGGGTGATCCGGGGAGTGGTCACGCCACGGGCGTAGTCCGCCACCGCGTTGATGAACTGACCGGCGCCCAGACCGTCGGCGATGGTGTGCACGGAGATGAGACCCACCACGAAGCCGCCGCATGTGAACTCCGTCACCTGCGGTACGTGACACGTGTCCATGATTAAGCAAAACATATACTACTAGTAACTTGATAAGGTTATTGACAATAATGAGATTAAGGCGACATGAAAATAATTAACAGTATTACCTCCATTCTAAATTATAAGACGTTTTAACTTTTATAGATAATTTTTTTTTTATGTATCTAGAGATAGTGTATAATTAGATGTATAACAAAATAAATGTATTTAGAAAAGTTTAACGTCTTAAAATTTGGAAACAAAAGGAGCAGTGGAGTTAGTTACCAACACCATATTATATATGTAATTAATGTAGAAAGTACACAGAAGGACGACTCGACGACGACGTGTCAACAACGTAAAGGAAGGAATAATCTGATGATTAATGGATGGGAGGTTAAAATTTGGCAGCAAGAGATAAGGGTAGGTGAGTCGAGTCGTCGACGTGGCCGCTGTCACTCGACCCAGAAAGCTACGTGACCGATCGATGGAGGCATTTTGACCTGCATGACCGGCCGGCCGGCCCTGTGGTACGTACGATATTATCCAGACAGATGGATGTTGTGCAATAGTAACCCTAGCTTTTTTCTCTTTTCATTTTGACGCGCTAATAACATCTTACCAACCATGATGGGTAATAAGTAGTGGATCGGATGCATGAACTGCACCACAAGCTGGATTTACTCAAGATTTTGCTACTTTTCCCAGCTTTTTTTCTAGACACGTACTCAAGATATATATATTGATGCACTTTTAATGCATGATGCCTATTATATTTAGTTAATTAACGACTTAGCGGGCTAGGCAGCTTCACGGAGATATGTGGCTGCGGTTTGAGTTTTTTTTTTTCAGAATTAGCTAGATACTAGCTGGCCATTATATATAGGGCATAGCAACTTTTTTAATCTCCAAGTTGTTGCTATAGTTATCCATCCAAACGTACGATTTGTTCAATGATGGAGTATACATCACACAGTGATGGCCCATGCTGAAACTATATAGTCATGCTTGAGACGACAAAAGATATGTGTGAGGATTATATTATTATATATATTATATATAGCCGTGTGCGCCTTCTCGGCCGGCCTGCCGGCTTGGAGCTTGTTGTGGTGGTTAGCTAGTTCTTCGCTAATTAGCACAAATCTTTTTGCAATCGATCACCATCTAACCAAACACACTGGACATATATATAATTAGTATATTTGTAAACGGTACTACTAGTACTGCTGCCACCCGGCTGGTCCCCTTACTGGTGTTGCCTAACTTTCCCTTTAGATATATGTAGTAGTGCAACGACCTCACAACCTCCAGATAGCAACGCAAAACCATACAAATGCTTAGTGCAAGCAACAAGCTGCAAGCAGGCCGGCAGGAGATGGACATGATGAAGAAAGTACGTCAACATTACGTACGGCGCATGTCATCGATCTCCTCCGATGGACTTACGATCCGACCGACCGGACATCTATATATGGCTAAGCTTAGTGACACAACTTGTGATTATTTATACAAAAACTAATTAAGTAAGCAATGCTATGCAATGTTGACTGTAGTGGTGGTAGGCAGCTAGTACTTGTACACGTTGTTGGTGTACTGTCATGTACAATCCTGATCTGATGGAACTTAATTATTCTCGATTGAGATTGGGATTGTGTGGCTCAAATGAATTATGCAAGATGATGGTAGATGATGCCACTCAATTTCTGATGTCAGCAAGAGTAGCCGGTCGGTCATCGTTGTACGTGTAGAGAGTGTACGTTCTTGGTGCTGCTATTCTACCTCATCATGATCAGTCACTCGGACTCCACACCTCACCTACCAACCCATATATACCGGGAATGGACTGGAATAGCTCGCTAGGAAGCGACACGTACCTGTTAATTACTAGTACGTACCCTTTATTTGCTTTTAATTAATTAATTAATTGGGCATGGATGCCGGGTGTTCAGAACTTCATAGATGCTCATAGAGATAGGGTTTACGTACGTGTATTTATAAGGATTAGTGTGTGTGCATGTTGTGAGTGTACGTGTTGTACTTGTATAATTTTTTTTTTAAAAAGTCACGTAGCCCAACAGCAAGAAACAGAGACACATACGTTTTTACAAAACTTGCTTTGGTCATCGATTTCTTTACAAAACTAAATTGTTTCATGCTACTGCGTATGTATTCAGTTGTTATTTGATATGACAGAAAGGTTTTTTGTTTTTACTACACTATACTTTTTTAACTAGCGGCCGGACGGAGAGACAAAGAACATACGTCACGGTTGTGCATGGCGCCAAATAAAGTTCCATAGCTTCCAAAGGTACGACGGCTGCCTTTTCCTTAACTCCAACTTTTTTTCTTATTATTGTGTGTTTGTTGCTAATTAGCTTTCATTTTACTATATACTACTGCTTCTCACTTATTATTATTATATATATATATATATATTGAGCTTATTATTACTATAAAATGTCTTTTTTTTTTTTTTTGCATTTCGTAGATGCAAAAAAACAAATTGCATCGTAAAACTCCTATACTCCTAGCTAGCTAGCTTCATGCATGAGTGCACACATGAAATGATTAACACACATACATATATATAGACGAATATATATAAATAGCGATTATTACATACATACCTGCATCATGAGCGGCATGTCGAGTGGGTTGACATCCGGCTTGGGCTCCGGCAGCAGCTCCTCCTTAGGTATAGCCATGGGATGGTCCAGGTGCCGGACCTCCTCCAGGGAGCACGCGGCGGCGGCCTCCACGAACCAGGCGCCCTCGCCGGTGCACGCCACACGGACCTCCCCGTCCTCCTCCACGAACCGCCCCGCCAACGGGTAGTAGTCCACCAGCGCCTTCCCCAGCGCCTCCCGCACCGTCTTTGCCGGCGATGCCGTCGGCGCCGCCTTATCACCGCCGGCGAACACGTGCAGCGAACGCACCAGGTGGCGTAGACCCGCCACGCGGTCGATCACCGACAGGCGTAGCGTCTCCTGTGGCGTCGCTGATGATGGCGGTACCAGTGAACGGCTCGTCCGAGTCACCGGGAACAGCCCGGCGGCGGTGTCGTCGATGGTGCCCATGCTTAGCAGCTTTGTTTTCTCTTTTTGGAGCGAGTGTCTAGTGATGAAGATGATGCTAGCAGCTAGTGTGTGTGTGTGCTCGTGATGGAAGATGGCACGAGTATATATAGGCGGTTCCAACCCAATATGACGTCTCTAATGGCCACAAATGTCTACGGTGAAGATATATACATATATAGTTTCTTGGCCGAGTCACTAATCTCTATTACATCAGAGTTACTTACTTGGTTCTTGTAGTAGGTGAAGGAGGAGGATGAATGTGCCCCACACGCACTATACCGATGGTACTAGGGATGAAAACGGATCGGAGCGGATAATGGCTCTCCCATATTCTAATCCTCTTTTTCTAATCGGATTTGGAGCGGATCGGATATTATGCGGATTCGGATGCGAATACGGATTTTTAGGAGGATGTCGGAAATGGTACGGGTTCGACCGGTGTCGGAGCGAAGCGGACATTTTCAAATCGGAGACATTTTCAAATCGGATAATATATGTTTACATTCTTGTTTTTTATGATGATAAATAATTCATAAACCCAAGTCATAGAAGCGGCAATACAACTCCAAATGATCACCATCAATCCACCACTTATGGGCCACACGAGCTAATTGGCCGGCGTGGCTCATGCAAATAAAAGTTCACAGGATTGGGTGCGTGCTATGCAAATAAACAATCAGGTAAATAGCAATCACAAGACACACGTCCTTGTTGCCTACAAATTAGGCAAATAAGCAATTACAGGATTACAATTCCATATATAGCTAAAAGATAAAGTATTATTGACGCTTGGGCTCTTTAAAATATTCGGATTATCCTATTGTAAGTGTCGGATAATCCGCGTTAAATTATCGGATAATCCATATCCGTCGGATTTCGCCGATACCATATCCTACACCGTATCCGCATATAATCGGATTCGGATTATCCGCATCCGCACGGATATTAAAAACACTTATCTGTATCCTTAAAATTCGGATTCGGAGCGGATCGGTACGGAGGATTATCCATACCACTTTCATGCCTAGATGGTACTGGCCCAACGGATCTTGGACCACGACTGGTCGCCAAGTTTGGGCCCTCCGATCTAACAGCGGACGGCTCGATCAGTGGCGGAACTGGCGAGGAAATAAAAGGGGGCCAAATTTTTTTTTCATTGACCGCATACACTAGCTAGCCATGATTATGCAATAGAAATACACAAAAACAAATAGCTAATTTGCAAAAATGGTTTAAATTTCACCGCGCGCTGCTTCACCATATCGAAATCCTTCATAATTGAAACTGTTAACATGAAATAGAAATAAAATTTCAGCGTTTGAGATCAAGATGGAGCAATAAAATTACTCACCAAACCGGTTAGCCGATTTCATGGTGTTAAAAAATTCTCAATAAAACTAAGATGGTCAACAAGAGCAATACAATTACATGAGGAATTAACATGAAATAGAAATAAAATTTCAGGGTTTGAGATCAAGATGGAGAGGACCGGCACCACTTACCTTGAGGAGTCATCGGTGGCCTCTCTACTGGACAGAGAGCCAGTCCATGGTCCTTGGCTGATTGGTCCAAAATTACTCCATGCACTAACGACCGGCAGGGATGGATCATGGATCCATGCACTGACCATGCAGGGATCGACGCATGCCTGTTTTTTTTTTTTTTTTTTTTTTTTTTGTTGGGGAGGCCATGGCCCCCGCCGGCGCCCCCTCAGTTCCGCCACTCAGATGCAGAGATAACACTAGAGAGGGGCACTAGAGAGGCTAGGATATTTTAGTCAAAGTTTTGTTCAAACATTGATTCACTGCTCCTTCATGCAGGCTGCATGCAGACCTCCGTCCTCTGCAATGCAACGCAGCACAACTGCCCAGCGGACGGTGGCAAATTCAAAGCAAAGCTGCCCGCCTCTTCGCTGCCTGCAGCAGCCGCACAAATCGGTGTGCGAGCCCTGGCCAATGTGCCACGCATGGTTTCGTGCACAAATCGGTGTCTCTTCGAGAGGTTCTTCAGCTCAATGCAAGTGAGCCCCAGTGAGGCTGTCCTCGAGACTGAAGCGTTCCGATGATACCGCCGGTTTAAAATTGCAGAGAGGTTTAACATTTCAATGGAATCTTGGATGGTGTCGTGGAGGAACCCAAAACAAAGCACTTGCCGGAGCATCGTGTTGGAGCCCTGGTCCTTGGCTAGAAAATTATTCCATCACTTATTTCATCAGCTATAAAAGGAAAAAAAATCTGGAATTGGAGGGAAACTAAAACAAGGCCGAGGTTGTGATGATCACGGAGCGACGGAGACCTGACGAGGTGTCCCATTGCCCATTGACCCTTGCCGTGTCGTGTGCAAATTGTGCAACGTACAGACCACGGCCACAGGCATGGAGAGCACGAGTCAAGTGGCATCGAGAGCACGAGTCAAGTCAGCTGGGGCTGGTCTACCACGGCCACAGGCATCGAGAGCTCCCGCATCACGCCTGAAGCAACTGGCGATGCAGAATCAGAATTGCAGGTTTCACATGGAGACTGGAATCAATCTTGGATGGCCCCATGGGTTGACGTGACTCGACGACTGGGTTGACGTGACTCGACGACTTGGCTGCTTCAATGGCTCCAAAGCCAGTACGTACAGCCTCTACTAGCATCAAGACTGAGCCAAGTTCTCGGTTCAAAATTAGTACAGAGTGGTTTCACATTTGAATGGAATCTTGGGATGGTGTCGGGGAGGAACCAAAGCAAGGCAAAGCTGCGAGCACTTGTCGGAGCATCCACTCGCACTTGTCGGTATGCGCCATGCACATATTGGTTGGCGAGCCTGTCCACTAGTATGCCATGGTGTGGTGCACTGATGGGTGTTGTGTCTGTGTGTATGGGCTTTGGCGAGGGTTTCATCGGCGTCTCTTTTGAGCTCTTCTCACCTTCATTGCTGGTACAGCAGCGCTGCTGGAGAGGTCATTCGGTGTCGTTTTACAAACTTTTAAAGAAAAGCCTGCTGCTGCCAGCAATAACATTTATATTACCAAAAAAAATGTAAGTATATTCTTTGTTAATTATATTATATTGTATTTCTATCTTATATCGTATATCTTTATAGTTTCCTCCATAATTTTGATGAAACTTGAGATGATTTGAGTCTGAAATGACTTGAATTAGACCTTGTTTAGATGCACCCAAAATTCAAAATGTTAGAATTCTAACTCCTATAATATTTTTGTTTGTATTTGGTAAATATTGTTCATTCATGAACTAACTATACTCAAAAGATTCGTCTAACAAATGTTAGGAGGGATCTCGCCAGCAATATCATCTAACAATCTTGCCAAAAAAAAAAAAAAAAAAAAGTGAACTGCACCTCGGTGTACGTCTAAATGTTTTCAAAATTTAGATTTGACCATAGATTTGTATCAAGGTTGTGGAACTAATAATAAAACAATTAAGATCAAATTCCTGCTGCACAATAGTACAAATATCAATGCCGTCGTTGCTGCACAATGGAAACAAAGATCAGTGGCGTCCTTTTTTTTTATTATTTTTTTAAAACGAGTTTTACTCTGCTTATAAGAAAGCAACACGGGTTCTTACAGGACTGGGAATACCAGTTTGAAAAGAAAGCAAACAAACAAAAAGTAGAAGCCTAGTACAATCGCTAAAGTTCGAAAACGTCTGAAAGCAAGATTGACGAAGGCTTAAACGCTTGTAGCTGCTCCAGAATGTTGTCCTTCAACTTGACGAAGCGCTTTAAGGCTTTCTCCTTAAGATTGAGGCTCTATTTCTGCATCAGAGATAAGGCGGTATAGATTACATCAACAGCAGATTTAGGCACAGCTTTTTTCAATTACAATCTTGTTCCTTGTAGTCCATAAGGCCCAAGCAAAGCCTGAAAAGCAGAAAACTACCATTTTCTTCGATAGAGGCCCCGTGCCCCTAAGCCATTTAAAAGAAAAGTCCTCCAATGAGGTGGGATAAGAATCTAAATGAAAAACAGATTTAACAAAGCACCAGACCAGTTTGGCTAAATGACATTCAAAAAGTACATGATTTCTGATTCAACGATCCCACACATGAAACAGTGTATGTTCCCCTTCCGGCCCGGCTTACAGATTTTGGGCAACTTGTAATATGTTATTAAACACCGCCAAAGGAAGAATTTGATTTTTAAAGGGATCCTTGATTTCGGATGTATCCTGCCACCACACTACTCGACTCCCGGTCGGTGAGAAATCTATCTGAGAGACTTGGTTGTAAACCGATTATTCTTATTCAAAGCACCCACAACACTTTATCGGCCTTGTTGTCGGTTAGGGTAATGTCATTCGGAATATCAAGCGGCCCAAGCCAGCTATCATATTCGAGAATTTAGACTTCTCTTGAAGTCCATAGTCCACAAGTGTCGATGTTTTACGACCGAGAGCACGCCACGGGGTGGGCAAGGCGGTTTGTTCGAGCCTCGATGAACTGGAGCCCCGGTTTGTTGCGTAAATGACATTGAGAGGGGGGTTTTTATCTTGGTTCGGGCCCTCGATCAAGGATCGAGTAAAGACTTTTACGCCCGGTCGGCGTGAGCTGTTTTTGATTGATGGGGTTAGGGGGGAATCGGCTATGAAGCTTCTGGCGCTTGGTCGTGGCCAAGCTTGTGTCCTATGCGTTCGTGCTCTCCTCTACGAGGTGTTCCTTGGCCGCCTTTTATAGTCTAAGGAGCCAAGAAACTCGCTACGTTCCTAGTCGATCTGAGAGGGTTGTCCGTAGAGGCCGAACACCCGAACTCTAAACAAGGTAACGACTAGTGTTCTATCCTAATTACAACGAGAAGTCACCGTAGCTATGCTTCCATTGCCTTACGGGAGTTGTTTTGTGGCCGCGGGGCTAGGATAGAACCCTGCGAACAACTCGAGTAGAGTTCTTTGGTGATCTGTATCCACAAGCCCCGAGCATCTCAAGGTCAAGCCATGAGAGTTGTCTTGCTCTTCTCGGGCGAGGCCTTGATAGGGTCTTCACGATCATCTTCACAGTGCAATTTTGAAAAAAGTGCACCCGTAGGGTGTAGCCCCCGAGCTTCTTGCGTTTTGGCACAAAGAGCGGGAAGGTCTTTGAGTTCTTCTCCTCCGTCTTGAGTTCTTCTCGTCGTCGAGACTCTTCTTTCTTGAAAGAGAGCCTTGTTCCGCTAGCCCCCGAGCTTCTCGGGTTTGAGTCGTGAGAGTTGTCTACTCTTCTCGGGTGCGGCCTTGATGCGGTCTTCGTTGTCTTCGTGCGGTGTGCACTTTTATTGAAAAAAGTGCACCCGTAGGGTGTAGCCCCCGAGCTTCTTGCTTTTTGGCACAAAGAGTTGAAAAGTCTTTGAGTTCTTCTCCTCCGTTTTTGAGTTCTTCTCGTCGTCGGAGCTCTTTTGAAAAAATCGTGCCCCGGGTATCCTGTAGCCCCCGAGCATCTAAGAGTTCTTTTGTAGATAGAGCTCTTAGAGGTTCTTCCTTTTTCCTGGGATTTTGACCGTTTCTCTTTTTACGTGCGGTCACGGGAGTCACTGATGCGCTTTTCTTGCGCTCCGTTTTTCGGGAAACGTCAGTGCATGGCAGTCATTGCCATAAATTTCATCTTGCGTGATTTGAGGTGACCGCTCCTTTTTCTTTGGTTGCCTCGTCTTACGTGGACTCGGTCCATAGGCATCTTTGGTTCTGCCTATAAATATGGCCCGTCTTGCTTCGTTTATGAACGAGGCGTCTTTCTTCTTTTTCGCTTCTTCTTCCTCTTGGACTATCTCTCCTCTTATAGAAGAAAGCTTCTTTTCGAAGCTTCGATCCATGGCGGTGCCGTTGAGTGAGTTGGATCAGCCTCGGGCGTCTCCTTGAGCCTTCGAGGTTCTTTTGTGAGTGAGGGATATCTTGTGAAACGGAGTAGAGGGGGGACTACTCCGGCGGCTCCACTCTTGGGCGTGGCTAGCGGGGGGAAAGGGACGCCTTTGCGGCGGGGACGCGATCTTCGAGAGATCGAGTTTTCCTTCGCTCCGTCGTCCTATCCCACTTTGTTGGCCTTCGATGATGAGTGGGGCGGAGACTACTTCAGTTGTTCCTTAGCTTGAGGAGTGAAAGGTCCTAGATGGCTAGAGGGGGGGTGAATAGCCTATAAAAATTTTCTACAAACTCAACTAAACAAACCGGTTAGTATAAAAAACCTGCCAAAAGCGGTTTGCACTAGCTCGATTGGTCAAGCAAGCCTTCTAGTGACAAGACTAAATAATACTATGATCTCTAGTCCACTCAAAGTCTATGTCACTACTCTAGCTAATGAGCAATCTAATATGGTCCTTATGCTATCAAGAACAACCTACACAAGCAAATGCTAGCTCTCTACTCAAAGTAAACTAGGAAGGTAAAAACAAAAGTGAGAGACTTGTTATACCGATGTGTAGAGGATGTCAACCAATCCTTAGGGAAGATGAAAACCAATCAATCACTTTCGAAGGTGATGATCCACACAAGAGACAATGAACAAGTCGATTTGTTCACCCGGAGTTCGTTGTACACCCGACAACTACTCTCGGTTGTGCCGACCAACACAAGGGTGATGTTTGAGCTAGGCGGTGCCCTTGCTAGCCTCAACACACCACACACCAAGTGAGGTACCCAAAGCACGAGCAATATATTCCTTGCACTTTGTCTTCCCGACGAGGAGTGCGTAATCCTCTCACAAACCAACCGGAGGTGGCCAAGAAACAATCACCTCTTCTTGCCAACAACTCCACCACTTCACCAAGCCGGCTAGGAGCGGTGCCTCCAAGAGAAACGGGAAATCCACCGTCTCACAACGATCCCCAAGTGCCTCTAGATGCAAGAACTCAATGCAATGCACTTGGATCAACTCTTCTCTCAAGAATGAAGCTCAAATCAAGAATGAGAGAGGAGGGAGGCTTGCTTGCTTGCTCAAAGATGTTAGTAGTGATTCAAATGACCAAGAGAGAGAGCAAGAGGCAGCCAAGGGGGTATAAATACCCCACACCACGAAATGTGGCCGTTGGGAGGAAACCCACGGTTTAAGAAGATGATCGGGACGACCGGCCCAGGACTCACCGGTGAGTCCGGGGTCGGTGGGTCCGGTCACAACCGACAACCCCCCGAGCAGTGGTTTTGCCTGTCTCAACGGGTCCGGTCGCGCGTCCGGTCGGTGCTTCCGGTCAGCACCGGAAGCATCCGGTCATCAAGGTCCGGTCGGCGCCCGAGGCGAACCCCGACGAGCTCTGCGCCAGACGCCGACCGGACCGGGCGCCCCGGTCACATTTGACCGACTTCCTGGGCCGATGCGTCCCTGGCCACGAAGAAAGCGAAAAAGTCATCGTTCCGTCGCCGTTTCTTCGCCGTCTTTTCTCCGACATGCTATCCAACAAATATACCAATTTGTGCACGAGGACTAGCATGTTTTCATCTCCACGATGCATCCGGCGCAATAGAAAATAGGCGTTTCACTTTCTCAAAAGCGCCGAATCCGCCTCGCAAGCTCGGCGGGAGGATGAGCGGTTCCCAAACCCAACTCAAACCCCTGCGACCATCACCGCCGCCAAATGTGCCAACACCACCACGTGTACATCACCATGTGCTCGTGTGTTAGCATTTTCACAATTCATTTCGAAGGTTAGGTTAGCTCTTTAGGTTAGAATGCATGCATATGAGACTTGAACCTAAAGGCACGTGAGGATCGATATGCGAGAAAAGTTTTCCCCTCTTTATAGTACGGCTTATCGATCCTATAACCACCCACACCCTCTATGGTGTCTTGGGTGTGAAACCAAAAGCCCTATGGTTATACCTTTGCCTTGGGACTTTTGTTCTCGAAACTCCACCGGGTTGCATGCTTGATCATCTTTTGGATCACCTCGATCCATCCTCCATGATCATCTTGCACCAACTCCCAGACGCGACCAATCTCCATACATGTCAAACACTTAGCAATGAGAGATTAGTCCTTAGGTGTCACTAATTATCCAAAACCAAACTAGAGATCTTCAATCTCCCCCTTTTTGGTAATTGGTGACAACCTCGCATAAAGGTTTTATGATTAATGTTTTTGAACATACAACGGTTGTCCAAGCATTTTGCTTACAATCATAGGATTGGACAATCATCATAGTTCGGTTTTGGTAGCATGAGCTCCCCTACATGTATGCCACGAGTTTGGAGCGAAGCATTGCATACATGTATGAATATTGAAATTGAGGGTGAGCTATGTTACCAAAGTGATGCTTAAGGTGAAAGAAATGGACCTTTGAAGCGTGATACCAATCGGAGTTGCGCCATTTTCACCATACAAGCACCAAGGTAACTAGATTTTCATCAAAACTCAAAGTACCACGTGAGATCACATTAAGAGCAAGGTACTTGAATTAAGAACGGAATTTAGAAAATCTAGCTACTCCTATGCATGCTAGTTATCAATCACTTGTAAAACAAACATGTGAAGCTAGCATACACCACACAAGCATGTATATGGAATTTAAGTACATGTGCAATGAGCAAGTCATATGTTAGTGCACAATCAAATGCAACAAATTGTCTATGAGCTTGCTCCCCTTCTTGTGTGAACCACTTGTTAACTCATGAACCACATGAGAGGTTTTCAAAAACATGCTGAAATTTTTAATTTTCAAAAACCTTTCATGCACTAATCTCTCCCCCTTTGTCGACAATTTCCACAAAAGGTATGACCATGTTGTGTATTGGAAGAGAGAATAGTGCTCAAATTTGGTCAAATTTGGATCACTTGTCAAACATATATTTCGGTTTGAACCAAAGACAAGCTTCTTCACACCTCATGACAAGGGTTATCTTGCCTATGTTGAGACATATGTGTGAAAAGATAGCCAAATTCAACACTTGAGATTGCAAGCCCATAAACATGTCATATGTCATCACTAGATCAATCAAGCATAAAGAGCAATAGTGATGGCATACATACATTGAAATCCTTTTATTTTCATGAATGCTTCCTAAGGAACAAGTTATATGTCTATATGTTCTAACAAGTCCCTAGTTATCATGGATGCCATGCCAAACAATGATACCTTTGTTTTTGCTTGATGAGGGGCATGTCATGATAGTGAGGTGCATTCAACTCATATTGGAGAAGTCAAGGATGTTCAACTCATTTCTTAGCTTGCAAAACCTCTTCTCATCTAGTGGCTTTGTAAAGATATCGGCCAATTGATCTTCGGTGCCAATAGGTTGGATAGCAATGTCACCCTTTTGTTGATGATCTCTAATGAAGTGATGCCTTATGTCAATGTGCTTGGTTCTTGTATGTTGAACCGGGTTTTGTGTCATCTTGCAAGCACTCTCATTGTCACAATACAAAGGCACATGATGGAAATCAAACCCATAGTCCTTCAAAGTTGATCTCATCCATAGCAATTGAGCACAACAACTACCGGCACTAATGTATTCGCCTCGGCGGTTGAAAGTGTCACACCGGTTTGCTTCTTTGAGGACCAAGACACTAGAGATCTTCCAAGGAATTGACAAGTACCACTTGTGCTTCTTCTATCAACCTTGCATCCCCCATAGTCGAGTCCGAATATCCAATTAGCTCAAAGTTTGACCCCTTGGGATACCATAGCCCAACATTTTGTGTGTGCTTCAAGTATCTCAATATCCTCTTCGATGCGGTGAGGTGACTCTCTCTAGGTGAGGATTGAAATCTTGCACACTTGCCCACACTAAACATCACATCGGGCCTAGAAGCGGTCACATAGAGTAAGCTTCCAATCAATGACCTATAATACCTTTGATCAACCATATTGCCACTTTCATCATTGTCCAATGATCCATTGGTACCCATTGGTGTATTAATGCCCTTTGCATCTTGCAATCCAAACCTTTTGACCATGCCTCTAATGTATTTCCCTTGACTAATGAAGGTGCCATTCTTCATTTGCTTGATTTGAAGACCAAGGAAATATGTTAGCTCTCCAAGCATAGACATTTCAAACTCTTTTGCCATCATCTTTGCAAACTCTTCACAATATTCTTGATTTGTTGAGCCAAATATGATATCATCAACATATATTTGCATGACAAACAAATCATTGCCAATCTTCTTGGTGAAGAGAGTAGTGTCAACTTTGCCCATCTTGAATCCCTTCTTGAGTAGGAAGTCTCTCAACCTCTCATACCATGCTCTAGGTGCTTGCTTCAATCCATAAAGTGCCTTGTTTAGCTTGTACACATGATTGGGATGATGATAATCTTCAAAACCGGGAGGTTGTTCAACATACACTAGCTCATTGATGAAGCCATTGAGAAAAGCACTTTTGACATCCATTTGATAGAGCTTTAATGTTGTGTGCACATGCATAGGCCAATAGAATTCTAATTGCCTCTAATCTTGCAACCGGAGCATATGTTTCACCAAAGTCAAGACCTTCTACTTGAGTGTAACCTTGTGCAACTAGTCTTGCTTTGTTTCTCACAACAATGCCATCTTCATCTTGCTTGTTCTTGAAAACCCATTTGGTTCCAATGACATTGTAATCTTTTGGTCTCTCTACCAATTCCCAAACCTTGTTTCTATCAAAGTTGTTGAGCTCCTCTTGCATTGCAATGACCCATTCCTCATCCTTCAAAGCATCATCAACCTTTTCGGGCTCTTCTTGTGACACAAATGCAAAGTGCTCACAAAATGCCGCTAGCCTTCCTCTTGTTTGCACTCCACTTGCAATATCACCAACAATTTGATCAATTGGGTGGTCTCTAGCAACACTTGAGCTTTGGAGTATTGGAGCTTGATTGCTTGTGCTTGGTTGATCACTAGAAGTCTCTTGAGTAGCTTGTTGTTGATCTTGTTCTTGAGCACCACTAGCTTGAGTTATTTGCACTTCATCTTTGTCATCATCAACTTGAGTTGGTCTAATATCACCAATGTCCATACCCTTCATGGCATCTACCAATTGAGTTCCACTCACATCATTGAGGTTCTCATCTTCATCTTGGGACCCATTGGTTTCATCAAATTCAACATCATGGACTTCTTCCAATGTGCCACTTGAGTTGTTCCACACTCTATATGCTTTGCTTGTGGTGGAATAACCAAGTAGGAACCCTTCATCACACCTTTTGTCAAACTTGCCAAGTCTTGCACCCTTCTTCAATATGTAGCATTTGCACCCAAATACTCTAAAGTATGCAATGGTTGGCTTTCTTCCATTGAGTAGCTCATAGGGTGTCTTGTTCATCATGGGGTGGCAATATAACCTATTGATGTAGTGGCATGCGGTGTTGATTGCTTCGGCCCAAAATGATTGACTCACATTGTACTCACTAAGCATTGATCTTGCCATCTCAATGAGAGTTCTATTCTTCCTTTCAACTAGGCCATTGGATTGTGGTGTGTACTTGGCCGAAAGTTGATGCATGATTCCATAATCATCACATAGCTCATCAACTCTTGTGTTCTTGAACTCACTTCCATTGTCACTTCTCACTTTCTTCACTATGATATCAAATTCATTGTGCACCCTCTTGAGAAATGTCTTGAACAATGAGTACACATCACTCTTGTCATTGAGAAAGAACACCCAAGTGAATCTTGTATAGTCATCCACAATCACAAATCCATACTTGTTGCCACCAACGCTTGTGTATGCGGTTGGGCCAAACAAATCAATATGGATTAAGTCAAATGCCTTGCAAGTGCTCATGAAGCTCTTCTTTGGATGAGTGTTGGCAACTTGCTTCCCGGCTTGACATGCACTACATAGCTTGTCCTTTTCAAAGTGAACATCCTTCAAACCTCTCACTAGATCATGTTGAACTAACTTGTTGAGTTGCTTCATGCCAACATGACCAAGTCTTCTATGCCATAGCCAACCCATGCTAGATTGAGATATCAAGCATGTACTAATTTGAGTCTCACTAGCACCAAAATCAACAAGGTAGAGGTTGTCAAATCTAATTCCCTTGAAGATCAAGCTTGAATCTTTTGTGCTCACAATCTCAACACTATCTTCACCAAAGATGCACTTGTAACCAAGATCACATATTTGTGCCACCGAAAACAAATTGTACTTCAAGATATCAACTAGTGCCACATTTGAGAGTGTCAAGTCATTGGTTATTGCAATCTTGCCTATCCCTTGAATCTTGCCACTCTTGCTATCACCAAATGTAATAGGCTTGCCATTCTCTTGAGTTGAATCAATTGTGTTGAACTTCCTTGCATCACCGGTCATATGTTGAGTGCACCCACTATCAAGAATCCAATGGTTGCCCCCAATCTTGTAATTCACCTACAAGGAAATTAATAATATTTAGGTACCCATTTGCCTTTGGGTCCTTGGAGGTTAGCAACCAAAGCCTTTGGAACCCAAATTGCCTTCTTCTTTGGGCCAACAATGGGTGTACCAACAAACTTTGCCTTCACACCTTTCTCACCCTTGGTAAGCAAATAACAAGAATCAAAAGATATGGAATGCACTTTCATTGATTTCTTGTTCATGTTCATTTTAGCACATTTATGCTCTTGATGCCCAACTTGCTTGCATCTATGGCAATAGGTACCATTGCTCTTCACAAAGCTAGGCTTCGGAGTAGCAAAGGCCTTTTTGCCTTTCTTGGGGATATAGCCTAAGCCTTCCTTGTTAAGGGAAAACCGTTGGCTACCCAAGCACTTTAGCAATTTGGCATCCCCACCATATGCCTTACCCAAAGCGTGGGTGAGCTCATCCACCTCTCTTTTGAGAGTCTCATTCTCAACCACTAATGATGAATCTAAAATTACTTCATCATTCTTAGTAGAGGTAGAGTGGGTTGATGTGGATGTGGAAGGAATGCATGGAGCATCAATGAAATCGAACACAAAAGGTTCAACTATGATATCACATGTTGTTCCAATATCCTTCTTAATGTTTAAGCAGGCTTTATCATTCTTTTCTAAGAGCAAGGCATGGGCTTTTTGAAGCCTTGTATGAGCTAGCTCAAGTTCCCCATGGTCTTCCTTTAGACCCTCATGGGTGGCCTCTAGCTCACTAAAGTTTTGCTCAAGAGTTTTTACACTCTTTTGCAAAGCTCTACATTCCTTGTCCTTAGACTTAAGCATGATATGAGTTTGCTTAAGCATCTCTAGAAGATCATCTCTAGTGGGTTCATAGTTTTCATCATCATCATCACTATCATCATATTTTACTTCTTCATCATTTAGTTCTTCATGCTCATGCAATGATACCTTAGTGGCCTTAGCCATGAAGCATGATGGTGATGAGCCGAAGAGAGATGACTTCTTGTGTTGACCAATGGCACTCATTGCCTTAGGCTTGTCTTCCTCCTCATCGGATGAACCATCACTATCCCAAGAGCAAACAAATGCACCATCACTTTTCTTCTTGAAGGTCATTGACTTGCTCTTCTTGTTGGTCTTGCCACCTTTGTTTGCCTTGTGCATCTCTTTCTCTTTCTTGATTGGGCAATCGGCAAGAACATGATAAGGGCTATCACATTCAAAGCATTTTCTTGGCTCTTCATTTCCCTTGGATGAATCATTTCTTCTCTTTGAGCCTTGGCCAAACTTCTTGTTCTTCAAAACCTTGTTGAAGTTTCTCACAAACATGGCAAATTCTTGATCAATCTCATCAAGATTGACTTCCTCATCTTCTTCTTCTTGAGCTTTAGCTTTGCCCTTTGCCTTGGATGTGGTGGTGGCGGCCTTGAATGCCACAACCTTCTTGTTCTTGTCATCTTCCATCTCCACCTCATCTTCCATTCTATCAACTTGCTCATCGGTTAGTACCTCTCCAAGCAAGTCACTAGGTGTCATGGTGTTCAATCCATCTCTAAAGAGTAACTTCCTCAACATAGCAAACTTCTTGGGCAAGCACATCAAAAATTTGTGCCCAAAGTCTCTATCCAAGGTCTTCACTCCTAGTGCCTTAAGATCATTCACAATCACTTGGAGCCTATGGAATGTATCCGGGATGCTCTCATCTTTCTTCATCTTGAAATTCTCAAATTCACTCTTGAGAACATATAGCTTGGCACTTTTCACAACTTTGGTGCCCTCATAGATCTCACAAAGCTTCTCCCATACCTCACTTGCCTTCTCAAGATCCTTGATGCTTTCAAACACCTTGATATCCATTCCCTTGTACAATATGCTCAATGCCATTGTGTTGCATTGTCTATTGATCTTGTCGGTGTTGGTGAGGTTGGTAGGATCAAGGATGACATAATCCTTCTCGGTGACCTCCCATACTTGGTCATTGATTGATCCCAAGTACATTCTCATGCATCTCTTCCAATAGTCAAAATTCTTGACCCCATCAAAGAAAGGAGGCTTTCCCCCAACATTGTTGAACACAATGGTTGCCATACTATCACACCAAGGTTGTTAAGCCTTCAAATATGGTGACCACGGCTCCGATACCACTTGAAAGGTCCTAGATGGCTAGAGGGGGGGTGAATAGCCTATAAAAATTTTCTACAAACTCAACTAAACAAACCGGTTAGTATAAAACACGGCGTAAAGCGGTTTGCACTAGCTCTAATTGGTCAAGCAAGCCTTCTAGTGACAAGACTAAATAATACTATGATCTCTAGTCCACTCAAAGTCTATGTCACTACTCTAGCTAATGAGCAATCCTAATATGGTCCTTATGCTATCAAGAACAACCTACACAAGCAAATGCTAGCTCTCTACTCAAAGTAAACTAGGAAGGTAAAAACAAAAGTGAGAGACTTGTTATACCGATGTGTAGAGGATGTCAACCAATCACCGGGAAGATGAAAACCAATCAATCACTTTCGAAGGTGATGATCCACACAAGAGACAATGAACAAGTCGATTTGTTCACCGGAGTTCGTTGTACACCGACAACTACTCTCTGGTTGTGCCGACCAACACAAGGGTGATGTTTGAGCTAGGCGGTGCCCTTGCTAGCCTCAACACACCACACACCAAGTGAGGTACCCAAAGCACGAGCAATATATTCCTTGCACTTTGTCTTCCCGACGAGGAGTGCGTAATCCTCTCACAAACCAAGGGAGGTGGCCAAAAACAATCACCTCTTCTTGCCAACAACTCCACCACTTCACCAAGCCGGCTAGGAGCGGTGCCTCCAAGAGAAACGGAAATCCACCGTCTCACAACGATCCCCAAGTGCCTCTAGATGCAAGAACTCAATGCAATGCACTTGGATCAACTCTTCTCTCAAGAATGAAGCTCAAATCAAGAATGAGAGAGGAGGGAGGCTTGCTTGCTTGCTCAAAGATGTTAGGAGTGATTCAAATGACCAGAGAGAGAGCAAGAGGCAGCCAAGGGGTATAAATACCCCACACCACGAAATGTGGCCGTTGGGAGGAAACCCACGGTTTTGCGGCTGGCTGGGGGCCTTGACCCGGACTCACCGGTGAGTCCGGTCGGTGGGTCGGTCACAACCGACAAACCCGAGCAGTGGTTTTGCCCCTGTCTCAATCGGGTCGGTCGCGCGTCGGTCGGTGCTTCGGTCAGACCGGAAGCATCCGGTCACGCGTCGGTCGGCGAACCCGAACCCGATTGCGAGCTCTCGCGAGCGCGACCGGCCCGGGCGTCGGTCACATTTGACCCGACTTCCGGTCGGTGCGTCGGGCCACGCCCGAAGCGGCCGAAAAGTCATCGTTTCGTCGCCGTTCCTTCGCCGTCTTTTCTCCGACATGCTATCCAACAAATATACCAATTTGTGCACGAGGACTAGCATGTTTTCATCTCCACGATGCATCCGGCGCAATAGAAAATAGACGTTTCACTTTCTCAAAAGCGCCGAATCCCGCCTCGCAAGCTCGGCGGGAGGATGAGCGGTTCCCAAACCCAACTCAACCCTGCGACCATCACCGCCTTCGCAAATGTGCCAACACCACCACGTGTACATCACCATGTGCTCGTGTGTTAGCATTCTCACAATTCATTTCGAAGGTTAGGTTAGCTCTTTAGGTTAGAATGCATGCATATGAGACTTGAACCTAAAGGCACGTGAGGATCGATATGTACGAAAGTTTTCCCCTCTTTATAGTACGGCTTATCGATCCTATAACCACCCACACCCTCTATGGTGTCTTGGGTGTGAAACCAAAAGCCCTATGGTTATACCTTTGCCTTGGGACTTTTGTTCTCCGAAACTCCACCGGGTTGCATGCTTGATCATCTTTTGGATCACCTCGATCCATCCTCCACGATCATCTTGCACCAACTCCGGCACGACCAATCTCCATACATGTCAAACACTTAGCAATGAGAGATTAGTCCTTAGGTGTCACTAATTATCCAAAACCAAACTAGAGATCTTCAAGGAGGGCTAAGGTGCTTTCTTGGTCGGCTAGTCTGATCCTCACAATGTCCGTCGGCTCGAGTTTCTTGGAGAGGATAGCACCTGCTGTCTAGTTCAAGGGGGTTATCTTTCTCTAGATTCTTGCCTTTGAGTCTTGAGGCGCCGTGTGCGTGCTCTTGCGGTACTTTGCTCCTTTCCAGGGTGTTGTGCCGGCGAGGGTTCTTTTTCCCTAGGCCAGTAGCTTTGGAACTCTGTGGTCCGTTGGTTCCCTGTATATTCTAGGTTCTTCGGGCTTACGGTATACGTGGATCTTCTGTGCAGATGCTGATTCCTCCGTGGTCTTCTTAGGGCACTTTGGTGCTTTGAGCTCTCCTTTGTATCTTGTAGGGAGTTGTATCCCATGTAACTTGTATTCTTCAAGATGTTGAATAAAGAGATCTGTCCCTTATCAATCTTGTATTTGTACTTCTTGTATGATTCTCGATCCGCCTTCGTGTAGACTTGTTGCGGTTTGTTCTCGCTTGTTCTTGAAGTGGTCATCCGGGTTGTTTTCCTCAGATGATTTGTTTGCGATTGCGCCTTTAGAGTTCTTCCTTAGGCTTCCGGCTCTTATCTCCTTCTTGTAGACTCGTGCCGAGTTGTTTGGAGTCATGCTCTTTGACATCGGTATTGTTACGTGTCGATGATTCATTTCGCCTTCTTGTAGACTTGGTTGTAGATAGTGTTGAAGTCTTGCTTCGAGTCTTCCGACTTGTCGGCTTGTCTTCTTGTAGACCATTTGGAGGTAGCGTAGGATCTTGTCCTTGTGCGCCTTTGGGTTGTTTCTTCCTTGGCGGCGTCGGCTAGCTTTGTTCATAGGTCTTGCCGTAGTGGATTGAGTCTTGCTCGATTGCTTCGAGTTTCTTCTTCGGAAGGAATCGGCTTGCCTTTTTTACGTAGACTTGGCTGTAGATAATTCGAAGTTCTCCTCTTGAATTCGGGGTTGTTTTCCTTGAAGTATCGGCCGCCTTTTCGTGGACTTGGCCGAGGATAGTTGTAGAGGTCGCTTTGGGGCTGTCGGGGTTGTTTTCTCCCGACGATTGAGTTGTGTCTTCTTCTTGAGACTTGTCATGATGAGTGGAGGATTGCTCTTGAGTTCCGAGTTCTTCTTTTCGGAGTATCGGCTCATCTTTTTTGCGGACTAGCCGGGCGTGGTGGAGTCTTGCTCCCGGTCTTCGGGGTTGTTCTTTTGAAGATTCAGCTTGTCCTTTCGTAGACTTCTGAAGGTGATAGAGTCTTGCTCTCGGTCTTCGAGGGGTTGTTCTTCGAAGATTCAGCTCGTCCTTTTCAGTAGACTTCTTTGAAGGTGATAGAGTCTTGCTCACGGTCTTCGGGGTTCTTCTTTCAAGATTTAGCTCGTCCTTTCGTAGACTTCTTTGAAGGTGATAGAGTCTTGCTCCCGGTCTTCGGGGTTCTTCTTCAAGATTGACTCATCTTTTCTCGTAGATTGGTGATGATGGTGGAGTCTTGCTCCCGGTCTTGAGTTGTTTCTTCCGAAGATTCAGCTCGTCCCTTTTTGTGGACTTATCGATGGTGTTTGGGGCGCCCCCCATGTTGCGGGGTTATTTTTTCTCGGCATGTGACTTGTGTCTTCTTCGAGACTTCTCACGATTGTTCGGAGGGTCACTCCGGGCCGTTTCGGTTTCTCCTTTTAGGCCCTCTAGCGTTGTCTTTTCTTAGACATGCTAATGTAATTTGGTGGAGTCGTGCTCCAAAAGAGTTGTTCTAACTCATGGTTGTCGCTACGGGCTAGGGCTCTCCCATCTTTGTCTTGTGGACTATTCACATGACGTCCCTTGTAAGGTTCTCGGTCCAGGGCCCATTTAAGTGCATCGGACTGAAGGTCAAGATGGTTGGGTTCCTATTTCATAACACTTTGCAATCCACCTTTTTGGTTTGGGCTGCTCGCTTTCTAATGAACTTGTGTGAGGCGATGGGTTTCTATTTCACAACACTACACCGTTCACGCCCGATTCGAAAGGCCGTCCGCCGTCATTGGACATAGTGGCACTTTTCGGACCCTCGATGGCCTCTCGCGACCTAGGCGGGCCGATCCCAACGTCCTCTTTTTCTCAAGAGTCGAAGTTCACGATCTTCCGCTAGGATTTAAGGTGTGGGACGCTATTCCAGAGCTAGGGCGTCGCGTGGTTCCACCCTTGGAATTTGACCTCCGTTCGGTGGTCGGGGTTGCCTTCTTTTGGTCGACTTCTTTTCCGTGAAGTGCCAATTCAGCCGTTTGTTCTTCTCCCTTGGGAGGCATGCGGCTTTACTCTTGGCGACTTGTTTTGGTTGAAGCGCTTGGTAGCCGCGTATTTGGTGACCTTTCCCTTGATGGTTGGTCCGTGGTTCTTCTCAGGCTTGGTCTTCTTCTTGTTGAAGTGTCAGAGAGTTGTTTTTTGCGTTCGCTTCTTCTCTGTTGCCTTGAGTTCCTCTGATTACGGATAGAACCTTCTGAGTTGGCTTATGTGCCGGGAGTTTCTGATTTCTTCTCCTTGCATGGTCATCAATTCGTAGATTCCTGGTCTCAGTACTCTTTTGACGATGTATGGTCCTTCCCATGGGCTGAGCAATTTGTGCTTGCCTTCCGTCTTTTGATTTCTCTTGAGTACTTAATCTCCGGGTTAAGGTTTCTTGGGACGTATGCTCTTGTCGTAATGCCTTCTTAGTCCTTGCGGATATCTTGCATTCTCGGAGGATTGCATTTGATCGACTTCTTCGCACGGTCGATTTCTAGTCTTCTTGTGCGTTTCTCCTTCTCCTTCAAATTGCTCGATCCTTGGAGAGCTCCATATGAGGTCTGCCCGTTAGAACGGCTTTTTGATCCATACGTTAGGAAGAAAGGTGAGTAGCTTTGTTGCTCTGTGATTTGAGTTCTTAGGCCCTGCAGGCGACTTTTTGGAAGTTCTTCAATCCATTTTGCTCCGTAGTCTTTGAGTTCTTCATATAGTCTTGGCTTTAGTCCGGCAAGGATGAGACCTTTTGCTCTTTTCGACTTGTGTCGTTAGCCTTTGAAGATGTGCCACGAAGCATAGTCTATCCGTATGCCACAATCTTGTGCCCAATCTTCGAATCTCCCATTTGTGAATGGTGATCCGAGGTCGATGATGATCCCTGTTGGGCATCGAATCTGTGCATGATCTCTTAGATGAACTCGACGCCTTGGTGGAGTGAAGGTGACCAATGGCTTCTATTCTATCCATTTGGTGAATTTGTCGATGGTGACGTGTAACACCCGTGTTTTTGCATCATTTTAAAATTCACTAAAAATTTGAACTTTTGAAATAAACTAAAACTTGATCTACTTTCCGCAAAACCAAAACCCCTGTTTTTTGAAAACCTTGCATAAAAATCCACCATATAGAAATTAGACTCCCTCTTGTTTGTTGCTTGTCGAGCTTATGGTGGCCAAGGTATGTATTCTTGATCTAGACTTTAATTATGGAAGTATGGTTATGCATGAGCATGATTTACATATTTTCGGGAAATAATCCACAAACCTTAGAAGGCATATGTGAGGAGTATATGTATCTTCCTAGCATATATAAATGTATCCATGGAATATATATATACACTTGACCCATGTGTAAGCCCTAGGAAATAAAAGGGAAATTAATGAGGGCATGTATACCAATATATGTATGTATGTGTGTGACCCTCCAAGCAAGGATATATATATAAATGCTTAACGATAAATTCTAAGAATATATATGCTTGAATAAATGGATGGAAGATACACACATACAATTACATAGAGGTATACACGAAGGTGGAGAATAAAAGGGGAATTATAAAACATGTGTGCTACGATGTATTTCTTCCAAGAGAGGGTATATATTTTAAGTACTCAATAAAGAGTCCTAAGAATATATATTCACTTGCTAAATATAATGGAGAGGAATACACAATAACACATGAGAAATAAAAGGGAAGGAAAATGGAGAAAGAGAAAAGAGAGGAAAGACGGCTCGTGGGCTCATTTCTCTATCACTCGGCCCAAAGGCTCCCCTCTCCCTCCTTTCCCATTTCCTCACGCGGCGAGGCGGCCCGGTTTAGCTTGGCGCGGCCCGGTATCTCGAGCCCGGCTCGAGGAGCCCAGAGGCCGAGCCCGCCCCGTTCCTTCTCCACTCGTAGGTGAACACGGACGACGGAGTCGTCTTCTCTCGCGACGCCTTGCGGCTGACACCGGGACCCCGCCGCGGGGACGGACAAGCACACCGCACGAGCCGGATCCGGCTAGCTCATGGGGACTCGAGCCACGACCTCCGCAGACATCCACCACGACCATCTTCCGAGGAGCTCCACGGCCACCAAACTCCCGTCCATGGATACGATTGGTCGGAGTCA
Organism: Hyparrhenia diplandra; assembly: GCA_015847255.1. Lineage (NCBI taxonomy): Eukaryota > Viridiplantae > Streptophyta > Magnoliopsida > Poales > Poaceae > Hyparrhenia > Hyparrhenia diplandra. The sequence goes on from JADLZK010008326.1 coordinate 99,474, forward strand.
ACGACAACGGCGGCGCCCGGCGCATGCCACTCAATCCGGGGCTGGAGACGGCGACCAAGCTACTGGCGAGGTCCATAACTCCGATGAGCCACTCGAGGCGAAGCCCGCGGGCACGGCGAGTGTCAACGCCAACAGCGACATCGGAAGCCGTGCTCGCGGCGTTACGCCGTCGTGGCCGGCAACCGTGTTCAATGCAAGGAGACCCGGCGATGGGCTCCCTCGCCGGAGACCGGCGTGATCGGCGCCCGGCTCATGGTGAACTTGTCGGAGGGTCGCCAGCAAGACAAGAAGACTGGTCGGAAAAGATCTCCGCGGCAAGAGAAGGTCCCGCCGGCGACCTCCTCCCTCGGCCACCTATAAATAGCCACCTCCGGCTTGCAATCGGACTCGCCCCTCCTACCACAAGCTCCGCCGTGCTCTAGAACACGCGGTGCTCCCCCCCTCCCCTCTCCCCTCTCCTAGCTCGAGGAATCTGAGCTTCCCCCAAATCCAAATCATTTGCCGCCATTGGAGTCCCTCCGACCACCTCCCTTCTGCGCTTTCGTCGGTAGACAAAAGAGGCTTGAGGTTAGTCGCCTAGAAGCCCCTTCGTTCGATTTACATGGCTAGTATCTCGTTTCCTCCCTCGCGACGCCCTGGTCCGGGCGCCACCGCCGTATGCATTTGGGAGCGCGTCGCCGATGGGGAGAGAGGGCTCCACCGTCACTCTAGCACCCCCGCTTAGGGTCGGGATGACAAAGGGATCCCGAATCGGCCCCTGCGGCGAGCTATGGGCAAGGTTCGGCCGACTCGACCACACGCCGGTGCGCCGCCGCGTTGGGCGACGACGGGGCGGGTGCCCTGTTTCCCGCCCACGCCCGGTACCACCGTCACCGTTCCGTCCCCCTCCTCTCGCTATGTGGGGGCCTAGACGGACGGGCGGCCCGCTTATTTGTTATGTTCCCCTCCCTTGTCCACGTGGCTATGGCCCACGATCCATGTGGCGCTCACGTGGAGGCCACGGTGGCGTCCTTGGGACCCACATGTCACACGCGTCCATGGAGAACAGTTTGGGTACACTAGGGGTAAATGCTAGAGCCACCGGTAAATGCACCACTGGGGTATTAGAAACCCTAATTTCCCATATCGAAAAATTCCCAAGAAAATTTGTAAATTCATTATTTAATTTATGGAATTTTATCATGTAATTAGATCCAAATTTATTACATGATAAAATTATATTATAATATTACCCTAATTAATAAATTAGGGATTAATATTGTAAAATCCATAACTCATGCATTTTAACTCCGTTTTCGCATGAAACGACTTCCATAATTTATCTAAATTCTAGATCTATGCAACTAACCTATTACCACCATAATGTTCTATGCTTGTTTTGTGTGCCATAGTTCAAGCTAGGTTTTATCGTCCGACGCGAGGTAGCTTTTCGACGATCGGATTAGCGGTTTCTCCCGAGTACGTTAGAGACGTTCGACGCCGGTGCGATCAAGAAGAACATCCTGGCAAGTCCTTACCCCCTTAATCATGACCTTAATATAATGATGAATGATGATATAATATGATTAAGTAAGATCGATGTAACCCGAGTAATAATGTGAACCCTCCAACAAAAGGTGAGTGGTGATTGTCTACATGGAGGTGGACTAATCACAATCGGGGATGAATCCCCGGAGAGATGCTCGCCTCCCTAAGGACCGGTTCATAGACCTTCTACCTAGTGCGATATTTGCATGTGACCCACACGTCGTTTATGGGGACGGCTTGATTCCACACCCCGTTGGGTTGAGGTATAATTGGAGCCAAGGTGGCCGGAGCGTGCAAACGATCGATTAGGAGCAAACATGGGGAGAGTGGCCCCATGGTCCGGTTGGTGTGGATCTTTGAGTAGTCTTCCACGGAAGTGTTTGGGCGCGGTGGCGCAGTGCTAGAGGCACATATTAATGATTTGAGATTGAGAGTGGTGTTGACGGTATAGGTTGGGTAATTAGGTATTACCCGTAAAGCCGCTGGTGATTTGGTATCACCATATTGTCTAGGGTGATGCGTCATCCTTGTGGTGGCGTGTTGTCCTTCCAATCCCTCGAGAAGTCGTGGTGAAGATTATACCAATATACCTAGAGTAGCACTCAAGCGGGCACGGATCTCGTTAGGCTGTTGGAACCAAAAACCAGGATGGGGAAGACTGTGCCTATCGTGTGGGGAAATTTGTACAATCTCTGCAGAGTTAATTAAATCTATTCGAATAGCCACGTCCTTGGAATGGGCGAATGCTAGGAAAGAATATCTATGATTAGCTTTAACTAACCTTTTGTGAAATGTGAAGGTGATGGTAAGATGAGATAATCCAGGGAACTAGCGAGAGCAGATTTTTAGAGACTCTGCTAGGGCCCAAACCTTTAATATACCAAACCACCTACGGTTTGGACTTGCCGAGTACCTTTGTACTCACCCCTCTCATTTTTACGAGATATCGGCACATCCAAAGGTAAGATCGTGGTCAAGGTAAGCGATCGGCGTTCGTAGGAGTCCGAGAGGCGTTTGCTTAAGAAGAAGATGTAGTTGCCTAGGGTTTCCATCCGTGCTCAAGATGCGAGTTTCAAAAGGTTTCACTATCTTAAGTATGCGATTAAGTTGTGAGTCGGCACATGTGCTTGTCTTGCGAACATCGGCATCCTTTGCATCTTCGACGAGTTCTTCAAGCGTCTTTGAGGGGGCTGTTGGCGATGAGTATCCGGTTCGAATGCTTTTCCCACGAGGGTTCTTGACGCTGCGTGGTTTCACAAAGATCGAGTGGATCTCTTGTAGGATGTCTTTTCCATCTTGAGCTTATGCATTTGAGTAGTACTCGATGATCCCGCTCTTTTGTATAGCTTATCTCCGATGAGCACATAGTTCTTGCTTCTTCTCAAGATCCTTGTTGCTTCAGCTTTGTCATCGGGAAGTGTCTTGTTCTTGATGAAGTTAATGATGTCTTCGATCCAGGGAGTTGCTCTGCGATCTGGAGAGATTATCATTACGCCGTTTAGGGCTGATTGCTCCATGTTGTCGTCTTACGGGTTCTCCTTGATGGATGGTTTCAAGAGTTCTTCGACGAATACTCCGGGTGGGACTTGTGCTCTGTCGGATCCGAGTTTGGCTAGCACGCCCGCCGCCATGTTCGCATCCCCGAGCACGTCTTTGGATTACTAGGCCTTGGAAGTTTCTTTTCGGCTTGTGTACTTCGTGCAATAGAGGCCCATGTTGTCCTTTGTGCGGTCCCAATCTTTGTTGACTTGATTGATGACAACAAATGAGTCGCCATATACTTGTAGTCTCTTGATTCCCGAGTTCTTGCTATCTTGAGGCCATGGATGAGTGCTTAGATTCGCCTCGTTGTTTGTAGCTTGCCACATGATTTGCAAAAGACGTAGTTGAGTTGTCTTCCTTCGGAGATATGAATAAAATCCCGGCTCTTGCTCCCCTAGCTTCAACGATCCATCGAAGTACATGTTCCAATGCTTCTTGATGTCGTTTCGGATATGGGGTTGTTGGAGCTCTGTCCATTCCGCGATGAAATGCGGAAGTGCCACGGGATTTGATTGCTCTTCTTGGGGTGAACTCTAGATTCAATGCTCCGAGTTCTTGCCTAATTTGTTGGTATTTGTTAAGCCCACGAAATATTTATAACTTGTATAATCCCATAGCGCACGGATACCGGCGAGCACTTCACCCGAGGAGGAGGGTTTTAAATATCGTATCCACAAGGAGAATGGTGTGAGGCTAACAGAGCTAATAACTAAACCCGGGAGGTATGACAAGAAGGACGGAGAGGATTAAGAGTTAAAGAAGATTTCTATGGTTGTCTAGTTCCTATCCTTGTAAGCCATGTTGATATTGTCTTATGGGGAAATGATTCAATGGGATAGACATTTGCAAAGAATGTCAACCCCAAGCCAAGGATCTGCCAAAGCCTATCCGGCGGGAGGTGGAATACAAAAGAGTTAACGCGGCTATAAGTCACCTACGTTAGTTACCACACTCAGGAAGGTAGGGTGCATCCACAAGTAACCTTGGTCTAAGCACCATGCCTAAACCTACGACTACTCCTCCAATCTATAGGGTCCTACAGATTAAAGTACTCAAACAAGAGTTGCGAACCTAAGAACAATAAGAACAATTTACTTACTCAAATAAGAGGTCGATCCGCCATGAAGTCTTAGAACCAAGCTCCAATGGAACTTGATCCAGGAGGTACAAGATGTAGAGGAGTCACCGACATGCCCGGTGCTTCCTCCGAGCTCATGCCTTCACCCTCGCTCTAGATCTCTAAAATAGAACTAGCTCGGCTACTCTCGCAGTGGGAGCCATTGATCTAGATCTCTCAACTTGACTCTTGCTCCTCAACTCAACTCTAGGGCTTCTAGTTCTACATGGTGTTCTAGTTCTAGTTCTAGTTCTAGACCTAGAGAGGAGAGGTTAGGGTCTCGGCCGTTGAATGGTGAGTTGAATGAATTCGAATGAATTAGGGTTTCACCCAGGGGCGGGGGGGTCTCCTTATATAGCCCTAGGCGATGCACGACAGCCCTTGGATCAAACCGACCTTGAAAGACGGCCTAGATTGCTCCTCAATGGCGGTGACAACCGACCTACGAAGCAGGCCCCGAGTGGGCTCCACAGCAGGGCGGCCGCCGCCATGGGCCAGGGCGGCCGCGGGCCCATCTTGGGATTTGAGCCCAAACCACCACGGTTGCGTAGATCTTTTCGATAGCTTTCCAAAGAGGGGTAGTTTGCTGGAAACGGAGTCCGGATGAGAAAGTTATGGCCGTTTTAGTGAACTCTGCTCTGCAGGTGATATCTTTTGATTCTGGACTCTGAATATAGCAAACAATATATCCGTTTCGATCATCTCGATGAGCTCTTTACAATGGTGTTATCTTGGAATATGTTTAGAACATGTTTATGCTTCGTATGCCTTGCAAACTCTAGGCTTTTCTGTTTAATCTCGAAAATATATAAATCATCAAAACTCATGGAATCATGTTAGTCAAGCCCCTATACTATGTTAATATTCATTTTAAGCCCTTATTTTCATTTTAAAACCTCTATATTTTATGCTATAAGAGATATCAACAAGCTCCCCAAGCTTACCCTTTGCTAGTCCCTAGCAAAGCCAAACTTAACAATGGATCGGGAGTTGCTACAACGCTTTCACACCTCAAAAGTACACATGCTTTCAAACAAAATTTCTCCTGGGATTAGAATAAACCGTTTCAACCGTCAACTTACCCATATTACCTTTAACTATGGAGCTTATAGCCTTTTCTTGGGATCTTGGGCAATTGAAAGATAGAACAATCGTGTCGAGTACCGTGTCTCAAACCCCTTCGATCAACCTTCATTCGGAGTTTTTGCAAGTTTTCGAAATAAAACTCAAAGTTCCTTTAGTATGACCCTCTCAAGTCTCTCATTTTTGGTATTTGTGGATCCTCACTAAGGCAATAATGTTGTATTGCCTTTCTCATAATATGTGGTATTTTTGGAAGGCAAGAGGGACACTATGCCTTTTTTTCTCTCACCTTATATCTAAGGCTTATATGTGGAGCTCATAGGTGGGAGAAGACTAAATCTACCTACTAAGCATATATTGTAAAGTCAAGCAATGGATCCAAAATCACGAGTCATACTTTGCATGTGCATGTGTATGGTGTAGTGGAATGAATATGGTGGTTGGTGTATGAGGCGAATGAAGTGAAAGCCTAATTCTACTTTGCTCTCTGAAGGAAACATATCTCTCTTGTGGGACATGGAAATGTTTAGGAGAACCCTGGGTTGTATACTATTTCTTTTCTTTTTTTATGGAGAGGCGGGCATCTAAGTACCCATTGTTTTCATAGCGGACACTTGTCCATTTTTTTTTTACTCTCCTTTATTCTTCATCATTACTTTTTTTTTAGGGAGGTAGGCTCTACTCGCCCGTAGGACACTTGTCCATTTTTCATCTCTCTTTTTTTTTGGACTATACAACCCATGCCTCCTTTTTGCAATAAACTTGTAGAGAGATAGAAACAAGGATAAAGGAGCTTTATGAGATGTTGGCTAAGTGGATATGTGTGGGGAATATTTTTGGTTGTTCTTTCCTAGGGCGGGAGTAGAACATTTTTGGTGGATCTATGGTGGATGTGCGGAGGATGCATACTTCTAGGGTAGAAGTAGCATAAGTGTAAGTGAATAGAGTGGAGTGGAATGTGTGCATGCGTAGCCGTATGACAAGTTTTTAAGGGTGGGTCGATTACAGATTGACAAAACTCAATGCAAAGTAAGCGACCTATATATATCAAAAAGGGTTTTCCTATCTAAAGAGCATGTATATATGGCTGTGGTAGGAGTTTCAACACTCTGTCATAAGGAACTCATCATGTGCACTTTTAATTTTCAAAATATAAATCTCGTAAATCTAGCATCTCTAGGAGTAAGATAAACAAGTAACTCAAACATTCATATATCATATCCGTCAATCACCTAGACTTTAGAGCAAGCATTTGCTACACATAGGTTTCGTGGTTGAGCAAATCTCAAGTCAAAGCAGGTTTGCATTAAAGGCTCAAGAGAAATTAAGCTTCAAAGTTAGGTACTTGAAAGGAATTACGACGGAGCAACTATTCATCATCTCCATGCTTTTTTATTTATTTTAGAGTTCATTTTATCTTGGCAGAAAAGAACTTCTTATATACTCTCTACATTTATTTATTCCCAAACCTAATGATCATACTATACTAAAGACTCTTTAAAAGACTATAAAGACTAGACTCTTAGCAAACTAAGCAAACCAAGATATTAGCTAATATTAATATATAGTAGAGATACTTATCGTGATAAGCGGGGTGCTCTCCCCCAAGCTAGATTGGAATGTCGGGTTGATGATGTGGAAGTTGAGGTAGACGGCGATGAGGGGTGTTATCTGTCATGTCTCTCTCCCTTTGAATCCCGCGAGCTCAAATAGACAACAAAGCATTGTGGAAGCAGATTAGGCGTTAGTGGTTGGCCACATCGGCCTCATGTGTCTAGAGATTTTCAAGATGGATCATGATTAGAACTTCAGCAAGAATTCTCTTCTAAATATTCTTGGAGTTTTGTATATGGACCATATGCCTTAGTGTATATGGACCATATGCCTTAGTGGTCACAAAGGTGTAAATGAGGATGTTCCTCCTTTCTTTTACTTTTTTTTTTTTTTTTTTTTTTTTTTCTCTCTTTTTTTTTATATATAGGACCTTTTGCGTACTGAGTTTACTTGACCGGCGGCTTGAGGATAGAGTTCAGAATTCTTTGCGTCGGTGACATGATGATCTTGGTTTGGTTATGACTTCGGCCGGAGCAGAGGGAGGCATACCAAACTCACTCAGGTGGGCGACAAGGCTTACACAAAGAATGTGCATGATTCATAAGCCTTGGCGCTTGCGACAAAGTCCTTGGGAGAGAAGGATCCCTTCTTGCTTATATGGAAGCAATGCTGGGCGGAGTCAGGTGCCTTCATCATTTTTTTTTATTTTGGCCATGTGGGCCCAACCTGCTCCTCTCTCCTCTTATTATATTTTTTTTTCTTCTCTTTTTTTTTATATATATCTCTTTTTTTTTTCAACTCCTTTTTTTTCTCTTTTCTTTTTATAGCAAGGGGAGGCTAATCTCTTATTCTTCTCTCTTGTTTTTTTTTTTTTTTTTTTCACTTTTTTTTTTATGATCCCCTTGTACGTGGAACTTGATATTCTCGCCATCTTCCCTCACACGCTTGGACTTTCGTGAAAAAGTCAAGTGTGCAAAGTCAGGGTCTCCTTTTTGAGTGCGTTCCTTCGCCCAAGAGCATCAAAGTTTTCTTAGTGATCTAGCCCCCATGTTTTCAAGCGTCGCATGCCCCTTTGTTCTTCTTAGTCTTCACCTAAAATGGTTAGCGACAAGAATACCCGAAGGTGCATACTAACTTGATAAACTTGTCCTTGCTTTTTTTATTTATAAGATTTTTTTTTTTATAAAAGATTTTTTTATAAGAGTTTTATTTTTATATATATATAAAAGATTTTTTTTTCTTTTAGATAAGCCTGTTATGAACAAAGGTCACTACACATGCATATTATCACGACGAACATGTTCTAAAAGATGCCTTATAAAAAAAACGTGGGGGGATTTCAAGGGACGGTCAAGGCTTGTCACGACCAAAGCCGCCTACCCCCTCAACCGTGGCATGCACTCATATTCGAAGGATACGGCATCAGGACACCACGCCCCCGCATACTAGGACACTACTCATGTCCCCATGGCCCTCACCCTACGGATGGACGGAATAGGACACGAGCAAGCCCCGAAGGACACAACGAACCGCCATACAGCACAATCCCGACACTACCCAATTATATTGCATGAATGGTTTAAGCATAAAGTTCTATATGACGATATCACAACATAGAAACTATAGACTAGTTCATGTGTCATGATCATGTCAAGAACAACATGTTAGATCATAGGATAAATCATGAGGAATAGAAATAACATGAAGACTCTAATCCTAATGCACAACCAAGATAAGATAAGAGCAAGGCTTTGGAAGAATACCATAGAAAGATTTATTCCCGGAATCCATCTTCCAAGGAGCCAAGCCCTCCTTGGTAGCTTTGCCTAGCTCCACATCCTAAACTACTAATCCTACTAAGAAGAGGAAGAAGAAGAAGTAGAAGAAGAAGAAGAAGAAAGGGAGAAGAAGAAGAAGAAGAAGAAGAAGAAGAAAGGGAGAAGAAGAAGAAGAAGAAGAAGAGAGAGGCTACATTGTGAGGTGTGTGTTACAAGTGCGGGAGTGCCCATCTATTTATAGGACCTTCACCATAGGATCCTATCTTGGCTAAGCCATTTGGTACTAATCCCGCGCCGTCTTCGGGCAAGCAAACACCGCCTCCGGACTTTTCAGTCGAGATGGGCCACCGGAAGATGGGCCGTTTGGCCTCGCGAGGGTGCGGGCGCACCCTAAGGTGCTTGCGCACCAATATGGTCACCGTTTGGGCTGAAACTTTGCATGAGCACGTGGGCCTCGGAGTTAGCCGTTTCGAGTATTCGATTATTTGAAATCTGATTTCGTATGAGAAAGTTATGCCCAAAATATTGAACCCATGTCCCCGCGGCCCGTTTATCATTTCATGTTGGATTCGCCCTCGACCTCTTGGGCTTGTGTTTGGATATTGATATTTTATGGGCTTTTCTCCTCTCTTCTCCTTGCTTTGCTTATGTCCATTTAGGGCCTTGTTATCTTTCCTTTGCTTTTGGCCCAATTCTCGCGTGTTTGGTCAATTTCTCCCTTGGGCTTGATGTTCTTCGAGAATGCGCTTTCCTGGGGAGGCGCCTTTTTTGGTATATTTTCCACTTGTTTCTTATACAAATCTGTACAATAATAATTTGGACACTACAAGTGGAAATATGTCAATAATAAATGTATATGTGTGTAGTAAGGTATAGTTTCACCCCCTTATTGGTAGAATGTTGACGTTAAAAAAATATGTCGTTGGTGACCGTCAACAAACTCCCCAAGCTTACCCTTTGCACGCCCTCGAGCAAAGATAAGTACTTGGTTGTTGATCGAAGTTGCTACTATGCCGATTATGTTTCACAAGTGCCGGGGGTTATAATAAGATTTTCTACTAGAGTTTGAATAAAATGGCATGCCTTTGCTCACCATTTATTACCTTTCATCGTAGCGGGGCTTTTTAGCTTTTCTCAAAGCCTTGGGCGGTTGCCGATAGAACGGTTATAACATGTAAATACTTTTCATTCATCCTTTTGATCAACTTTCTTATCCGGGGTTTATTTATTTAAGTTCTATTTTATTTTATTTTTTTCGAAAGTATGGGCTTTATTGCTATATATATATATATATATATATATATATATATATATATATATATATATATATATATATATATTTTAGAGAGGTGGGCTCTGCTCGCCCTAGACTTTTGTCTTTTATTTCCTCTCTTTTTTTTTTTTTCTTTTTTTTTTGGAGATGTGGGCTCTACTCGCCCTCGGACACATGTCCATTTTTCATCTCTTTTCTCTTTTTTTTAGCATAGCCCATATCATTTCTCTTTTCTTTCAAATTAGATTCCCGGATGTCAAGTTTCTCTTTTGGACGAAATCATAGCAAATCCATTTGTACCATATCATACTTGGCAACAACTTAGACTAGATAGAGCCTATGCAACCCACATGAATCAGGTTTTTTTTTTTCGGATGAGTTTTTAGACTTAGCCACTAAACCCAAACTTTAGAGAAATTCGAATTATAAACTAGGGCAAAGGCAAAACATAAAAGCAGAGCAACTATGCATCATTTCAACAGGGGTAGAACTAAACATTTCTACAACACATATATATGGAGTGGAATAAATCTCCTCTCTCTCTTTCTTCTTCCCCCTCTTTTTTTTTATTCTCATACCTCATCATTCATATAAGATAAGAAAATAACCGAATGGAATGTGAGATACGAGTTACCTTTGTGGGAGTCCTCCCCCAAGCTAGCGTCTGACTTACCTTCGGTTTATGAATATTGCTAGCCTTTGTGCACGTCATGATTTGATCTTGATTAACGTCTTACGTTTAGCGTGCGTAAGACTCCCCAAGCTTGTCTTGTGATGAACTTGGAAGAACGGGACAACCATTCTTAGGGTTTCAAAGGTTTTATTTATTCATTTTCATTTTTTTTTTGGGTTCACGACAAGATCATTCTCCATTGTCATCTCTAGGACACCCTCTTGAATTTGATAATTTCCTGCGGGGGGTTAGTCCATATGGTCGACCAAAAATTTACACTAGTAGTTTTGTTTCAATAATCAAACTCGACTCCATGTCTAATCGATTAAGGTAGACTTTTTTGACCTAAGCGCCATGCTCAATTCAAAAGTCTATGGAAGTAGGATCATCGGCTAAATGATCACAACTTCCAAACCGCAACATACCTTGGCATAGAAAATGGAAGCATGAATTGAAACAAGATTCATCCAATGGAGATAAAGGCATTGTAAGGCTTAACAAAAATGATTATGTATTTTTTTTATATATATATACTAAAAATTTATTCGAAAAATATATTTTATTTAGGAAAATATTTTTCTTAGTTTTTTTTTCATAGAAGAATTTGTTTTATTTATAAAGATTTTTATTTTAGTTTTTTCTTTCAAAAATATTTACTTATAGATTTTTGTGTAGTAAATATTTTTGTTTATTTTGATAATAAAATATTTTTATAAAACATTTTTTTTTTTTTTGGCATGGTAACGAAAAAAGGATGAGAGTGAAAGGTTCACATTACCATGTTTTTGGTCCTCCCCAAGCTAGCTCAAAGCCCATTGGATCGGGGGTTTTACCCCCGTGCGGTTGGCTTTTCCCTCGCATGGTTAGTATATGGTAGATTCGCGAGTGGACTTACCATCCTTTGCGATTACCAAATTTTAAAACATATGCGGGAAGGAGCAAAAGAGCGACTTGTGTTGTTGTTGTTGTTTGTTTGTTTTTTTTCAATTTTTTTTTTAAATTGAAAGTTTTATTTTTTAAGGGAGGGACGAAGAAAAACTTCACCAAACTTTTCACACTCAAACAAGGCTAAGATAAAAATGCAATGCAAGGTCTAGCCTTGACTTATCTCCATCATGAAATAATTTAATTTTTTTTTTTTTGGAGATAAGTATGAGTAAAAGAATTGGTGAATTATTACCTTTGCATACCGAGTGTGTGTGTGTACCAACCGCACATGAAGGCAAATACGTTGAAGTTTTGCGGTGGTAGCTTGATGATCTATCTCGGGCGGGCCACAAGGCTTAGGTGATACACACATGTAGTGTATATGGACCATATGCCTTAGTGGTCACAAAGGTGTAAATGAGGATGTTCCTCCTTTCCTTTACTTTTTTTTTACCTTTTTTTTTGTTTTTTTTCTCTTTTTTTTTTATATATATAGGACCTTTGCGCACTGAGTTTACTTGACGGCGGCTTGAGGATAGAGTTCAGAATTGCTGCGTCGGTGACATGATGATCTTGGTTTGGTTATGACTTCTCCCGGCCGGGCGCAGGGAGGCATACCAAACTCACTCAGTGGGTGGGACAAGGCTTACACAAAGAATGTGCATGATTCATAAGCCTTGGCGCTGCGACAAAAGTCCTTGGGAGAGAAGGATCCCTTCTTGCTTATATGGAAGCAATGCCGGGCGGAGTCAGGTGCCTTCATCATTTTTTTATTTTGGCCATGTGGGCCCAACACGCTCCCTCTCTCCTCTTATTATATTTTTTTTTCTTCTCTTTTTTTTTATATATATCTTTTTTTAACTCCTTTTTTTTTCTCTTTTCTTTTTATAGCAAGGGAGGCTAATCTCTTATTCTTCTCTCTTTTTTTTTTCTTTTTTTCACTTCTTTTTTTTTGATCCCCTTGTACGTGGAACTTGATATTCTCGCCATCTTCCCTCACACGCTTGGACTTTCGTGAAAAAGTCAAGTGTGTAAAGTCGTGGTCTCCTTTTTGAGTGCGTTCCTTCGCCCAAGAGCATCAAAGTTTTCTTAATGATCTAGCCCCCCATGTTTTCAAGCGTCGCATGCCCCCTTTGTTCTTCTTAGTCTTCACCTGAAATGGTTAGCGACAAGAATACCCGAAGGTGCATACTAACTTGATAAACTTGTCCTTGCTTTTTTTTTTATTTATAAGATTTTTTTTTTATAAAAGATTTTTTTTATAAGAGTTTTTTTTTATATATATATAAAAGATTTTTTTTCTTTTAGATAAGCACGTTATGAACAAAGGTCACTACACATGCATATTATCACGACGAACATGTTCTAAAAGATGCCTTATAAAAACCAATGCCTTCCCGACAACGGCGCCCTTTAAATGCTTGTTGCATTTCTTAAGCGCAATCACTAGAAACGAGGTTTAGAACCCATCTCTAATAACGGCGCAGAATGCGCCGTTGACATTCCTAAGTGAAACCACCGTGTCGGTGATAACACTAGGCACATCAACGGTGATAGATCTTGCCTAAGAAGATATTCATCCGCAAGCGCACGGATCTATCATTGTAGCATTTCACCGGAAGTATTCGGGGTATCGTTATTTATATTTTTCCAAAGGAAGGCATGGTGGAAAAGGATCTAATAGAGACATGAATAGGATAACATGACTATGTAATGGACCAATGCTCATAACAGGGGATATAAAGGAACGGTAAAGGGATAACTTGACACACCCACGTAAGCCAAACTCAAGGATAAAGATAAATAAGGAATAAAGAAAGACCTAAGTGGAGCATCTGATTCTAGTCATGGTCGTGCATAGAACCAGTTGATAGTCGGGCAACACGCATGAGCGGGAGGTCGGAGCTGAGAATGAAATGGACAGGGAGACCTCGAGCATCCGCCCTAATGGAAGGCATTTACGAACTCCTACGGCACACACACGAACGTGGGGGATTTCAAAGGGGACGGTCAAGGCTTGTCACGACCAAGCCGCCTACCCCCTCAACCGTGGCATGCACTCATATTCGAAGGATACCTGGCATCCAGGACACCACGTCCCATACTAGGACACTACTCATGTCCCCATGGCCCCCACCCTACGGATGGACGGAATAGGACATGAGCAAGCCCCGAAGGACACAACGAACCGCCATACAAAGACAATCCCGACACTACCCAATTATATTGCATGAATGGTTTAAGCATAAAGTTCTATATGACGATATCACAACATAGAAACTATAGACTAGTTCATGTGTCATGATCATGTCAAGAACAACATGTTAGATCATAGGATAAATCACGAGGTATAGAAATAACATGAAGACTCTAATCCTAATGCACAACCAAGATAAGATAAGAGCAAGGCTTTGGAAGAATACCATAGAAAGATTTATTCCCGGAATCCATCTTCCAAGGAGCCAAGCCCTCCTTGGTAGCTTTGCCTAGCTCCACATCCTAAACTACTAATCCTACTAAGAAGAGGAAGAAGAAGAAGTAGAAGAAGAAGAAGAAGAAGAAAGGGAGAAGAAGAAGAAGAAGAAGAAGAAGAAAGGGAGAAGAAGAAGAAGAAGAAGAGAGAGGCTACATTGTGAGGTGTGTGTTACAAGTGAGGGAGTGCCCATCTATTTATAGGACCTTCACCATAGGATCCTATCTTGGCTAAGCCATTTGGTACTAATCCCGCGCCGTCTTACGGGCAAACAAACACCGCTTTCGGACTTTTTTCGTGTCGAGATGGGCCACCGGGGCGAAGATGGGCCGTTTTGGCCTCAGCGAGGGTGCGGGCGCACCCTAAGGTGCGCAGCGCACCAATATGGTCGCCGTTTGGGCTGAAACTTTGCATGAGCACGTGGGCCTCGGAGTTAGCTTCGTCGAAAGTATTCGTTCATTTGAAATCGATTTCGTATGAGAAAGTTATGCCCAAAATATTGAACCCATGTCCCGCGGCCCGTTTATCATTTCATGTTGGATTCGGCCCTCGACCTCTTGGGCTTGTGTTTGGATATTGATATTTTATGGGCTTTTCTCCTCTCTTCTCCTTGCTTTGCTTATGTCCATTTAGGGCCTTGTTATCTTTCCTTTGCTTTTGGCCCACTGCGTGTTTGGTCAATTTCTCCCTTGGGCTTGATGTTCTTCAGAATGCGCTTTCCAGGGAGGCGCCTTTTGGTACATTTTCCACTTGTTTCTTATATAAATCTGTACAATAATAATTTGGACACTACAAGTGGAAATATGTCAATAATAAATGTATATGTGTGTAGTAAGGTATAGTTTCACCCCCTTATTGGTAGAATGTTGACGTTAAAAATATGTCGTTGGTGACCGTCAACAAAGTGACGAACTCCTCTATATTTTGCTCAAAGTGTGTCCTGTTTGCAAAGACAAGGTAGAGATCAAGTGCATGGGCCCCTGTTGGTGGGAAAACACCAACAGAACCATAACTTTATTCATTATCCTCTAGCCTTAGGCACAATAAACAAGATAGAGTTAATGTTTATTATTATATTTTCTATGACAAGGGTGATAAGATCAGGAAATTGAGTATCAATGGTTTAATGATTATGGTTATCTTCCAAAATAGGATGCGCAACATTTTGACTTATACGGTTGGGGACTTTCGAGATCGGGAGGGTGGTGTTTAGGAACAGTAAAACTAAACATGTGGAGTTAAGCAAGATGTATAAGGTTAGGTTATAACTCCAACATGTTTGATCATTTATTTATGAACATGCCAAAATTAGGGAAAAGCGTAGTAAATAATAACTTACCTCAAGGTGTTACCTTTTATTGGAGTGTGACGGCAATCGTAACACCTTGTGATGGTTCTTTCCTTCTTCTTGAAGCTTTTCGTTATTTGGCCTCTTGTGTATCTTGTTCCTAACTTGTCTCCTTTTTTGTATCATCCTTTCTTTCTTGTTCTTTGAATTGTGTTAAGACCTTTTTGCTCCTCTTATGGTTTTATTCCTGTGTCATTAGTGGACAGCACATACCCGAAGGAATATACAAGTAGTAACAAGGATAGAGTTGTCGCAGGGCTAAAGGTCACATTCTATGCCGCCTAAAAGCTTGGTTGAAAATTTTAGCATATATCATTTATCTCAAGTTTCGGTATTCACTTTGCTTCTTAAAGGAATGATTTTATTCAACCTTAAGTTTAATTTTCATGCAACAAAATCATTCAAACTTGTGGAAAAGAGCAATAGTGAATGGAGAGGTTTCAAACCAGGCGTGTAGAGTGACGAGGGTATGTGAAGAGAAAGAGTACGATGGATCATCTTTGATGGCTTTGCTCTTCCTCCTCCATACTTTGATCATTCTTGAGTTCATCTTTGATTGTTGATCTTGTTTGTTGCACTCATCTTCTTTCTCTTGCTTCATCCTTAGTGTGAGTGTATCTCGGGACATCCCCCAAGCTAGTTTGAGAGTTTTCTTTCTCGCACGGGTTAGTCTTAACAAAACATACCAATGTCTACACAAGTAATTTTTAATTCAATAATCAAACAAGACTCCATGTCTAATCTCGATCAAGGAAGGCTATTTAACCTAAGCACCACGCTTAATTTAAAAGCCTTTGAAAATACCCTACATGCATATAGAGTAATTTCAAACTAAAGCATACTATAATGACAAAGGGTAACATGAAAGCATAATTGAGATTTACTCAAGGTGGAGATGAAAAATTAGGATAATCATTATTTATTTATTTATTTATTTATTTTAGCAATTTGAGCATGTTTTTAAAGGTAGAGACAACCAAAATAAAGTAGCAACATGGCAAGAGTGATTTTGTAATCAATTTTACATGAGGGTAATGATAATTGGTTGGACATACCTTTTGCACTATCATCCTTCGTTCTTTTTGTTCTAGACATGGAATGGTTAGTGACAAAAATACCGAAGGTATATTCTCATAATTATATCTCTATGCTCCTTATGCAAGGGGTATCACAACAAAAGATGAATACTTAAGTTATTTCGCCCTAAAGAGTGCTTGTTTTAGGACAAAAAGCTCGTCCTTGGGAAACCTTCAAATATGATTCAAGATGATGAAAAGATTTTCCCTTATATCACCTATCTCAAAACTCAAGCCAATGAGATCAACAAACCTCTTTTCTAAATCTTTATCAACAAATAATACAAGAGGGTTGAAGATGTATGTGGCCGGATTAGAGGTGGCAATTATTCAGGAGTTTGCTCACATGAGCAAAGATTGGATGAAATATTCGTGGGGTAACTCATATGCTTATGGGTGTTTTCCAGCTATTGATAATGCTCTTTATGGTCTTCCTTAGATCCTTCACGATGTCTATGCTTGGGATTTCTAGGATCGTAGGGAGACTCAAGAAGAAAAGCACAAGAGGATTCATTGGGGTCAAGGATGAGGTAAAGATGGGTTTGGATAAGTTATCTAGCCCGAAATGAAGGAGAGAAGATATGAATGGATTCTAGATAGCTTTGCTCTCCTTCTATGGCATCATTAGATATGCCATCCTTGGGCTTTTCCCAATGTTCTTTGTAAGAATAAGGACACTTTCTAAGAGACTCTTCTTTTAAGAGGATTGGTTTATAGGCACTCAAAGGTCTCTTGTGAAGCTAGAAGTTTGTCTCCATACCAAAGTCATCACCATAAGAGATTTTCAAGGGTAGAATTACTTCTTCCCTTGGAGGATTTTGGAGCATTGATGATTTGGGGTTGGTAGCTTAACTAAGGGATTGGAATGATTATGATCCAGCTATCAAAACTTCTTCTTTTTTGTCTAGAGGATGATTCATTTTCTTCCTTTGGGTGTTCATAAAGAATTCTAGGAAAAAGCTCATACCCACTGAGTTTGTTAAGGACAAACCTTGCTTAGAAAAGGAGAGAAAAGTTCCTCTAGAAACTGCATTTTGATCATGCGGACAACTTGTTTAGGATGAGCCCAAATACACACTACCAGGAATATGATCATCGGTGGCTTGATTTTCTCGTGACGCTACTAACTTTGGTCACAGATATGGTAGCAATGTATGACCATATTTGTATGTTCGTCATAATATACCATTGACGAAGATTTGGCTTAATATGTAATGACGAAAGGGAAATAAACGACACAGATAGACATAACAGTTTGGTCACAAGTATGTTTTGGTAGTCCAGACCCGCTCCGAGTAGTCATTTGATGAGTTTTTTTTTAGAAACACTTTTTTTGGGAAACTTATTTTTTTTAACAAACACTTGGCTGCACAAGAGGAGACCGGGATGTTTTTCAGTGGCTGCAGCAGGCCGTGCAGCTATTTTTTTTTGTGAGGAAAGGCCTTGTCCATAGTTGGGCCGGTAGTGTGCGAGCAAGGCATCCAAAGATTTATTCCTTTTAATCGGCAAAAAATTGCTGTCGCACGCCTTCGAACCCTCGACCAAAGGATGGACAGGCAGGAGTGTTACCACTGGAGTACGTTGTCTTAGGTGTCGAAGTTTAGTGTTTTATTATTTTGCACGTTCTAAACATGTCTGTTTGCCCCTAATTAGATGGATCAGAGGCGGTGGCCCACTAAAGACGATCGCGAGGTAACGACCTAAACCGACCGCGACGACTAGGTGGCGGCTGCGGTGATCTGGACGATCGCGACGATCATCCCAGGGCTCATCTCGACGACGACGTGCGGCGGCAGAGGCCTCCCCGAGGCTGATCTTGACGACCAACTGCGCCGGCGCAGCGCTCTGGCTCCGAGGGGGCTCATCTCGACGACGACGTGCGGCGGCAGAGGCCTCCCCGAGGCTGATCTTGACGACCAGCTGCGCCGGCACAGCGCTCTGGCTGATCGCGTACGTACCATTATTTACTGTTATTTGGAGATTGATCGCGTACTGTTTTTGGAGACAATTATTTACATGTCAATTTGTTGGACGGTTAGCTGCAATCTGCATTTGCTTGGAACTCAACTTTCTATTCTACATGCAACTTATCTGTTTTGGTGCCATTGTGCTCGGGGGTGGAGCTGGAGGATGGGAACAAGGCAACGAGGGTTCCTAAAACTGGATAAGGACAATTAGATGTAAACCATAGTTTTGGGCGTAAATTTTCATGCCAATTGGATTAAATTTGGTTCTTGCTGATGTTTTTTGGAAGAAGTCGGGCTTCAATTTCCTTTCTGGAATTCCCTATTCTGCTTGCCTTTGTACTCTACTGTTCCTAAGGGGTTTCATTCTAAGTCCAATGACTGAATCTTCAGCATAGTAAACTGAAGTTATCCATTGAGGCTTTTGTACTTTTTTTTTTTTTGAATTTTTTCACCTTTTTTTTTGTGGTACCTAAAGCACATTCAATTGAGCATCTCTTCAGTCCAGTGAATCAGCTTCAGTTTATTTTTAATTTCATTAACAGTTTGCCTGGCTGCTGCCTGGTGGCCCATGTGAGAACCTTGGCTGCAGCGTCATCCCTCAGGCATGCAGCGCAGATCCAATTTCAACTAAGTGTATCTTGCTATGTAATTAAAGATACAATAACTCTCTTTTTAAAATTTTTATTTGAAATGTAAATCTGTCTCATCGATAGATTGATTACCAAAACTAATACTATGAATCGTTATGTTTGATTCACATTACAAAACACGTCGTAGCATTAGCATGGACATTTATATTACAAAGTGTATGAGTGTACATACATTGGGTTGTTGTATATACTACTATGCCTTTTGAATGTCCATCACTTGAAATTTTTGGAGCCACAGAAATGTATTTTTTGATTCAATCCTAGCGAAGTACATCAAATTTGATAGAATTAATTTTGGACTTAATGTGGTCCATAGCGTTAAAAATTCAGGAATAAATAAATGATTGGTCTTCTCTTTGGTTGTTTTATATGCATTACTAAAATGAAGCCATAGCGTTAGTCCCTCTTAGTTCATTGAACAATCAAAAAACGTCGTTGTTTTGTTATTTACATGTGATTGCGAGATAAAACCGTTGCGTTAGCACGGGCAATGCGAAGGAGGTTGCCCATACAAGTTGAAGAAGGCAATAAAAGGCCACATGATCCTGTTCAATCTGCCAAGTTTGCATCGAAGCTGGCGTCATCATTCGAGGGAAACGATGCCTATCCTTACTCATTGGAAGGAATACAAGAAAGACACCAAAAATACTTCGACCCCTTTGTGGGAGAGCTCGGTGTAAGTGCATTATTGTTTGTTTACATACTGCAGTGATTAACATGAATTGACAATCTAACTATGGATTCCACATGTACCTAGGGCCGCTTGGCCGTCAACAAAAAACACGAGCCAACAAAAGAAGCTTGCACCGATGTGATGCGCACTATCATAAAAACCAGCGTTATGGGCTAAAGAAACAATACTTCAACGGTGTACCTGCTAATGAGGTTAGGACAACTTCTCCTGTGGATTTCATGACTGATAAAGAGTGGAGGGCACTAGTTGCAAAGTGGTCTGATCCAAAGAACATGGTATGTTCAGTTTTCATATACCCTTGTTTCTATAAAAGTTTGCAAATGATCTTCTCATATTGAACATTGTATGGTTTGATTTTCATACCTTGATATTCTTGTAGGAAACATGTCAAAAGAACAAGCTGAACCGCATGCAGGTCCAGTACCATCAGGCTACAGGTTCTCGCCCCTATGTGGCACATCTACATGCATATGTAAGTGTAGATTCCCCTCTTCTCCTACCTGAACATTTCAATCAGCTTCTCATATTGAACGTGTTGTGATTGTGTATCCACAATACAGAAGCAAAAGAGAGCGAGGGAAGAACCCAGCTTAGAAGAGGATGATGAATTAGATGTGGTGGAGGCCTTCAAGAGCTGCCATACCAGCTCCAAACATGGCCTGAGTGAACAAGCAAAAAAAGCTCTTGTAAGATCATTTGTTTGCTTTATTCAATGTATTATTATCTGACCATATGATGCAAGTTCACTTAGGCTTACAAAATCTTTTCTTTTCAATTCTGATGTGTCTGCTTCAGAAAAAGGCCCTTTCAGAAATAGCATAGAAAAAAATGATCAGCATACATCGTCTCTGTACAGCACATGTGGTCATTGTGTGGTAAAAAAAACCATTTACTATTTTAGTGTTACACGTCTTAGATTCCTCCACTCTAGGTCCTAATGGATAGTTCCACATGCTAATTGTGTGCGAAAAAAAGAAGTGCACACATCCATGCATCTATGGCAGCAAGCTAAAAATAGTTAAGGAACTAATCTCTTTTGGTTTTAAAAAAGATTAGATCAATAGTTCCTAATTCCTATAAGAGGTGGCTATGTTCTTTCTTTTTTCCTGGCAGTCCAAATTACTTTCATGTTTTAGTTACCTGCTTTGTTAATAGTACGTCGCCATGCTTTGTGGCTCGTGGACTTTGCTTTATTTGATTTTGTGTTCCAGTTTTTTTGTTTTGGTTACCTCATGAACTGATATTTATTTGATTTTGGGCTGCAGAATTTTTTTGGGGGTTGTCTCATGGACTGATATTATGTGCATTCAATCTAGGCTTTGATGATGCTAGCATTCCCTTTGGTCCTTTGGAATGTATTGAACTCATACATTTGTGATAGGGCCTTTTTCTATGCTTGTACAATTGAAAATTTAAAAAAGAATATACACTAACACACCATAGAAAGCATAGAAATTGTACAGGGATTAAATCTTGCTTGCTTTTATGACAGTGAAGAGCTCGAGAATATGCAATTCAGTCTTCATCCCGCATAAGCTCACTACCACTGGCCCTCCATCTCATGCCTCTACTTGCTGTAATTTTAATTGGACCGCCTAAATTAGTAATTGAGTGAACAGAGGTGAAAGCAAAGCAAGATTAGTAACTAAAAATTGTCCGAACTCTTTGTGAATAACTCTAAAGTATAACTCTTTGTGTTTCAGTAATATGTGATGGTCCATAGCTGGCGGGCTGTAATCCTTCTTGTGTTAACTCTACTATGCTTAATGAGATTTTTATCACTTTTCTTTTGTAAGCCAATGTATCATTTCGGTCATGATCACCATTGTCCCCTGTGTTTTTACGCCCTTGTTTTTACTGATGCCTGAAATGGAGGCTATGAGCGAGGACCTCAAGGATGCAGGTTATACAATAGGAGGCGTGTGGATGTGCTGTCCACTATTCTCCCCAAGGGCAGCTCTCAACAATTCCTCAAGAGTGTTGGCCTCAAGACACCTACATCATCCAAGTCAACATCAACAAATGAAACCGAAGCCGGGAACAACTTGCGGCTGAAGCAAGGGCTGCTGTTCAAGGTGAAGTTGAGGACCTCAAGAAGAAAAGTGCAGAAGCTGAGGAAAGGATGAGAGGCAAGAAAAAAGATTTGGAGGAGTACAAGCGGTGGTAGAGAAGAACACCAAGGAGATGGAGAAGAACAAAGGCGAGGAGATGGAGGAGAACAGGGTGCTCCTCGAGGGGGCTATTGAAGATCTATGCTCCTTCTTCTTCGACATGAAGTGTCTTGCTGTGTTTATCATGGTTTATTTTGCCTACTCGTAAACTTAAGTTGCCTGTGGCTAGCAACTTTTTAGTATTTTGTTTCTTATGTGTCTTGTGAACTAAGTTTTAGGCTCTAGTGGTAGTGCTGTGCACCGAAATTTGTATGCTCGTTGAATACTATTTTATATTTTCAGCATGGAATTATGTGGTCTTGCTACTATCGATTGCGATTATATGGTTGTGTGACCAAATTATGATGTATTTGTTGACGATTCTGTTATTACATCGGTGACCAAAAAGTTGAGTCTTTGTTGACGTTTTGTAAATATAATCTGTGACCAAAATTCTAAAGGCACGTGGCGGATTGTAATTGCTCCGTGGGGGCTACGAAAACAACCGACCGAGCCGCCCCGCCACGCGCCATGTCATCCGCCACGCCACGCGCCCACGCCATCCGCCACGCCACGCGCCCGTCTCGCCACGTCCACGTGCCCACGTTAGGAGGCGTAAACAAATGGTTAACGGCGCCTGGCGAGACGGAGGGTTTCGACGAAAATGGAGGCATAGCCATGACCAAAGCCAATGGTCATAGAAGGAGAGCTTTTCTATGACCGTAAACGTTTGGTCATGGATTGGGAGCACTACGTGACCAAACTTGTCGCCGTCACTCATTACAAAATGTGTCGCCACCTCGGTGGCGATATCAATTTCGTCAAAAGTTCGTCAAAGATTTGTGTGCATGACCAATTTGGCATCTTCGTGTGACGAAGGATGAAGGTCATCAATGAGCACATCCCTAGTAGTGACATTATCCTTTTTATTTGAAAGGATAGGATCGGCCTCGAGATTAACTAGGGGACGACATCTATGATAGAACATATGATCTTCCAAGCTCCTCACTTCTTCTTTGGAGTTCGATTTTTACTATCGGTAAGCCCTTTTTGAAAGAGAAGAGAAAAGGGCGGTGTCAATGGATGGTTCTCGAACTTGTGTAGAAGAAAGACGTAATTCTCTCCTATAATGGGTTGTCTCATGATCATTTCGACCAACCATAGGCGCAGACTCATAGCCAAGTGATAAGATAGATTCTAAAGATTCTAGTGGCTGAAGCTTACGCTTGTGGGTGCAAAACATAAAGATAGGTGTGAAATTCGTGGATCCCACAAAAATATAAATAGAAAAAAAAAATACAAAAGAAAGACTACGCTACATTATCTTACAAGATTTAGCTATACTCAATGTTTTCTCGTGACCATTCTTGAATCGCGGCGCCGAAAATAAATGCTTGTTGGTATTTGTTAAGCCCACGTAAATATTTATAACTTGTATAATCCGCAAGCGCACACGGATACCGCAAACAATTCACCCGGGAGGAGGGTTTTAAATATCGTATCCATAAGGAGAATGGTGTGAGGGTAACGGAGCTAATAACTAAACCCGGGAGGTATGACAAGAAGGACGGAGAGGATTAAGAGTTAAAGAAGATTTCTATGGTTGTCTAGTTCCTATCCTTGTAAGCCATGTTGATATTGTCTTATGGGGAATGATTCAATGGGATAGACATTTGCAAAGAATGTCAACCCCAAGCCAAGGATCCCGCCAAAGCCTATCCAAACGGGAGGTGGAATACAAAAGAGTTAACTTAGCGGCTATAAGTCACCTACGTTAGTTACCACACTCTTAAGGTAGGGTGCATCCACAAGTAACCTTGGTCTAAGCACCACGCCTAAACCTACAACTACTCCTCCAATCTATAGGGTCCTACTGATTAAAGTACTCAAACAAGAGTTGTGTTGGCGCTTAACGCAAATGTAAAGAGTTCCGCAAGTTTACGGAAATGCCGGGCCAGTAGCTTTCACCGGGAAGTATTCGGGGTATCGTATTTTCCACAGGAAGGCATGGTAAAAAAGTCGTATTAGAAAGATGGGCATGATAACATGACAGTATGGTAGACCGAGGTTCACAAATGAGGGATGAACAGATAACTAAGGATAACTTGACACACACATTCGAAAGCAGTCTCAAGGATAAAGAAAACCCTAAATCGGAGCAAAGGCGTATCTTGATAGCTATGTTAGAAGAGCGTGTATACCGACATGTTTATACCGTTAGAGATTCTAAGTTAAGATAACCTCAGCCACTATTGGTTTACTGGCACCGGATCGCACTCGGTTCCGCCAGTGATGCCGCCTCTAGCTCTACTCTCTAGACGGACGCGGAGGAGTGCAAAGGACTCTAACAGTCTGCCACCACTGCCGCCTACCTCACTACCGTGGCCTATACAAAGAAACGAAGGCAGCCCCATAGCCTAGACACCACGCCCACGCCATCGACTACTGCTCTAGCGTTGATCAGGAACATCCGTCTTTATCAAGAGTCCTCTACTAGAGCATCCGCCACGGGACGGACGGCTAACCCGCAAACCAACAAGCAACTAAGACTAACTCAAAGTAGAACTCTACATCTTAACTTGGTCTACACATGTATGTATAATTCATTAAGCATAAAGTTCTATATGATAAGATCATAACATGAAAACTATATACTAGTTCATATGCTAAGAACATATCATGGGAACTTTACTCTAGTTCGTAACATAGCTATATTGATAATAAGAACAAGAACAAGACAAAGAACATGATATGAAGAACAATAGATTGATCATACCAAGCATCTCCATGTTGATCTTGATCTTGTATTACATATTCCCGAGCTCCTAATACTAACCAAAAAGTAAAAGATACAAGTGGAGAATGGAGAGAGCTCTTGTGTGGTGTGTTTTGAATGGAGCCTCCACTATCTATTTATAGCTAGGATGGTCGGTTTTGCGGAGTGTAAATAAGGAAGCACCTAGCAATACCGCCTATGCATGGCGGCATGCAACCGCCTCGTGAAAGGTCGGCTCGAGAGGCGGCACCGTGGGGTCCGACCGACCCACTTCCAATCCGGCCGACGGGGTGGTTCGTCTCGCGACCGCCTTTCGCCCTCGGGATGGCCTGGGATGGCCCGGATCCGTAGTTTAGGGGTGCTTTGGTCCATCTCGATTTCTGGCCGGGCCTCTTGTATTGCACTTGTTTGATAAACGTGTTTTCCAAGTGCGCTTTCCATGAAGTTTGGCACGTTCTCACTTGATTCCCTCGTGTTTGTCCCGCAAAAATATATTTCTCGGAATACAAGTGGAACTAGGTTAGAAGTAAAGGTATATGTGCCGTTGGTGTGCAAGATTCCCCGAAAAAGACAAAAGTTGGCGTGTATAAAAATGGTCGATAACGATACCGCCAACAAGTTGCGTAACCTAAGAACAATAAGAACAATTTACTTACTCAAATAAGAGGTCGATCCGCCATGAAGTCTTAGAACCAAGCTCCAATGGAACTTGATCCCGGGAGGTACAAGATGTAGAGGAGTCACCGACATGCCCGGTGCTTCCTCCCGCCAGCCTCATGCCTTCACCCTTGCTCTAGATCTCTAAAATAGAACTAGCTCGCTACTCTCGCAGGGAGCCATTGATTTAGATCTCTCAACTTGACTCTTGCTCCTCAACTCAACTCTAGGGCTTCTAGTTCTACATGGTGTTCTAGTTCTAGTTCTAGTTCTAGACCTAGAGAGGAGAGGTTAGGGTCTCGGCGGATTGAATGGTGAGTTGAATGAATTCGAATGAATTAGGTTTCACCCCGAGGCGGGGGTCTCCTTATATAGCCCTAGGCGATGCACGACAGCCCTTGGATCAAACTGACCTTGAAAGACGGCCTAGATTGCTCCTCAATGGCGGTGACAAACCCCTCACGAAGCGGGCCCCGAGTGGGCCCCACAAAGAAATAGGGCCGCCGCCATGGGCCAGGGCGGCCGCGGGCCCACCTTGGGATTTGAGCCCAAACCACCACGGTTGCGTAGATCTTTTCGATAGCTTTCCAAAGAGGGGTAGTTTGCTGGAAACGGAGTCCGGATGAGAAAGTTATGGCCGTTTTAGTGAACTCTGGCCTTCTGCAGTGATATCTTTTGATTCGGACTCGAATATAGCAAACAATATATCTGTTTCGATCGCCTCGATGAGCTCTTTACAATGGTGTTATCTTGGAATATGTTTAGAACATGTTTATGCTTCGTATGCCTTACAAACTCTAGGCTTTTCCTGTTTAATCCCTGAAAATATATAAATCACCAAAACTCATGGAATCATGTTAGTCAAGCCCCTATACTATGTTAATATTCATTTTAAGCCCTTATTTTCATTTTAAAAACCTCTATATTTTATGCTATAAGAGATATCAACACCCACTTTG
Organism: Hyparrhenia diplandra; assembly: GCA_015847255.1. NCBI lineage: Eukaryota > Viridiplantae > Streptophyta > Magnoliopsida > Poales > Poaceae > Hyparrhenia > Hyparrhenia diplandra. The sequence goes on from JADLZK010008326.1 coordinate 125,698, forward strand.
ATATTGCCTGTTGAATCTCGTTCCTCGGGATATCGCCTAATGGTGAGTCGTCACCACTTGTAATCTTGTAGGCCGCCGAAGTAGTGTCGTAGCTTCCTTGATGTGATCGGTATGGAATAGAGTAGTTTTTGTGCGTGGGGGTATCGAGCTTTAGACTTCGGATAGAACCTCGCCACGTAGTAAACCGGCCTCCGAACTTTCTGCCGAGTTGTCCGGGCTCTTCTCTCTCCACAATGATTCTTTGAAGGCCGACCATTGTATTTGTAGCCGCTATGTAGAGCAGAGTTCTTCTTGATCCTTTGGAGGTGTTAGGATTTGGGGCCGACGTTAGGTATTGTTTGAGTTCTTCAAACGCCTTGTCCGCTTCATTTGTCCATTTGAACTCTCCTTTGGTCTTGATGAGTTTGAAGAAGGGTAGCCCTTTCTCTCCGAGCTTGGATATGAATACGATTTGAGTGCCGCCATGCACCCTCGTGAGCTTCCCGGACGTCCTTGACGCTTTGGGGTTGTGTCATCCGGTGATTGCCTTGATTTGCTTGGTGCTGGCTTCAATGCCTCTGTTGTCGACCAAGAAACCCGCAGTAGCTGCCCGATGGTACTCGAAGACGCATTTGGTTGGGTTGAGCTTCCATTTCCATTTGTTGAGGTTCTTGAAAGTCTCTTCGGATCTTGAATTAGAGTTTACGGTTCTCTTGTCTTCACCACTACGTCGCCTACGTATGCTTCAAGCATTTTTGCCAATCTGCTCTCCCAAACAAGTCTCAGACGCTCTTTGATACGTTGCTCGGCGTTTTTCAATCCGAAGGACATTGTTTTGTAGCAAAGAGGGCACCGAAGGGGTGATAAAGAGGTCTTGCTCGATCTTCTTTCTTCAAGGCAACACGGTGGTATCCTGAATAGCAATCCAAGAATGATAGTAGAGCCGATCCTCGCCGTGGAGTCCACTATTTGATCAATCCTTGGTAGCCCGAAGAGGTCCTTTGGGCCGGTGTTTGTTCAGTCCGTGTAGTCCACACACATGCGCCCAATCTGAGGGTGTTCTTCTTTTTGTACGGAGGCGGGTTGGCTAGCGGTCGGGATGTAGGATCTCTCTCGATGAACCCCGCCGCGAGTAGTTTCGCGATCTCCTTCTTGATGGCTTCTTTCTTTTACGGTGAGAACCTCCTTAGTCTTTGCTTGATGGGTTTGGATCCCATATTGATGTCGATTTTGTGCTCGGCCACTCTCTTGGGACACCGGAGGGCATGTCTGCTTGGGTTTCGGCCGAATATTTCTTTGTGTTGCCTTAGGAAGCCGGGTGAGCGCGAGTTCCTATTTTGGAGATAGGTGGGGCCGATGATCGCCGTCTTGATGGATCGCCCAATGCGTAGGTCAATGTGCTTGACGTCGGCTTTCTCACGGTGGAATTAGAATTGCTTGCTTCTTGGCCGGTATCTCGAAGTTCTTTTCGGATTTGTTTCCTCCGCCATCCGGGTTGAGTTCCTTCTTCTTTAAGAGCTCCCCTATCTTGTTTGCAATCTCGACTTGCTTGTCACACTTTCGAAACCTTTTTGAGATCTCCTTTGATGGAAAGAACCCCAAATTGTGCCGGCATCTTTAGTAGAAGATACGGGTAGTGTGGAATAGCCATGAATTTTGCAACAAGGTGTCTTCCCATGATGGCGTGATATGGTGACTCGAGGTTTGCCACTTCGAACTTGATGTACTACGTCACGTAGTTGGATGGAGATCCAAATGTAGCGGCAAGGTGACTTGTCAAGCTGGTATGGCTGCTCGTCGGGTACTATCCCATAGAAGGTCTTTGGAAGGAAGCGATTACTCAGGGGAGAGGTCTAGTCCCATCTTGTCCAAGTGTTTTCGAGAATATGATGTTCACCACAAGCTCCTCCATCGATCAATACCTTGGTGATGGTTACACCAGCTATTGTAGGTTCGGTACCAAAGGGTATAGGCGGCGTTTCCACACTTGTCCACCGATCCTCCCCTGGTGAACTGGATCGGGTATTGAGACCAATTGAGGTCACCTGATTGTTTGCGGGCTCGGCCGCCATGATTGATCTGAGTGCTAGCTTATCTTGTCTTTTGCTCTTTGATCAGGGTACTCCGGAGAATATGGCGTTCGAGAGATCTTGTTGCTTTTTACGAAATCTCCGTCTTTGGCTCTTCGGGCGGCTTCTTCTCTGTTTTTCTTGGTTGTTCCCCTTCGAGCGAGTTGTTTCCTCCCTTGTACTTTTTTTCGAATGTAGTGCGGTTTCGAGCATGTGCGGAGCTCGGGGGTGATAGATGGGGGTAGGTCTTCTAGCTTGATATTGCCTCTGTTCTGTTGCCATTGTTGTTGTTGTTGTTGAACCTCTCGCTTGTATGGTTTCTTGACTTTTCCGCCATTGCGATAGTGTTGTATGCGGTCCTCGCTTCTTTTCTTTGTTGAGAGTTGTTCTCGCTCCTTCTTTGGGCCTTACCAGTTCTTTCTCTCTGAAAAAGCGATCTCGGGTTCTTTCTTTCGCCTCCGATCATCTTCTCAACAAGTAAGCTTGAACCGCTCGTTTGTCCTTGGGTTGTCTTTGTAGAAATCGAGAAGCGCCATCTTGAGAAAATTCCATTGCGGCGTCTATCACTTCCCTTTTCGGTGATGTCATGCACTTGGGATCTCATCTCCCCAAATCTTCCTCGTAGTAGTCTCTCAAGGATTCTCCGGCTTACGCTTGAGGCTTTTTATTTCGGCTGAGTAATAGTATGGGTGATGATTCTGCGAAATTGCCGCAGAATGCTTTCTCGCAAGTCCTCCCAAAGATCTCGATTGAGCTCTCTTCGATCTTGTCGAACCATTGAGCGGTAGAGCCTCTAGGGCCATGGGAAAGAAAACGGCTTTTAGCGTCATCATCTCCTCCGGCCCGGCCAATGGATTGTGAGTAGACTCGAGCCATTGTCTCGCTCTATTTTCCCATCATATTTTGAGTGGTTTGAAGGTTTGAACTTTGGCGTAACTTGACCTCTTGCAATCTTTCTCTGAAGCAAGAAAATCATCGTAGCTTCCCGTTCGTTCTTTCTTCGAGTCTTCACGAAGTTCTCCCTTCTCTTGGATGAGTTCGAGAGGGTCGATATGTTGATTCTCGCGACTTCTTCTCGTCGGCTTGGTCTTGGGGGCGGGCTTTCGCCGGGAGTCTGCGTACTTTGTCTACCATCCCTCGGGCGGCCTAGGAGTTGTTGGAGCCTTCGGCCTTCCCGACCTCTCGAAGACGTTGGATCGACTTCTTGGTGCGTGAGAGAAATTCGCCTTTGGTCGGTGATGTTTTGGGATCTCTTTCACGGGTAGCCTTCTACAAGGCCTCCTTGATGAGCCTCTCCTCGTCATTTAGGTGCGTAGCGGTCGTCGGCGGTCAATCAACCCTTGTAGCCTTTCTCGAAGTTACTCGCCGGTCGTCTTCGGCTTCTCTTTCGGTTTTCTCTCTCGTACTGGTGTAGATCGGGCGATATTTGTTCATGGCTTGCAAGCAAATGTTCGCTCTCGATTCGGCGTCCCCCTTCGACTTGTTTTTCTTCGGCCTTTCTTGGCGTTGGTGTTCTCCTTCGTCTTCAAGGGTCCTTTCATCCGTTGAGATGTTGGATAAGCCTTCGCCGGTGGACGATGTCGGGGGCCTCGGGCGGAGTTAATGGCGCGGCGATTTGCCACCACAAAGACTTGTTTAGTGGATGTAGCCTTGGGCCACCACTCCTTCCGTCCGGGGTAGAAATTGCGGTGTTGGTCTTTCCGATCACCGCCGTTTATCCGACGATTGGCTCCGTCGAGGGTTCTTGGCCGATGGATGATGCACTCCTGCGGGGTTCTTGTCAAGATATGAGCCCTCTTTGTGCGCCCTCAAAGGAATCTCGTCTTCTCTTGAGTTGTCTTGGTGCTCCTTGAATCTGAAACGCCCGAGTTGCGTAGTCAGGAAGCTGGAAAGGTAATGCGGATTTGGTGTCCGGGGTTATATCGAATTCACCTTCTTTTCGAATCAAGATAGACTTGGTGAAAAAAGTTTCGAGTTGGAGTAGTTTCCCTTATCGAGTCGGGGTAGGAGTTTTTTCTTGAGTTGCTCTCGAGTCCGCGACTTGAGCCACGGTTTGTCTACCTTCCGTGTTGCTTTTCGGGTTTGGGTCCTTCCGTCGCGCGACTCGGGCGGGGCTTCGAACTTGTTCTCCGTTTTTGAGGTGGCTTCGTTAGTTGATGGAGCTTCTCGGCGAGTTACGGTTCTTAGGTGTTGGTTTCCTCGATGATGCAGCCTCAAGTCTTGTCGATTAAATTCGTCGATCTCGTCGATCTCGCAAGCCCATGTTCGAAGATGATTGTGTTTCTCGCCGGTTAACTCATGATGTCGCGTGGTCCGGACTCTTGTGCTGAAGTCGGCGAGCCCCTACTGGCCGGCGCCACCGTCGATGTTTTCGATCGAGCCCCGCTGACGGGGTGAGCCAGGCGGCAGCCTCGATGAACCTCGAGGCTGGGCGGTTTGTTCTGCGCGGTGACATTGAGAGCGGGGTTTTTATATCTTTGGTTCGGTCCCCTCGATCAAGGATCGAGTAAAGACCTTTACGCCCGGTCGGCGTGAGCTGTTTTTTGATTGATGGGGTTGGCCGAATCGCCATGAAGCTTACGCCGCTTTGGTCGCGGCCAAGCTTGTGTCCTATCGTTCGTGCTCTTTCTCACGAGGTGTTCCTTGGCCGCCTTTTTATAGTCTAATGAGCCAAGGAACTCGCTACGCTCCTAGTCGGGATACAGAGAGGGTTGTCCGTAGAGGAACCGAACACCCGAACTCTAAACAAGGTAACCTTCGACTAGTGTTCTATCCTAATTACAACAGAAGTCACCGTAGCTATGCTTCCATTGCCTTCTCGAGTTGTTTTTGGCCGCAGGCTAGGATAGAACCCCTCGCGAACAACTCAGTAGAGTTCTTTGGTGATCCTGTATCCACAACAAGTTCCCATCCCAATGACTCTCAACCGTACACATTAGCTCCTAGCCATTTTGTATATGTTTTCATGAGTGATTTTCGGGGGTACTTGCCCAATCCAACAATCTTCCCGGAATCTACATTTCTTGCCATTCCCAATTTCAAATACTGACTCCCCAATGAAACAAATGTTTTACTTTATGTAACCCTTTCGAATTGAGACCCCCCGCCCCAATGGAACCAAAGAAACCATCCTCATCTAAATACTTAGCTTGTATGAGTTTAAACCATAAAACATCGGGCTCTTGCATGATTTTTCCATATCCATTTCACAATCGGGCATTCATTCATTATTTTTGTGTTAATGATTCCAAGACCTCCTTGGTCTTTAGGTCCGGAGACCATCTCCATTTTTGCCATATGATATTTAAATTTGTCTTCGTACTTCGCCACGAGAAAATTGGCCCTCATACTATCCATCCTATCATGTACTCCATTTTAGCAAATAAAAGCCCATACAGTAAAGCAGGGAATGCTACTCGGACATGTATTAGTTAACAAACACCTAGCACCGAAGTCAAGAATTTACCTATCCAGGGGTCAAGCCTCTTGATCATCTTACGTATCATTGGATCAAAGGCCCCCCATAGCCAAGTGGCATCACTGACAGGTATCCCCGGATACTTCATTGGGAGTGTTCCTAGAGAACAATTCAACATATTAGCCATTTTTTTTTTTTTCTTCTTGAGAAACCCCAAACACCACCACTTCACTTTTTATGATAGTTAATCTTTAACCCAGTGAGCCACTCAAAGCAAGAAGGATTAATTTTAAATTTCTAATACTATGCTCGAAGTGTCCACCATGATGATCGTGGTCGGCATATTGTATATGTGAAATACCCCCGGTATCGATGAGAAAGAACTCCTTTAATATGTCCTTTACTTACTGCTCTATCCAAAGATAACACTTAAGGAATCAAGAACTATGTTAAAGAGGAGAGGGGACAGAGGATCACCCCTCTTTAAACCCCTAAAGGTCCTAAAGTAGGGACTCCTTTCCCCATTCACATTGATAATACCCTTCCCCCCCTAACAAGTGCTCATAACCGGTTGATCCATTTGGTGGGGAAACCTTTCCCCCCAAGGTCCTGCTCCAAGAAACTCCACCTAACTCGATCATAAGTTTTCTCAAAATCAATTTTTCAGAATAAGACCTTTTCCTTTAGTTCTCTCGAGTTCATGTAAAGTCTCATGCAACACGGGACTCCCTCCAAAATATTTCTACCTTTAATGAAACCGGTTTGATTATTACCAATGACCTTATTGGCAAATGGGGACTAATCTATTAGTAAGTACTTTAGTGAAGCACTTGTAGTCTACATTTAAGAGACAAATGGGTCTATATTGCTTGATAGAATTAGCTTCTTTGATTTTAGGAACTAAAATAATCACCCCATAATTGAGCCTTTTAATATCCAAACCTACCATGCGTAAATCATCAAACATGTTGCGTGATTATTTCTTCTATGTCTTGCCGTACCTTTTGAAAAAAATTGCTCCTTACCCATTGGGGCCGGGAGCCGCATTATCCTCATTTCCATGAAAACACTTTTAATCTCCTCCTTATAGAGAGGCTTTGTAAGATCTAATTTGTCTCCCTCCCTCGCAGGGTTCTATTATTTGGCCAAAAATCACCATTAAGCTCCATCTTCGCATGGATCATTGTGACCAAACAACTTCTTATAATAATCTACTATGTGAGTCATAATATTCTCCTCGACGGTTACTTCACCCCGATCCCCTTAAAGGTGAGTTATGGTGCATTTCCTACGTCGCCATTAGCATATTGGTGGAAAAAAGGCTGTATTGGCATCCCCCCTGAGTATCCAATTTTTTCCAGCCCCTTTGTTTCCACTTACATTGCTTCCTCTAATTTAGCTCATTTGTTCTAGTTGATTTTCCGGATCAATTCTTTCTTCCCATTCATCAAAAGTGAGAAGCCTAGACTCAGCCGCTAAGTCAATACTTTCTATTTGTTTAGATATGTTAATTTTCTCTTTTTTCTCGATCTCCAATCATTCTCATGTTCCAACCTCTTAGGTACTTCCTTAAAGATTGCGGGGCACCCATGCCAAGAAATTCAAAGAATAAACTTCATTATTATAAAAGTGATGGAAGGAAAGCCATCTTTCCTTAACCATATCATCAAAACCATCCATGAGAAACCATTTGCTTTCAAAAGTAAAATATTTTGGTCTTTGGTGCCCCTCATCACCGCGATTGATGAAAAGAGGGGAGTGATCGATCAATCGGCTTTAGCCCAAGCAAAGCAAAGGGTTGGATAAAAGGATTCCCATTCAACGATTGGCAATGATCCCTGCCTAACTTGATCAAAGTTGGATTTCTCTGTTTGTTAGACCACATGTACCTAGGGCCACTAACAAAAAAATCTCTAAGTTGAAAATTACCAATGAAGTTATTGAATAACTCCATGAGTCTTGGATCTCCCGACCACGATTCTGTCCTTATTACTTCCGATCAAATTAAAGTCACCACCTAACAAGATAGGAATTACTTCTTGCTTACAAAAGCTACTAAGTTCTAAGATAAAATCTTGTAAATATCATGATGTCTTTGGGCCATAAACATTCACCACCGGAACCACGTGGTTAGTAATCCTATTCCTAACCAACACCCCTAAAAAAAAGAATTCTCGCTTCCTTCCAATCCTCTATTTCACAACAATCTACCCTTACCCCCGCTTAGTAGACCTCGTAATGGCCTTTGGCTGGAATCCATTTCAGGAAAAAGTCATGAGTATCGCCGATTCTTTTAGTTCATAATCCTCAAAATTTTGCTTGATGGTTTCTTGAATAGCTACCACATCCACATTTTTCGATAGATGTGGTTCTTAACTAAATTCCTCTGTAAGACTTACCCGACCCTCTAACATTCCAATACATGATCTTCATTGGAAACACTTAAGGAATTAACATTCAAAAGCACCATCGAGTGGTTATGCCCCCCATCCTCCTTGATGGAAGGCTCACCAATCTCTCTCTGACTATTAGAGATAACCCCCATGGTTAGCTCGCAAGGTCAACATCATTTTGTGGTTGAGATTTACTATTCATTTTTTCTAAGTAAATCTTGTAGTTAGCTTAAATTTTTATAGCTCTAGCCAATTCTTCGGCCTTGAAGATATTAATTTGTTCCTCCACATTATCCATATTTAATCCTAAATCACTAATAACATCTTGGAGGATAGTAGAAGAAGTATTATTTAAGATAGTGAAAGGATTAGAGGAATGGTGAATGTTACCATTGATGGAGTTTCTTTTGTGTAGTCCTGTTGATGGCTTTCTCCATGATTGGGATCCCATCCCTAGGGTCCCTCGCCGCTTGTCCTAGTAGCCATAGTGATTCTCTTGGTTTTCTTCTTCTTCATTTTCTTCTTTGCACGAAACTTGCCATCCTTTGGAGATACCTTCACCATCGAATCCGCTCATGGTTAGAAATATCATCCATGATGTCTTCCTCCACGGGGTTTGTCAACTACATTCCTTGCTTCCTTGTCATGATAGATATCCTTGTCCTGTTGATGTCCACCAAGGACTCTTCTTGTGTAAGAGTCCCCAAAGCGGTCCCGATTCATGCTCTGTTACGGGGGGGTTGGCCACTTAGCTTTTGGCATCAAGTAATCCCCCCCGCAAGCTATGTACCACAAAATGATCATCATCTCGGGACCAAAATAGGCTTAAAGCTGTGTTCGTTTTATCGGATCCATCTTCCTTAGATGTTGGACTGAAAGCGCACCTTCTTCGATCGATTTGTCTATCTCATTACTTTCGATTGTTCACCATTTGTCAAATGTTCTATCCCCACTATGGAAGAATCGGCTTTTGAGCCTCTCTCCATTGTTATGCTCATAACGGGATCGGGGTATCTGATAGCAAGAGGTACCGGTTGTTCAACAATGGACATATTGCCATTATCATCTCCTTTTGGTTCCAAGTCATCCTCGGCATAATCCTCTTGAATGCCTTCCATGTCTTTGTCAATTCTTTCAAATCGGCGATTTCCCGGTACCCTTCTTGCTCTGTTCTCCCCTATATCCTTTATCATTGTCCTTGTTGTTGTTAGGATCATCGGCATTCTTTGTCCCACGGTGGGCCTTTGTCTTCACCGACTCTTCCATTAGCATCTTCTACCTCAAATCTAATCATTTTCCCCCCTCCATTGAAGAAAATTTCAATAGAGCCTTTGACGCCATTGGATTCCTACATCTTCCTTGAGCCACCCGACAGGTCCATCTCGATTAAGCTTAATTCATCAAGCGCCAAAGGTTCAGCCACCAAACTAACAATCTCTCTAATTGTCTCAACCTCTCTAGCATATTACGGAATGTTGTGGATTACGAACCAAGCAGTGTGAAGAATAGAAGAAGTAATTGCATCAGTGAACACTTGACCGGTTTCCCTTTAAGTCCATAGATTGACATGACAAAGTCGGTGAGTTTGGAGAAAGTGTCCAAAGATCCTTTTATGCGGGAAAATCACCGAATTCCCGCTTTGTCGATCTCCACGACCACGAAATCCCATCCCTCACCGGATGCTTCGGTTCTTTGTCTACCTTTTCCATAGTGGCATCCCCATTCAATATCATTAGTACTCAAAGAGTTTACGCCACTTTTACCTTTGCCTCGGGGATGTTGATAGCATAGAACCCGGTCCCGGGGAATACCATAACCAAACATGTGTACTTTCTTGACTATGTTCTTGCAATCTGCCCCCCCCGTGGCCCTTCGGTTTGCACTTGTAGCACACGGGGCTCTTGGGTACAATCAGATTGATGATGATCATTCTCCAAGCATCGTAACACTTCGATCTACGGGGATCTATAGGTTGAAGGTCCAACCCCTTTTTTCTTGTTACTAGGTGGATTCTTACCAACCTGTTTAGGAGCCCATTCCTTTTGGGGATGTTGATTCGCCCACCCCTTTGATTCTCGTTTCCAACCTCCCCGGGAATTTTGTGCCCACCTCCCGTTGATCTTTGCCGGTTGTAGTTCCACCCTCCTTGATTATTCCGGGGCCATCCTCTATCCGATTCTTCCGTCAATTACCATGTCGGGCTTTGCTTCCAACCTTCGGGTTGGTTTCGAAAGGTCCACCATGATTCATAGGAGGACCCCCTCCAAATTCATGGCACGCCCTTCACGATACACCGTAGTCCCCGATGGAAGTTCAGGTTACCTTGCCGTTCAAATCTTCTCGGCCTTGTAATCTCCCTTCTTCCGATTTCTTTGTCGAAGATCCTTCTCTCGATTCCCCCAAGCGGGTCATCCTCCTCCATCCATGGCTCCAAACGACGCTTGTTATTTACGCGGTTCTCTCTATTGTCCATGGTTACTTGTTTGGTGGGATTGGTAGCGGCATATGAGTATGAGATGAGTGGCGGCGGTGGAGTAACCCTAACTTTTACGGCTAGATAGCTAAATCTCCTCACCTCCTCCTTTGAGGCCGGGTGCCGAATATCCATAGTCGGCCTCCTTTGGGTATCAATACCAACTGGGTCCGCCCGGTGGGAGTCAAGAGTGGTCAAAGCGAAAATCATGGCCCAACCCGCCTCCAAACTCATCCCCTACCTCCCGCCTGGGCTAGCGGGGATTTCGGTCCCGTGAGAATTTGGTTCATCGCGTTCCCTTGCGATTCCCCAAGTAGCACCCTCCTCCTCATGGACTCCTCCAAATGATCCGCGACCCTAGCTAACTTCGGAGAGGTAAACATGCGTTGATCTGTGAACAAATGGCGCATAATGTCATCGACCTCAACTTTCGAGCCCGGTTGTTGACCTCCCTTGGTCGTCGGCCCGATACTCGAAGCATTCGAATTCAACTTCTTGAACATGGTTGGAGCCATGGTTAATCTCCTTTGGGCACCTCTGCCAGTTTGTGCAATTCCTTCTGAATGGATGGCCAAATCTCGAGGGGCGAGAACCCCTGTTCTCCACCTCCCCGTCTTTGGACACGCGCCATGAGTCGACCAATCGATCCCCCATGGGTGGATGGCGATCACCGCCGAAGCTTCTGTATCAATCGGATTGCCTCCCGGCATCGCATCTGTGAAGAGCTCCCCTCGGACCGAATCCCTACTCCCCACCCATGGAAGCCCCCCTGCGAGTGGAATCGAATGCTTACCATCTCGGGGAGCCTCCTCTCCCGGTGTAGCTCTCCCGACGGTCCGCCATAGGTCCCGGTGTGAATGGCGATCCCCCGCCTTCGCTCGGCGGCGGCTGGCGTGTGGACTCGGCGGAGTCCTCGGTGAGGCAGCGCCCCACCCCAGCGGAACCCCTAGGATGAGTAGGTGCGGGTTCCCTAGGCGGGCGCCGTCGATGATGAGGGAGGCGCGTCGGCGAAAGAGGGACCCATCCGCCTCGGCCGCCCCTTCGCTCCCCCCGTGGAGGAAAGGGCGAGGCATCTCGCCCCCACGTCTCTTTTAACAAAGTGTTGTTAAGAAACTTGTATTCTCTTTCAAGACTCACGAAGTCCACGCTATTCGTTCATGAATCACGACCTTTGATCATCCCGAATTGTTCATCGGGCGTCCTTTCATGGAGTCATTGTCCTATTCCTAAGAACAATAGTGTACTAAGCCATGACCATGAACAAAGATCAATGTCGTCGTTCTCGCACAATGCTCTTGGCCGGTCTCTTTCAAGAGAACAATAGTGTATGAGGCCCATGACCATGAACTTGTTATCCTCAAGCTTTTCTTAAGATGTATTAAGCCGTTTGTTATACATTACTAGTAAATAGCAAAGCGTGTGGCGACAAGTCGCAGACTTTGTCATTGCTTTGGGTTCCACCATACCATGGCACCACCATCCGCATTTGCCACTCCGGCTTTCTCTCCAAAGCGCTGGCGCGTCGGCGTCTTGTATTCATTGCCGCTAGATGGCGTGCGCACCTCATCCCATCCGGCTCCGCTCGGTGGGGAGACCGATCATCCGGCTACCGCGGTTGTCTAATCACTCACTCAAAAAAACCGAATGGTGGCCGGTCATAATTTTTCCGTTATATAAAAGCGGTTAGAATAAAAAGCGAAACCTTAGACAATGTGTAGGATTAAGAAATCACCGAGACATACCAAGGATTAAGGGGTGTTTAGTTGGTGAAATATTTTGGGTTTGGATCTTTGTAGCACTTTTCGTTTGTATTTGGTAATTGTTGTCCCACCATAAACTAATTAGGCTTAAAAAGATTAGGTCTCGTACTTTTCGGCTAAACTATGTAATTAGTTTTTTTCTTTACCTAAATTTAATGCTCCATACATGCGTTAAGAGATTCTTGACTAAACTATGTAGAGCCTCTTTGGTAGGGCTCAGGAGCTCCCGCTCTTTCACTTTTTGCGACCTTTGTAGCACGCCAGAGCCGGAGCCCGCGGCTCGATTTCGGCTCACGGGGCTTCGATCGTGTCGGTGAGAGAGCAAGGTAGGAGAGAGAGGAATGGCTCAGCAACGGTGATGCTACAATGTTCGGGGAAGGAGGAGCCGGAGCCGGTGCTCCGCGGCGCCAAACGAGGGCCGTAATTAGTTTTTTTCTTTACCTAAATTTAATGCTCCATACATGCGTTAAGAGATTCGATGTGACAGGGGAACTGTAGCACTTTTTGGGTTGGGAGTTGGGAACTAAACACACCCTAAGAAATCACTCGAGACATACCAAATGCATACATGACGCCAATGCAAGAACAATTGGATCGAAATACTACTACAAGTCAAATGAAAGCATAAACATAAGTACACATCCCAAGTACTAATCATTACTAATCTTTGAACAGGACCATACTCCTACATGAAAGGAAAAGCACGAGGACCATACTCCTACATGAAAGGAAAAGCACCAATGGCGGGTTCTGAGCCGATGGTCGTGGAAAATATCTTTTGCCGAGGGTGTGGAAGATTAGGTGCCGATTCGCGGCGGCAAGGACGTACTAACCGGCGGAAAGAAACTCTTTCTTTGGAGGACGCTACACGCGAGGCCGGACCGCCCGCCGACCTTAGCCCGGCCGCGAAATGGCGTCCATGGTGTCGCGGGCGTAACGCCTCGCGTTGTCGACTTGTGGGACCGGATGAGCTTGGCTTAGAACTCGGGATCCCGCGAGGCATGTCGTGGCGAGGTCACCAGCCCAGAGCTCCGGCGCAGCGGCGCGCCGTGCCACTGCGACGATGGAGCCTTCCTCCTCTGCGCTCCCCGTGAGGCCACCAGAGCGTCGCCACGGGCCCGGTGGCAGCCCCGGCACCGGACGACGAGGTAGGACACCTCCACCGTGGTCTTGGGGCTCCACGCACCCGCCCTTGCGAGGAGGCGACGAGGAGGCTCGAGTTGAAACCCCGGATGAGGAGACCACCGCATGTAGATCCTTGGCGAGGGTCGACCCGGCGGCTGACGGTGATGGTGACGTTGAACTCGAGGGAGCCGGCGTGCGCCGGTCAAAAGCCGTGCGGGACGTCGAGGAACAAGTGCACGCCGTTGATGGCTAGGCCCGGGATGATGAAGCCCAGCGCGCACACTCTAAAATCGAGTCGGCGATGGATTCTTTGGTTTCGGCGTCGTCGTCCCTTCGGCGGGCGGAATACAAGCGCGACAGCGCACATTCCTTCTTCGGCGGCGGCCATGGTTTGCTTCTTCTCGTCGTCACCTCCTTCATTGGTTTTTGGTGGTATTTGTACACAATATACTGAGGGTGTCGTTTGCGTTGGTACTTACTATATAGAGTCTTTTCCATACATGCCATTATAAAAGTTTGCAGTTCCACACAAGCCACTGAAAAGTTGAGGCGGTCACCTATGCCATCGCTCAAAACTTTTTTGCCACCACGCCATTCCGTCCACTGTGGCTGCTAACGGTGTCAAAACGTGGAGAAAAAATTCTTAAGTACCCTCACCTCGCTGGCCAAATGGTCACCCTTATGCTGTACTGGAACCAGCTGCGATATGTGAAGTTTAAGAGGGGGTGATTAGGAAGATTCATAAGACACATGATACAGTGAATTGATAAGATAGAAAGAGGAGGGTTCAACTGCAAAAAGACCTTCTTCTACCTCCATCCATAGCCGATTGTGCACGTGTGCTTGGGAGGGATGCTCTGGCCGGGCAGGGGTGGGCTCGTCTCTTCCTCAGCACCCACATCCCCTCCTGCTGCACTCTCCTCGATCCCCTGCCTCGCCCGCCGCTGCCCGTGCATATTTGGCTCCCGAGAACGACGACTAGGAGGTAGGAGCGCCACAGCCCAGCAGCGGGTACACTCGGCGCGACGCGCGAGCGCCCACATGAGCGGCTGCAGTGCCGGCGGCGACGCGCGCGCCAGCGCGTAGACCCCCGCTGCGCTCCCGTAGTCCATCTCGGGTCTTCTCAGCGCCACGCGGCCACCCACGCCCAAATCTAGGTGTCTTCCGGTCGCTCACAGCTCCGGCGACACAGCACCGTCCCTCCCGTGTGCCGAGGCAGCGGAGCAGGTGCTCGCTCAGCTCGAGGAGGCCTTAACAGCTCGCATAGACGCATACGGACTACGGTCCTCCTCGACGAGATGAGAATGCCGCGGCTCACGGCGTGGGCGGCGTGGTTATGCGCCGTTGAGACACCAGGCCACAACACGGCCACGGCTGCTCGGGGCTCTTTCTGGACACCAATATGTTGGACGAGTACGCCAAGGCCGGCCGCGTCGACCGCGTGTGCGAGCTGTTTGACGGTGGCAAGGTGCAGTGCCGCTGGCAGTGCTGAGGAGGCCATCGGGACGAGGGAGGAGGAAGAAGGGCATTTTCGACCTTTTACTGACCGGGCCCACCTGTCAGGGCTGCCAAACGGTGAAAATCAGACAGAACACGAACGGAATGGCATAGGCAAAAAAAAGTTTGGAGCGATGGCGCGGTGTGGCCATCTCAACTTTCTAGTGGGCGAGGTGGAGCCGCCAACTTTTATAATGGCGTGTATGGAAAGGCTCTACGGACTGGGACGAGGCCGCAGGAGCAGGACGGCAAGAGGGGCGTCGATCGCCGACGTTTAGTTTTGGAGTGGTGGCGTCGGTGCTACGGCATACTGTTCACTGGCTGTGAATCTTGTCCGTGTGAAACATGCTGAGGAACCAGGCATGGCCATGGCCACTTGCGAGAGCAGCAGAGCTGAGGTGACGAGTCCGGGCGGCCCTACGCGGACTGCTACAGTTGACGCTCCAGCTTTCTCGTACAGTAGAGTGTACGGTAGTAGAACTGATTGAAGCAGCCAAAAGTCGTCGAAACCAGGCGTGATGCGGCCCATGCGGGTGGCTCAGTGGCGTCGTTTTTTTTTTTTTTTGCGAAACAGAACTTTATTAAAGATCCAATAGCATCGTTACAAGCAAATGACTCAACAAACTCTGGAAAACAAGAAAAAAAGACCTCACTGCTACTGGACCTAATAGCATGATGCGCTAGCTGGTGCGCTGCATTGTTCTGATCCCGACTGATCTTCACGACTGTCTTAGAAATTTTAGCCATCTAAACAGATTGCTAGAAATTTAACCTTTTTCCCACTTTCTCCATCACATCACATTAAATACACCAAAAACATATGTTTGGAAGTATTAAATGTAAAAAAAATAACTAATTACATAGTTTAGATGCATTCATGGAGGCGATTCTTTTTGGCTGCCATTCTCCATGGTAGGATGATATTTACCACTAACAAACTAAAGCGTCTTCTACGATTAATGCGATGTGACATTTGGTTTCTAAATATTTGCCATCTAAACAAAGCGCCTTGGTTGAGTTCCTGCATACGCAGTCTGGCCTCCTGAACTGCAGACCAATGTAAGGAGCGATCAACCGTATGACGATGAAGCTTCTCCGCAATCGCCGCACAATCCGTCTCGAGCACCATTGGAACGTCCGGCCAGCGCGCTGCAAGAGATAATCCTTCACAACAAGCTGCAACTTCTGCCTCCTCCGCATCCCAGCATTGGCGTAGGCAACGCGGCAACGCCAAGCTGCAAGCTGTACACGCCCCTCTTGGTCTCTGATGATAACTCCAATCGTAGCAGCACCCGAATTGGGCAAGTAAGCTCCATCAACATTGATTTTCATCCAACCTGGGTCTGGTGGCATCCATCTTTTCTTCTTCTGAACTTTGGCAATACCTGTCCTCTTGTTCGGACCTAATACCACCATACATGATTTACCTTTACTGTCAGCTTTGGAGATGTTTTGGCGACATTGCAAAAAATGACTCCATATAACGGGTAAGAAACACCACAGAGCTTTCAATCGAGATTTTTTGACCTGCTCTTAACACACCATTGCGGGTACTCCAAGCATGCCAAAAAACCATACATAAATTAGCCACAATTTCAGTAGGGTACTCATTAGGATCAAGAGCCACTGGGGCCCTGTGTAGCACAAATCCTCTTCCGGAAGGGAGAGCCCAATGGCGCTCATGGCCAACCGAAGAGCCACAGCATGGGGACAGCTGACACAAGCATGAAAACAATCCTCCTTGTAACTGCCACAGTGGCGTGTAATTTTGGGTGCATCTACAAGGCAAATCATTCCGTAGAGACTCAAATTATCTCAAGTTTCATCAAAATTATGAAGAAAAACTATAAAGATATACAATATAAGATAGAAATACAATAAAATATAACTAACAAAGAATATAATTATATTTTTTTGGTAATATAAATGTTATTGCAGGCAGCACACACTTGCCAAAGCGCATAGTACTATACATACAACACCCAACAGTGCACCATAAGTGGACAGGGACGGGTAGGTGTGGGCCTGTAGAGGCTCACGAGTGGATGCTCCGACGAGTGCTCGCAGCTTTGCCTTGCTTTGGGTTCCTCCACGACACCATCTCAAGATTCCAAAAACCTCTCTGTAATTTTGAATCGGCTGTGGCTGTGTGTGTTTAGATGTCAAAAAAAGTGGTGTAAAATTTGGCAAATTTGGTGTGAAAAAGCATTGTATCAAGCAGAAAAGCATTTGTATCGTGTTTTGTTTGTATTAAATATTATCCTATTATTGGATAACTAGGTTAAAAAAAATCGTCTGAACTTGGCTGCTTTAGTCTTGGCGTACTGGCTGTAGAGCCCAGCCAAGTCGTCGAGTCACGTCAACCCATGGGGCCATCCAGTCTCAATGTGAAACCTGCAATTCTGATTCTGCATCGCCAGGCGTGATGCGGGTGGCTAGTGGCGGCATCGGGGACTGGCTGCCGTGGTGTAAAGGGCACTGGCTACACTACATACAGCGGCTTCGTCACCGAGCACGCCACCACCTTATCCTGCAGCATGCACGCCCTCACAAGTTGAACAGCTAGCTTCAAGGCTTTTTTTCCCCTTGAAAGGCGTGGTTCAATGCAGAAAGTCATAAAAAAACTAGATCCAACCTCCGATTAATTAGGGGGCTTTGCATTAAGAAAAAATAGAGCGCGTAAGTCCTGGGGAAGCTAACTATTTAGACTATCGTCCAGTCCTCTAATGCAGAAAGTCATCAGACATCAGTAATGGACCGGGTTATTTTCCAAAAAAAAAAAATTTGGTGTAGAAAAGAAGAAAGTTATCGGTACAATCAGAAAATGATTTTTGAAGCAATTATTTTCATAATATTTTAAACATTGCTTTTGTCCTTCAGCTCTTTGAAACGAATAGAATTAAAAAAGATCGTTCTATAGCTACTGAAAGAGAATACTCCTAAGATTTAGAGATGTTTTAACTAAACAACTTCAGTTTTTTCACAACACAAAACTCCTTTTTTATGTCTCGTACTAGTTCGGGGTGGACCAAGAAATCCGCTAAGCCTCGGGCTAAACCATAAAATAAAGGACTAAATCATTTTTTTTTTCCATTTATAGCTGATGAAATAGGTGATTGAACAATTTTCTAGCCAGGGACGAGGGACCAGGGACCAGGGCTCCAGCACGATGCTCCGACCTCCGACGACTGCTTGGCATTGGGTGTGTTTAACACCCAAAATTTGGTGCAAAATTTTGAACGGATGTCACATCGTACATTGTAGCACGTTTCGTTTGTTAGTGGTAAATATTATCCTACCATGGCGTAACTAGGCTCAAAGGAATCGTCTCGCAATGTAAATCTAAAACTGTGTAATTAGTTTATTTTTTTACCTACATTTCGTCTTTCGGATATGTGCCGATATTTTGATGTGATGGAGAATCTTCTTTTTTGCGATAGTGGAATTTGGTGAGGAATTTGATGCTCTAAACACAGCCTTGTTTTGGTTCCTCCACCAACACGACACCATCCAAGATTCCATTCAAGGCTGTACTAGACTGCAGTAGAGCCATTGAAGTAGCCAAGTCGTCGAGTCACATCAACCCATGGCAGCATCCAAGATTGCATTGAGCTGATGACCGGTCACGCTGCAAGTGGTGCAGGCTTTATTAATGTCACCAGATGACCTCTCGAGCAGCGTGGAGCAGCGTGGCATTGCTGGCATTGCTGTACCAACACTGAGCGATAGAAGAGACCCTCGACAACTCGATGCACACAGCACCGATTTGTGCACCATGCGTGGCACATTGGCTAGACTCGCACACCGATTTGTGGGGCTGCTGCAGGCCGTGAAGAGGCAGGTAGCTTTGCTTGAATTTGCCAGAGTCCAAGGGAGCACCGCTGGGCAGTTCTGCTGCGTTGCGAGCGGATGCACGAGGGAGCAGTGATTTATTGATATTCTGAGGAGGAAGTACTGCAACAATCTCAGCCACTCTAGTGCCCCCTCTCTAGTGTTGTCTCTGCATATCGGTGTTTAGCTCCCATCACGAGCCCTAAAAGTGTTACCATTCCCATCCTATCGAATCTTTGAATACATAACAAAATAACTAATTGTACAGATTAACTAAAAAGTGCGAGAAGTTTCTTTTTAAGCCTGATTAGTCTATGGTGAGATAATAATTAACAAATATTCCTTCCATTCCAAAATTTCTATGGCTACCGTGTCGAATTTACGAAATTTCTAACTTCGGAGTAAGGCCCAAGGGAAATGTGAAACCTCTCTAGAATTGCATTTATAAGGAGTACGTAGTCATCAGTCATACACAGATTCATCGAATCGAAAGTATACGGACTCGTAGCCATCAGTCATGCACCAGTATACAGTGGTGCAGGCTTTATTTTCACGTGGATGCCCGCCGTGCATGCAGCAGGCACGACGTGAAGACGCGGGCAGCTTTCCTGCCACCGTCCTGGGGGAGCAGCAGCGTGTGAGGTGGGGAGCTGCTGCGTTGCATCGGATAGGACGGAGGTCTGCATGCATGGCGAGAGCCATCCTACTCACCGGGTCATGTCTGACGATGGCGCCCAGCCATGTGCCCCTGATTAAAGACATCGAATTGAAAGCATGCATGCATCGATTGAATTTCCCGTGGCATCGAATCTTGGATGTATAAATAAAGTATAAAACGCACGTAAACAAAATAATTTTATGTGCACCAGCAGCCCCAGGTACGACAAGCAACAGTGCCATCGTGACCTCTTATTTGTGGATTTTTTTTTTAACTTCAAACGTGAATTTATTACCGGATGGAGGGAGAAACTAATTTAATAGTTCCTTTTTAAGTGACGTTTTTGGTGTGCATGCCACATATTCGAAGTCGATTTGTATAAAATACGTGCAACATTTGAATCTTTAAATAATTTTGATAAAAAATATATGAAAAGATCTTTCCAATGACACTAATTATATACTATAAGTATTAATATTTTTAAAATATAACTGCTGGTAGTTTTTTTGGGAAGCGCAAGTGACACTTATTTAGGGGACGGAGGGAGTACTTTTACTGAGATAAATCTTTTTGAGTCTAGTTAATCTATGATAAGAAAAATATTACAACAAACAAATAAAATGTTACAGTGTTAGATTCAGTGTTACAGTTTCAGGTAACTAAACACAGATTCCCTTCTTTCTAAACTAATTCAAGTCATTTTTGTAGAGACTCAAATCATCTCAAGTTTTATCAAAATTACGGAGAAAACTATAAAGATGTTCTTTGATATAAGAAAGAAATAATATAAAATATAAATCAACAAAGAGTATGAAATTTATGTAAACAAGTTACACAGTTTAAATATACATTGTGAAACAAATCTTTTTTAAGCCTAGTTATCTTATGATAGGATAATATTTAATAAAAAAATAAAAAGTGCTACAGTGATATCCAGCTGTGCCAATTTCCTGTTTGCTTCCCATGCACCAACCCAAAAAGTGCTACAGTTTTCCGTCACGTCAAATCTAACGTATGCATGGAACATTAAATTTAGATAAATAAAAATACTAATTGCATAGTTTGGCTAAAAAGAACAAGACAAATCTTTAAAGTTTAGTTAGTCTATAGTGGTCAATAATTAACAAATACAAACGAAAAACACTACAATACCCGAACTTAAAATATTTCACCTAACTAAAAACCGCACAACAGAAATGTGAAACCTCTCAGCAATTCTTCATCGTCGGTTGCTTCCGCGTGATGCAGCTGGCTAGTGGCTGCAGAGGGGCTGGCTGGCCTCCTATAGACTGTACCGAGTACTCCATCTGTTCCATGGAGTTCGTGTTTTTTACTTTCGAACTTCGTGTTTGACCATTCGTCTTATTTAAAATATTTATGCAAATCATAAAATAAATTAATCAATATTCAAGTATCTTCATTGATAAAATAAGTCGTACCAAAATAAATTATATTTGTGTAAAAAATTTGAATAAGACGAAACATCGAATAAGATGACACGGAATTCAAGGTGACAAACTCGGTGGGACGGAGGGAGTACTCCTCTGTCCCATGGAGTTCGTCGTTTTTGACTTTTGAACTTGTGTTTGACCATCCGTCTTATTCAAAATATTTATGAAAATCATAAAATAAATTAATCAATATTTAAGTATCTTCATTGATAAAATAAGTCGTAATAAAATAAATTATATTTGTGTAAAAATTTGAATAAGACGAAGCGTTGAATAAGACGCCAAGCGAAAACGCGGGGTGACAAACTCGGTGGGACGGAGGGAGTATGATTGAAGCAGGCCAAGTCGTCTAATCACATCTCCCCATGGCTGGCTTTGGCGTGTGGTATGCCAGGCCTGCAGCGTCCTCGTGACCTTGCATGCACACTTCAGTCCCATGAGCAGCCAAATAGCCGGTCAGGGAAACAAACGTCGTTAAGCTTTGCCACCGCTACAGTATGCAATGCAAAGTTACTCGTTGTGTGTCACTCCTATTGGCTAATGACTGAATCACTGAAGGCAGTGGTCACAGCTAATAGAACGACCTCTTTATTTTTATCCGTTTCAAAGAGCTGAAAGATAAAAGCAACGTTTAAAATATTATGAAAATAATTGGTTCAAAAATCATTTTTGTACAGATGACTTTCTGCTTTTCTACATAAAAAAAATTGAAAATAACCCGCTCCATCATTGATGTCTGGTGGATCATTGATGTCTGATGGATCCTGCCCTTGATAGAAGCAGCACGCCTTTCAGAAGCTACCTGTTCAACTTAATTGTGAGGGCACGAATCCTGCATGAATCAGTGACGAGCCGCTCGCTGTAGCCGGTGCCCTTTTCCACGCCTGCATCACGAATCCCGTGTCGTTTCCCTTGAGACTGGAATCTTGGATGGTGCCATGGGTTGCTGTGAATCGACGGCTTGGCAGCTTCAATGGGCTCTACAGTCTACAGCCGGTCAGAAGGTGTCGTGGAGTAACCCAAAGCCTTGTCGGAGCATCCACTGGTGAATCTGAACCGGGGCAGCGTCCTCGTGTCCGGCCACAGCATGCATCGCCATATGCGAGAGCAGCGGCCGGAGGTGACGAGTCGCTCCAGCTTTCTGGGCTTTCTCGCCATGCGCTGCATGCCGCAGCCCTGCCCATCCGGCCACAGCCCCGGGCCATCCTCTGCCTGCCCTCGTCTCTCCCACCCCCACACAGAACCCTCCGTCCTACCGGCACTGCAGGAGCGCCTTGCCGTCCTCTGCATCCACGTCCAAGCATTGAGCTGTTAAAACCTCTCTATGCTCCCATTTCCTCCTCCATCTCTTTCCTCTTCCTTCTGTTTCTTCTCAGCCTCGTGGCCGCTCCCTTTTTCTGTCCACCCTGCGCTCGCCAGATCAATTGCCACGCAAGGTGTCAACCGAATTCAAAAACCAAACAACATCCACCACTTCACCCTCCTTGGCAGGCGTTTCTGCTCATTCATCACTGCACGTCCTGCGAACGGCGGAGGAGTGGAGTGCAGGTTCGTCTCTGCGCTACCGCACATACCAGCGACCCTTCTGAAAATACTGCATTTTTTTTACCAGAATAACCGTCTATTAAATTTATTTTCTCTCTACGTCATGAAGGTACTCATCAACCGTTAAAGGCAAAGCAAAGTTGAGATGAGGAGGACATGAAAGGAGAAGAAGCCTCCAGACGATGGACGAACGACCACGGCCACTCTGCAATACGGTAGGCAGTTCGTTCTATACCCTTTTGCTTCTTTAATATTTTTGCCAGCAGACAGAGAAGAAAGCCGGCCCTGTTAACCTAAGTTTGTACAGTATTAATTTACACTTGTTGCAAACAATATAGATATAAGCCATTTTAGTTTGGTATGTACTCTCTCTGTCCTTTTTTAGATGTCATTTATGGGGTGCGTCTTGGGCCAAATTTTCTCAACTTTGACTAGGTTTGTACAAAAATACGTGCAACATTTATATCTTCAAATAAATTTATTAAAAAACTAGACTTAAAAATCTTTCCGATGATACTAATTACTTAGCATAAATATTTATATATTTTAATATATAATTGCCGGCAGTTTGAAAATGTTGACTCCTCGGAAAGCGAGAATGACATCTATTTAGAGACGGAGGGAGTATGTAGGATCCTTGATATGTAATACATGTAAAGGACAATACATACAACAGTTCGTGCCTTTTTAATGCTGTTAGATATATGATGATTCAGGTGATAGATATATGATGATACCATGCTATTCCATGAGCCGTTTAACAATTATAAAGAAAAAAAAATAGATCTGCCACCATATACTAGCTATTATGTTGTTTCTTTGACATAAATAATTATAGCACATCCTAATAATGCTAATAGTAACATGAAATATAATGTACAGTTTAAGATCAATTATTAGCTAGTATAATCTATTTGTACCTTTTATCTTTTGTCTAACCATTTTATTTTTTATACGACAGGAGCTTTTTATTTGGATTGGATGGTATAGGAAAATAGTACGAGGAGCAACGGGCGATTCAAAGCAAGAAGTCAAAAGGCCTTTTCTTGTTTCAAGACATGGTCCAGCTCTTTGTCGGGTTTCAACACCACCTTGGAGAACAAGGCTCCAATGCAAGGAGAGAAGAATGAAGAGCCAACGAGGGGCAGCCAAGCAAGAAAAGGTTGCCAAAGCGCTTCTCAAGGTCCGGCGGTGGGTGCATGAAAGCGAGAATCCAAACCGGTTGCCAAACCGCTTCTCTCAAGGTCCGGCAGTGGGTGCATGAAAGCGAGAATCCAAACCTTTGGGTCGGTGCCCCTGCAGGTTGTTCTTTCAGAAGGTGCCATGATGGCCTTTGAAATGGCGGGAGAGGATGGACAGCTTGCCATCCTCAAGGAGCTGTCACCCAAGTGATTTATCTTTGTCTAATTGTGATGTAATTGTCTTTGTGCAACCCTGTGGTCTTTTGAATGTCAGGTTGCATCTGAACTCTTAACCCAATATATAACTTTAGTAGTTAGTAGCTGGTGGCATCTGGAACATCTATTAGTGATGCCATCTGGGAGACTTTTGAATGGTTAGGTTGACTTGTGAACTTGAAAATGATATTTATGGAATGCCCTATATTCCTGTCTATGATTCATGTCTTATGAAATTTTCTGTGTGATGCCTTTTTGTGTTGCCATTTCTGGATTGGCAGAAAGATGTCTTATGAAATTGTCCAAACATTTAAGCATCGTCATTTGTACAATGTGTCTAAAATAGATGGTGTTGTATCAACTGCTGCACCTTATCAATGTGTTGTGGACAATGGTAGAGATAGGAGACACAAGTATTTGACATTTTTTGCATTTCATTTTTTTGTCATGACCACCTTGTTGTGATGTATGGTCATTCCAAAAAGTTTCAAATGATTTTGAGGATGTGGTAATGAACAACTCTCACAAGGTTGAACATCCGTCACTAAGTGATACGGACATGCATGTGTTGTGCATAGGCACTTCAGTTTGGTTTATAATGGTGTGAAAAAATTCAAATGATTCTGAGGAAGTTGGTGATGCCCATAATCATATAGGCGATGATCGATTTTAGCCTGCGCACACGACCGATGGAAAGCCCCTTGCACGATAACCGCTTTCCTGCTCGACTCGCTCCACGGAACAGAGGTCGCGCCTCTTTCTCGGTCGTGGAACCAGAACCACCACCAGCGTACAACGGTAACCGGACACTGGACCGGACTCTCATACTATGTTCCAACTAGTGTTTATTTGTCTCTTACTTGACTTGGAATTTGGTTGGGAGAAGTCGATCACCGTGGAGAAAAACAGAAAAGAAGCTGAAAAATGGTGACCGGACGCCAGGGGAATCTAAATGGCGCGTCCAGTCAAGCTGAGAAGTCATCCCAGAACGCCAGAAGTCAATTGAAATGAAGTGCGGATTCGTCTCTTAACTCTGACATGTGGGGCCGCCCTACCTTCTCCTCATTTCAATCCGACGCCCAACTCTGACATGCTTATAGTAATATGAAATATAATGTACAATTTAAGATCAATTAGTAGCTAGTATTATATATTTGTACCTTATTATCTCCCTTGATCTGCGTGAATACACAGCCATGACCACTAGATTTTTGTATGGTTGCATGATGCAATCGCATGCAATTGAGCGATACTTACTCTCCTTCACACTAGGAGTCTTGCATGGCTGCATGTTGCCAATTTGTGACCGCGAGAATAATTGTTCAACTTGTTTGCTTCCATCCACGCACACAAAGCTCATAAACTCATTACCAGTAGCCGATGCTAAATTGCAAATCTACGCATAGGTGGCTGTTGAAGTAATGATTTGTCCATTCTTCTTTGATCTATTTTTTCTTCGGCTAATTTAATTAGGTTGTTCATTGTTGTCATTAGTTTAGTTTTCACATAGAACTTGAACAAACAAAGACGTCTCCATAAACTTTCTATACTATTTTGGTTAGTAGTTATTACTGTAGCAGTGTGGTTTTAAATTGCCCTCCCCCCTACGCACTCAGGATGGCTCCGCCACTACTGGCCGTGTAGCTCTTGGTGCCGTCGGGCCTGACGCTCGTCCAGTAACTGGAAGTGTCCTGCCTGTCAGAGAGGAGGATCATCCTAGTGGCGACGTTCTTCTCCCGGCAGCCAGCGAGCACCATGGAGCGCAAGCCTATGCACTGGCCGATGTCGGTGCCGACACGACACTATGAATCTGTCCCGGGACACGTCCTCGTGACGGCCGGGTCAGCGTGCTCCCCTCGTGACGGCTGGGTCAGCGTGCTCAGGTCCAGCCCGCTGTTGGCTGCTGGAGGCCTGCACTGGCCCGGTCGGACGTTCCAGCAGCTCGTGCTCGTCGTCTCGGTACTCACAAGCATCTGGAAGATTAGAAGCCGCTCTTTTTTTTTCCTTTATTAATCCAGAAGAAGCAATTTGTCTTGGGCTGGATTGATCATCGTATACGCCACATAATACTACACTACCCATGAATACAGCCCTGTGCATTCTTACGCCTGACGCTGTAGAACCGCGCTGCGACCAATGACAGAATCGGGCTGGCTCTGGGATACAAGTCGATGATAATCCCCATCCTTGCCAGCGCCGTCGTCATCTACGTCAGCTTCACCATCGCGGCGATGTACTTTATATCGAGAAGGAATTGGCTGCATCAATTAGTACCGATAATATTATTACAGCCTATGATCTTCTTTGGTAGCCATAGAGCTAAATTTAAAATGATAGATATCCAATTTTTTCTTAGATGAGACTTAAGAAACATGCTACTATTATTTATGTGACTAAAAACAAGTTTATATGGCTATTGGTTATACTTTTGTTTTGTCCATTGCCCCCCGTGCTCAATTCCCGGCTCGCCCCCTGTCGTGACAATCCGGGCGGCATCGCGGAGATGGCAGGGATGAGCCACAGGATCCTTGAAGGACCAACGTGCTTTCGGCGTGGCGGGGAACAACACCACGGCCGCCATCGGGAAGGGCCGCCATCCGTTTTCGCCCGCGCCCGGTGTCGCTCTCGCTATTCGGGCGGGTTCATGAGCAGGGTGGATTGGAGCGGGATGCACGAAGACTTTTATTAGGATTCACATAAGCTGATTCACAAGCCGCTTTGATTGAGAATTAACAAGGAGTAGCTTCTTATCAGGCGTGAAAAGACCATTGTACTCTTCAAAATTAATTACACATTAGTTTCGCCCCAATTGAATTTTGGTTCCTGTCCGCAACTTAGGTCCTCTCATATGGTTCCTCCTACTTTTTAACCATTGAGTCTAACAAAATGGAGGGCTCATATTAATCCTAAACGTAGTAAAAAATCTCTAAAAAATAATAACTAATTACATAGTGCATATCAGCATCGCCATCAAAACATTTTAATCATTTTAAATAAAAAAAAATTTTAATCATAGAAAATGGTCGGCATAGAATATGTAGCGATTGGGTGCCACATATAGCTGAATAAGTATAAGTTTTATTTTCTCCGGAGAAATTGGCAAAATATACTAGGATACTCCATATTTGGAACTTATACTTCTTTGGAACAACGCCATTGTATTTTTTTAAAACTCTTCGAAGATAAGCCTTTACAAACCGTGTATTTCGACAACTGTCATTATAATACTATAGGCATGTTTAGTTGGTAAAAAGCATACCCAAAAAGTGCTACACTATCCATCATATCATATCTCTTGACGCATGGATGAAGCATTAAACATAGGTAAACAAAAAACTAATTGCACAGTTTGACTGAAAAGTGCGAGAGCGAATCTTTTTGAACCTAGTTAGTCCATAGTGGGACAATAATTAGCAAATACAAACGAAAAGTGCGACATTAGTCGAACCCAAAATATTTCACCAACTAAACACACCATATGTCTTCTGTACCGGTGCCATTTTCTACACCTCCCATGTAAGTGGTCCACTGTCAGTGTCAGCCATGTATATATACATCAATGCCACAGACCCGGTTCGATTGGGCGGTTGTGACACGTCTCCAACGGTCGGCGAGGCGGAGAAGGTGGCGTAGGGTGTATTTGTGGTCGACGACGAGCGCCTCCGGCGGCGGCGCGGGCGGCGCTGCGGCGTGGTGACGGTTGGCGGCGATCGGTGGTGCGGGCGGCGGGCGGCTTCGGCGGCGGCGGAGGAGTAGAGCGAGATAGATCTGAACTGTTTTTTATTGCTTGCTTATCCCCAAAGAGATTACATGCCTTTGCTAATATAGCCGGCTAGTGGGATTTGGTAACCTAAGCAATCTCCTATAAGGTTTCCTTATATGATTGGAATACCTTTTACAAGCAATATTCATTTATTTCCTAATAAGGACCTTCCTTATAGATTGGAATATTCCATTTTACACACCAAAAGCCCAAGATAATCCTAACTTGAAGACAAAGCGAGAATCGAGGGGAAAGGGAAGGCGGCGGCGGCGGGGGGCCGGCCCCCCCGCCAAGACGCCCGGGCCCCTTCGTGGGCCAGCGTGGCCGTTCGGGCCCACTTAGCAGATCCCGGGGCTGGCCCAATTCGGTTAATGACATTTTCCCACCGTTCGACGAGGTGACGGCGTCCACGTGCCGCCCAACCCACCGGTAGGCGCGAAGGGAATGCGTCGGCGAAGTGGCGACATGCGGGGCCGGTTGAGGATGAGAGGACCCGACTTGTCGTTGTCGTCGTCGCTGAATCGGCGTCGTTGTCGGACAAGGAGAAGTCGAGGTGCGGGCTGCGAAGTAGGCGTGAACTTATAACTTCGAGGGTCGCAGACGGGGGCGCTCCATCCATGCAAGCCGCATGGCCGAGGCGCTTTAGTCCGCGCCGACGGCTTGATCATCCGGGCGGCGTCTCGGTGGAGTTGGGAACGTGTATGTCAGTGGCACAAATACCCTCGCATGGATGTGCCTGCAAAACACGTGCCGAAGCGACGAAGGGGGGACGAGGAGAAGCGGCAGAGACGACCGTAAAGGAGGTCATTTGGCTGCTGTCATGGGCGCCCCCAACTGGGCGCTGTCTTGGTGGTGCGTCGATGAAAGGTCCTAATGGCTAGAGGGGGGGTGAATAGCCTATTAAAAATTCTTGCAACAGCACTAAACAAGGCGGCTAGTAAATAAGACGGCGAAGCGAATATAGCGGTGCTACAAACTAGCTATGCAAGCCACAAGTCAATTCTATTGTCTCTAATCACAAGCAAAGACTAGGTTGCTAAATTACTCCTAGGTGAACAAAATATGCAAACTAATTCAAGCGCTAGGAGCTAAACAATTCTAGAAAGCTATATCGAACTACACAAGCTACACAACTATATTGAATGTAAATGCTAGAGTGAGTGTGATCGATATACCGACGTCGACGTGTAGAGGTGGAAGCCAATCACCGTGATCAATATGAAATCTCCAACGAGCAAGCACAAGATTGACACGATGATTTTTCATCGAGGTTCACGTGTTTTCAAGACGCTAGTCCCCATTGTGGTGATACACTCACTTGATGTTTCACAAGCTTAATGGCGGTGCCAAATCCCCGGTGGGAGCTCAATGAAAAATCACAGGAGAGGATTCACAAGCCACGAGCAATCCACTAGTGCTCCTTTTCGCGTACCTCCCGTGGGGTAAGGAACGACCCCTTACAAATCCACCGGTGCGGCCTCGAACAAGCTCCAATTGAGCTCAACACCGCCTCAACCTCCAAGCCGCTAGGGAACCGAGCAAATTCCCAAGAGAAAATCCCGCAGCTCCTCCAAGGATGAAGTGCCTCTAGACGCAATCAACAATGCAATGCACTTCAATCTCTCTCAATCTCACCCAAAGAATCGAAGTTAGGATGAACAAGTGAGTGGAGGGGAGTATCTCTAGCTCAATAGCAAGTAGGAGTGTTCAAATATGCAAGAGAGGGCTCAATGAACCGGCCATCCGGTATATATAGAGCCCACTCAAAAACATAGACGTTGGTGCCAAACACACACATTCTCAAGGCGTGTTGACCAGGACACACGGACGGACTCACCCGGCGAGGTTACATCAGCGTCCCGGCCGCTCCCCAGCAGAGGCGCCCGGTCAAGTAGGACAAGGCCCGGCCCCATAGCCGACACCAAAGGACATGCGTCCGGTCCGCGGTTCCGGTGGTGACCGGACTCTTCGATCCATGCGTCCGTCGAAGCCTCGGCGGGTGGTCCCAAAATCATCATGCTCTCAGATGCCGACCGGACCCGCTCGACCGGACCGTCCGGTCAGAAGGCCAGCGTCCGGTCAAGCGTCCGGTCGCTCCTTCCTACGAGTTTCAGCATTTTGTCGTCGCCTTTGCTTCAACCTTGCTTCGCCTCTTGCCATATGTTGCCAACACGTCGAAGATGATCTCAAGATCATGTATGTTAGCATGTCGCGATCGATTAGGCAAGAACGAAGTTAGTGCTCTCTAGTCTATATGCAATATGCAAGTCAAATGACCTAGAAGCACTTCGCCAAAGGATTAGTCGTGGCATCTGAAAGGTCCTAATGGCTAGAGGGGGGGTGAATAGCCTATTAAAAATTCTTGCAACAACACTAAGCAACCGGATTAGTCAATAAGATGGCGAAGCTAAATAAGCGGTGCTACGAACTAGCTAAGCAAGCCACAAGTCAATTCTATTATCTCTAATCACACACAAAAGCTAGGTTGCTAGATTACCCCTGGTGAGCAAAAAATGCTAACTAAAACAAGCACTAGAGGCTAAACAATTCAAGCAAGCTAAGACTAAACTACACAAGCTACACAAGAATATCGAATGTAAATGCTCAAGTGAGGTATATCGATATACCGACGTTGACGTGTAGAGGTGGAAGCCAATCACCGTGATCACCAAGAATTCTCCAATGAGCAAGCACAAGGTTGACACGATGATTTTTCACCGAGGTTCACGTGCTTGCTTGGAAGACGCTAGTTCCGTTGTGGCGATACACTCACTTGGCGGTTGCTAAGCTTAATGGCGCGGTGCCAAATCGGTGGGAGCTCAAGCACACCGATCACAAGAGAGGATCAAACAAACCCACGAGCAATCCACTAGTGCTCCTTTCACGAATCTCCCGGGGTAAGGAGCGACCCCCTCACAAACCACCGGTGTGGCCGAACAAGCTCAATCGAGCTCAACACGCCCTCTTGCTCCAAGCCGCTAGGGAACCAAGCAAATTCCCAAGAGAAATGAAATCCCGGCTTCTCCAAGGATGAAGTGCCTCTAGATGCAAGACTATCAAGCAATGCACTTCTATCACTCTCAATCTCACTCAAGAATCGAAGTTAGAGTGAAGAGATGAGTGGAGGGGAGTCTCACAAGCTCACAAGTGTGTAGGAGTGTTCAAATGTGCAAGAGAGAGCTCACAATACCGGCCAACCAAGTATATATAGAGCCCACTCAAAAAGAGAGCCGTTGGGCTTTGAAATGGGCATTTTAATGGCCGGACGCGACAGCCCGGACTCACCCGGCCCGAAGTCCGGTCGAGGGTCGACGGCCTCTCCATTCAAAGCGTCCGGTCGAGGACGGGACAACCCCTCGGCCTCACGGTGACAACATCTTCAAGCTTCCGGTCGGTGCTTCCGGTCCATGCGTCCGGTCGATCCACAAGAGAAGTCCCAAAACATGATCTCTGGAATTCCGATCGGAACCACTGACCGGATGGTCCGGTCGATCGCGTCCGATCCGGCGACCGGCCGTCGTGCGTCCGGCCACCGATTCTGCGTGTTCTCCAATTTGTTGTCGCCCTTTGCTTCAACCTTGCCGTCTCTTGCCATATGTTGCCAACACGTCGAAGATGATCACGTTATCATGTATGTTAGCAAGTCGATCGATTAGGCAAGAACGAAGTTAGTGCTCTCATGTCCTAAATGCAATATTCAAGTCAATTGGACCTAGAAGCACTTCACCAAAGGATTGTCACGGCATCTGTTGACACCTGTTATAGCATAATATTAATACTCAACTAAACATGGAATAAGGGTTTAAAATGAATATCAACAGAGTATAGGGGTTTTACTGACATAATTCCATGAGTTTTGGTATTCTGTGACTTTCGAGGGGACTTAACAAATAATTGCGAGTAAAAGAATGGAGAAAGTTAGGAATATACAAGACATATCATGACAAGACTTGACCGTGAAGTAACTCAACCCGAAAAGTGGACTAAAACATTCTAGAAGATACCGAAGACACCAGAAGAGATGGGAAGCCAAGGTGGCTTGCCACCCTGGCGGCCGCCAGTGCCAATTAGGCCGACCGCCCGGTGGGTCCCACCGTAAGCCTCATCTTCCTATGGCGGTTCACTACCGACATTGAGGTTGTTTCTACACCGTTGCTCAAGGTCGGTTTGATCCAATGGTGGAGATTAGAGTTGTAAACGCAATACAAAAGGATTTGCTCCACCTCGGACTATATAAGCGGCCCGTGGTCGACCCCAAGGCTTATCTCTCTCATTATCTTTCATTAGTTATTTCTGAGCAAAAGTTAGGGTTTCAATTAGAAGAGAGATCCCTCTAGTTGTCTAGTTGTCTAGTTCATCTAGTTCAACTAGTTCATCTAGTTGTAATTAGATCAAGGAGAGAGAAGAGGAGAGAGTTGAAGAGCCGGACTTATCGGATCTTCATCAACATTGTAATCTTGCGGCAACTAGTTCGTCTTCAACGAATCTCGGGTTCTTCATTTATTAATTCTAAGCTCTCTATTTACTTTCATTCAACATTTACTTCTACTTTATTTATTAGATTCCGCTTGCATCAAGTGCTCTAATCTTTATAACGCTAGAGTAGTAATTATTAGATTAGGCTTGGTGTTTAGTCTAGTGGTTACACGGAATTGCACCCAATCCCACGGATAGTTTGTGGTAGCCTCGGTGGTGACACGACCACGGCGGCCGGCGTATTCCACCACGTTCGGATTGGTGTTTGTAGGACCGTAGTCGGAGCTTCCTAGCCCCTTCTCATCATCCCTTTCCGTGGCTAGTGTTACGATGTCCCATAATAAATAAATCTTGAAGTATCTTTGATTCCTAGATCTATTAGAGAAGCCTTAGAAACTTTTCTCTCTCCCCACAAACCCATAGTTATCCTTGGACAACTTATTATCTTGATTAGTGCACTTCACGTTCCCCATGGAAATCGATACCTTGGAATACTCGGGTGAAAGCTACATCGGTATCCGTAAACTTGCGGATTTTTACGTGATGCGTTAATTTATACCAACAAGCTTTTCGGGCCGGATTCGGGAAACGGTAGCTATGCTAATCTCGAACCAAGTTCGTCCTTTTATCTTTTCTTTTTACCACTACCCTTTTCACATGGATTTCACTCCAATCTATAAATTCTTTTGCTCCAAAGGGCGACTTGTTGGAGCCTCCACCATCATCACACCCCATTCTTACAGATGGCTATGAGCTTAAGCCCTACTCTAATAGCCAAAGTACAAGAGCAATCCTTCTCGGTTTAGCGGATGAAGATCCATACGCACACCTTAAAGAATTCGGCGGTTGTGTTCTTGTCGGGGTATTCCCGGCATGACACAAGAGACCATTAAATGGAGGTTATTTTCGTTCTCCCTTAAGGGAAGAGCAAAAAGTGGTATGCTCATTGCGTAAGAAGCGTAAATGGAAATTGGGATGAACTTCTAGAAAAATTTTGTCGTGCTTTCTTCCCACTTTATAAAATTGCGGACCTTAGACTTGAAGTGCTTACATTTAAACAAAAAGAGAATGAGACTCTAGGAGCGGCACAGGCTAGGTTCACAAGCCTTACCAATTCGGCCCAAACCTTTCCTTGCCGGACCATGTCTGTACTATCATTTTACCTCGGCCTTAATAAGGAAGGCGCATCTAGACTTAAGGAGGTTCATTCTCACATAAAATTCTTTATGCTGGGCTCGGTTCTAGGGCCTTGGACTGGCGTGTTTGGGCTTGAAAAGTTGTGTGGCGGTGTTTGCTCGGCCCATTCTGCGTGTTTGGTCTATTTCTCACATAAGAATGCGCTTTCGGGGGCGCCTTTTGGTGCATTTTCCACTTGGGCAAAACATTATTTTGGCACTACAAGTGGAATTATGTCAATAATAAATGTATATGTGTGTAGTAAGGTATAGTTTCACCCCCTTATTGGTAGAATGTTGACGTTAAAAATATGTCGTTGGTGACCGTCAACAGCATCTATGATGAATTCCCTGAAGAAGAAGTCGAGTTAAGCCCCGAACCAATAGAGGAGGAACATGCAACCGAATTGGAACATCTAGTTGACTCTTCTAATATTTTGGTTGTTGAAACACCTCCTAATAAGGGAATACAAAGCCAATTAGAGGATGATGAAACATCTCCTTTAGAGCTTCCCTTTGAATTCGAGGAAGATATCTTTGAAGATTATGGAAACACCTCGAACTTTCCTATCCAAGCGAGACCTCTAGTAAAGACCACTCCACATGATCCAATAGAAGAATCTGTTAGCATAGAACACCTCAAAAGCCTTTCAGCAATTATGAGTTATGAATGGCTAACCGAAGCGGAGATATCACCCGAGGTTGCTCGAGTTACCTCCCCTTCAACCATTCTTCTATGCCAAATTAGAGGATCTGCTAGAAAAGTCCACTACAATTCTTACATCGGGATAAACATTATTTCAAAAGAGTTGGGCGATATTCTTTATCCCGACACGTCCTTAACTCCATCACAAAAACTTTTACAAGGTCCATCGGGATTTATTCTTGAAAGCCATGGAGTTTTAAGGGCTATTCTGTTAGAATCAACAACTCGAAGTTATGTTTAGATTTTCATATTTATGACATCTCGAGAAGTTGATCTCTTGATTGGCGAGACCAATCATGAGACTTTTTGAGGAAGAACCATTGCGAGGTCACTTAGACTTCAAGGTTGGGAATTCCACCATGACTATTCCTCTTGATCGATCTATTAATACGATAGTGGAATCGGATCCGAACAAGACCCTATTGAGGAGGTCTTAATGACATCTCTACAAGAGATGGCCCAACCATCCTTCGACGTTGAACACTTCGTTGAAGAAGAAGAAGAAGAGTTGGTAGAACCCATTGAGCTAGATAAACCGAACAACCTCCACCTCCTCCAATAGAATTAAAATCACTTCCTCCCGGCTTAAAAATATGTCTTCCTTCATAATAATCGAGAAACTCCTGCCATTATCGGTGACAAGCTTTCCCAAGAAAGAGGCGATAAACTTGTCACTTGTCCTAGAAAGACATAAAAAGGCCATAGGCTACTCACTTGGAGATCTCATAGGGATTAGCCCCAAACTCTGCATGCATCGTATCCCTATTGATCGGATGCATCACCCCTCTAGGGAACCACAACGTAGACTTAATGAGCTATGCGAGAAGTTGTTAATAAAGAAGTCCTTAAGCTCCTACATTTGGGATTATTTATCCCGTGCCACATAGCGAGTGGGTTAGCCCTGCCCAAGTTGTGCCAAAGAAGGGAGGAATGACGGCCGTTAGGAATGAGAAGAATGAACTTATTCCTCAACGAACCATCACGGGGGGTGGCGCATGTGCATTGATTACCGAAAACTCAACAAGGCTACAAGGAAAGATCACTTCCCGTTACCCTTCATTGATGAAATGTTGGAGCGGCTTGCAAATCACTCTTTCTATTGTTTCCTTGATGGTTATTATTAAGGTTGTCATCAAATTCCAATCCACCCTGC
This sequence comes from Hyparrhenia diplandra, assembly GCA_015847255.1. Classification (NCBI taxonomy): domain Eukaryota; kingdom Viridiplantae; phylum Streptophyta; class Magnoliopsida; order Poales; family Poaceae; genus Hyparrhenia; species Hyparrhenia diplandra. Next base: position 160,567 of record JADLZK010008326.1, read on the forward strand.
CGACCAAAGTAAGACCACTTTTACATACCCGTATGGAACTTATGCATACCGGCGAATGTCGTTCGGATTATGCAATGCTCCGGCTTCTTTCCAACGGTGCATGATGTCTATTTTTCTCGATATGATTGAGAAAATCATGGAAGTGTTCATGGGACGATTTCCTTTGTCTATGGAAAAACTTTCAATGATTGTTTGGAGAATTTAGATAAAGTCTTACAAAGGTGTGAAGAAAATTCTTTAGTCTGGCTGGGAGAAATGCCATTTTATGGTTGAGAAAGGAATAGTACTTGGACACAAGGTGTCGAAGAACGTGGGATAGAGGTGGATAGAGCAAAGATTGAAGTTATTGAACAACTACCACCTCCCACAAATGTTAAAGGAGTCCAGAAGCTTCTTGGGACATGCGAGGGGTTCTATAGGCGCTTTATCAAAGATTTTTCTCAAATTGCTAGACCCACGACTAGTCTCTTAGCTAAAGATGCACCTTTTATCTTTAGTAATGAGTGCCATGAATCATTTCAAATCCTTAAAAGAGCACTCACTTCAGCTCCAATTATTCAACCACCGATTTTAAGCTTCCTTTTGAGATCATGTGTGATGCTAGCAACTTTACGGTTGGTGCCGTTTTAGGCCAAACCAAGGATAAGAAGCATTATGCCATATCCTATGCTAGCAAAACCTTATGCGAGCATGACTCAATTATTATACCAACGAAAAAAGAGTTGTTGGTACATTTGTCTTTGCCATAGACAAGTTTAGATCTTATTTGGTGGGGGCAAAGGTAATAGTTTACACGAGACCATCTTTGCTCTTAAGTACCTCCTCACTAAGAAAGATGCTAAGCCTCGGCTACTTCGATGGATTCTTCTACTCCAAGAGTTTGACATAGAAATCCGAGATAAAAAGAGAGTAGAGAATTCAATAGGCGATCACTTGTCTAGGATTCCATACAAGGAGACATATGAGCTACCCATCAATGATTATCTAAGGGATGACACTTTGCTCATGATAACACACTCCGATCCTTGGTATGCAAATATCGTGAACTTTATAGTGACGAGGATATGTCCCACACGGTGAAGACAAAAGAAAATTAGTCTATGAGAGTCGTCATCACCTATGGGATGAGCCTTATCTTTTCCGAGTTTCGCCGATGGGTTATTGAGAAGATGTGTTCCTATGGTCGAGGCTACTCAAATTATGGAAAGATGTCATGCCTCGCCATATGGAGGACATTATATATGGAGCATTCGGACACATGCCAAGATATGGAAAAGTGGTTTTTTCGGCCAACGATGTATGCGAGATACAAAGGAATTTGTCGAGAAGATGCCACGGATGCCAAAAACATGGAAACATAAATACACGAAATGCAATGCCTCTCATAAACACTCTCCAAATTGAACTATTTGATGTTTGGGGGATTGATTATATGGGGCCATTTCCCAAGTCCGGAAATTACGAATACATCTTGGTGGCCGTAGACTATGTATCCAAATGGGTAGAAGCAATGCCATGTCGAACGAAAGTGATTCAAAACATGCAAAGAAAATGTTCCATGAAATCATATTTCCTCGTTTTGGTACACCTCGGATGGTTATAAGCGATGGAGGATCCCATTTCATTGACAAAGTCTTCGAAAGTATTTAGCAAATCATGGGATTCGTCATAGCGTTGCAACACCATACCATCCTCAAACTAGCGGTCAAGCGAAAACATCTAACAAACAAATCAAAAATATTACGCAAAAGACGTGGATGAAATGGGGAAGACATGGAAGGATCGGCTTCGGATGCTTTATGGGCTTACCGAATCGCATACAAGACACCTATAGGCATGTCACCTTATCAACTTGTATATGGGAAAACATGCCATTTGCCTGTTGAACTGGAGTTCAAGGCTCATTGGGCAATCAAGAAATGGAACATGGATCTCCACCTGGCGCGAGAAGCGTCGATGCAACTATCTCGAGCTAGAAGAATGGAGAGAAAAGGCTTATCACAACTCCAAGATCTACAAAAGAGAACAAAAAGATGGCATGATAAGAGAATCAAACACAAGGAGTTCAAGCACGGAGACAAAGTTCTACTATTCAATTCAAGAGTAAAGCTCTTTGGACATGGTAAGTTGTGAAGTAAGTGGGATGGACCATATAATGTCGTCGACACGTCAACGCATGGAGCCATCACCATCCAAGATGATACAGGTAACACATTCAAGGTAAATGGACAACGTTTGAAAGTTTACTTAGAGCCGCAGATCAACATGGTTGAGGAGCTAGATGTAATTGAGTTTACATGATTATTATATTAGAACACTCAACTAATGCTTAATTACCTAACCTTTAATCAGTTCCACAAGCTTTGTTGTCTATTTGAGTATTGCGGGGATTAATGGGAGAATGACATGATAGGATGACACCCTCATCATTTGTCTACCTCAACTTCCACATCATCAACATCCCGACATGTCAATCTAGCTTGGGGAGAGCACCCCGATTATCACGATAAGTATCTCTTTACTATATATTATTAGGCTATATATCTTTTTGCTTTGTTTGATAAGAGTCTAGTGTTTAAAAAGAGTCTTTGTTAGAGTTTGAGAATAAATGATCTAGAGGGAGTATTCACGGTTTGCTTTTGCTCAAATAAAATGAACCTTAAGTATGGAAATGATGAATAGTTGCTCTGCCGTATCTCCTTACACATTACCTAGTTTTCAACCTTGAATTCTCCCAAGTTTTGAGATAAAATTGTTTTGACACATGATTTACTTTGAATTTGAAAACTTGTGGGTAACAAATGCTTGATCTAAGTCTAGGTGATTGACGGATATGATATATGAAAGGTTGAGCTGCTATTTATCTTGTTCCTAGTGATACTAGAGTCCCTGGATAATTATCTTTAAAAACTAAAAGTGCTACATGATGAGTTCTGTATGATGAGTGTTCTTACCATATACCTCTTACCACCTACACTCCACTCATATATGCTACTTCTATCCCGGAAGTGCGCATCCATCATATTCCACAAAAAGCCCATCATTGCTATAATGCTCATAGTTCTTGCTACTTGTCTCTCCAAAAAAAAAAAAATGAGGCTTGGGTTGTATTCAAAAAAAAAAAGAGAGAGAGAGAGACGGAAAAAGGGAGATGAAAAATGGACAAGTGTCCTACGGGCGAGTAGAGCCTACCTCCCTAAACAAAAAAGAGATGAAAAATGAACAAGTGTTCGAGGGCGAGTAGAGCCCACATCTCTAAAATAATAAAAAGAAGAGATGAAAAATGAACAAGTGTTAGAGGGGCCAGTAGAGCCCACATCTCTAAAATAATAAAAAGAGAGAGAAAAAATGGACACAAGTCCGAGGGTGAGTAGAGCCCACCTCTGAAAAAAAAAAAGAAGAGAGTATACAACCCAGGTTCTCCCCAACATATCCAAAGGAGAGATAGTTTCAAGGAGCAAAAGTAAAATGGGGCTTCACATTTACCACCATTATATTTACGCCATATGCCACTTTCACCATATATGAACCTCACGAAACTCTCATACACGGGAACCTCAGAGTTTTATTTTTGAAAATCTTGCAAAACCTCCAGGATAATAGTTGATCTAAGAGCTTGAGACATAGTGCTTGACTTGATTGTTCTATCTTTCAATTGCTTAAGACCCAAGTGAAGGCTATAAGCCCCATGATAGAAAAGTTTAAGTTAGAAAAAATATATATAATTCGAGGAGAATTCTTGTTTGAAAGCATGTGTACTTTGGAGGCATGAAAGCATTGTAGCAACTCCGATCCATTGTTAAGTTTGGCTTTGCTAGGGACTAGCAAAGGGTAAGCTTTGGGGAACTTGTTGACACTGTTATAGCATAATATTAATAGTCAACTAAACATGGAATAAGGGTTTAAAATAAATATCAACAGAGTATAGGGTTTTCTTGACATAATTCCACGAGTTTTGGTATTCTATGACTTTCGGGGACTTAAAAATAATTGCGAGAAAAGAATGGAGAAAGTTAGGAATATACAAGACATATCATGACAAGACTTGACCGTGAAGTAACTCAACCCGAAAAGTGGACTAAAACATTCTAGAAGATACCAGAAGACACCACAAGAGACGGAAGCCAAGGTGGCTTGCCACCTGGCGCCGCCGGTGTTAATTAGGCGGCGCCCGGTGGGTCCCACCTGTAAGCCTCATCTTCCTATGGCGGTTCACTACCGACATTGAGGTTGTTTCTACACCGTTGCTCAAGGTCGGTTTGATCCAATGGTGGAGATTAGAGTTGTAAACGCAATACAAAAAAGGACTGCTCCACCTCGGACTATATAAGCGACCTAGGGTCGACCCCAAGGCTTATCTCTCTCATTATCTTTCATTAGTTATTTCTGAGCAAAAGTTAGGGTTTCAATTAGAAGAGAGATCCCTCTAGTTGTCTAGTTGTCTAGTTCATCTAGTTCAACTAGTTCATCTAGTTGTAATTAGATCAAGGAGAGAGAAGAGGAGAGAGTTGAAGAGTTGGGACTTATCGGATCTTCATCAACATTGTAATCTTGCAAAGAACTAGTTCGTCTTCAACGAATCTCCGGGTTCTTCATTTATTAATTCTAAGCTCTCTATTTACTTTCATTCAACATTTACTTCTACTTTATTTATTAGATTCCGCTTGCATCAAGTGCTCTAGTCTTTATAACGCTAGAGTTGTAATTATTAGATTAGGCATGGTGTTTAGTCTAGTGGTTACACGGAATTGCACCCAATCCCACGGATAGTTTGTGGTAGCCCTGTGTGGTGACAGCCACGACGGTCGGCGTATTCCACCACGTTCGGATTGGTGTTTGTAGGACCGTAGTCGGAGCTTCCTAGCCCCCTTCTCATCCCTTTCCGTGGCTAGTGTTCTGATGTCCCATAATAAATAAATCTTGAAGTATCTTTGATACCTAGATCTATTAGAGAAGCCTTAGAAACTTTCTCTCTCTCCCCACAAACCCATAGTTATCCTTGGACAACTTATTATCTTGATTAGTGCACTTCACGTTCCCCGTGGAAATCGATACCTTGGAATACTCCAGGGTGAAAGCTACATCCGGTATCCGTGCACTTGCGGATTTTTACGTGTGCGTTAATTTATACCAACAAAGATCCCCCTCTTGATAGTCGGCCATCTATCCTATAATGTGATCACACGCTCTATCGTGTCTTGATCACCGAAAGGAAAACCCTATCAAGTATACCTTTGCCTTGATCTCCCGGGTTCCTCTCAAGCCGATCACCGAGCTTGACGATCCACCATGTTCATCATCATCGTCCATGTTCATGATCATCATGCTCCACGTCATCCATGTAATCCTATCTCTTAAGCCACACTTAGAGCAAAGGATTAGTACGACAAGTGTGTCATCAATTTTCAAAACCAAACATGAGATTTCAGCATCCCCTCTTAATAGTCGGCCATCTAGCCTATAATGTGATCACACTCTCTATAGTGTCTTGATCACCGAAAGAAAACCCTATCAAGTTATACCTTTGCCTTGATCTCCGGGTTCCTTCCAAGCCCGACAACCGAGCTTGACGATCCATCATGTCCATCATCATCGTCCATGTTCATGATCATCATGCTCCTCGTCATTCATGCAATCCTATCTCTTAAGCCACACTTAGAGCAATAGGATTAGCATTACAAAGTGTCATCAATTTCCAAAACCAAACATGAGATTTCAGTCGACAACGGCGTTGTCGATGCGGAGGAAGATATTGTCGTCGTTGTCGAAGAGGAGGACTGTGGCGTCCTCGATCCTGGCGTCTAGGCGTGCCTGTAGGAGAAGCACGCTCACTAGGAATGCTTGATCTTCACATGGACGGTTGGGGAGGTGGAAGCCCATCGCTACGCCATGCGCAAGGGGCGCCCTCCTCGAAAGTGAAGTCGTCGCGGGGAGGTCCGACCCGGGGAGGTAGTAGTGGTGGAAGTACCGACAACGCCGTAGTGGAGGCTCCACTCTAGCGCGGTCGACCGCAACTCGATGGCGTTGGACGATGATCTCGAGCTCCTTGTTAGTCGTGGTGCCCAAGTGTAGCTCGGCGATGAGGTCGCTTTTTTATGTCACTCGTCGATGGCGTCCATGGCGGCAAAGAAGACGCATTTGTCATTTTGTTGACACCTGTTATAGCATAATATTATTAGTCAATTAACATGAAATAAGGGCTTAAGTTGGATATCAACATAAGTCTAGGGGTCTAATTAATATATTTTCATGAGTTTTGGTATTCTATGACTTTGTAGGGACTAACAGATAAAATCAGAGAAGATCGAGGAGAATCGGAAGAGTTTGCATCCCATACGATGACAAGACTTAACGGTGAAGTAACTCAACCCGAAATGTGGACTAAAACACTCTAGAAGATACCAGAAGAAACAAGAGACCGAGGGGACACCATACCCTGGCGGCCGCCAGAGCCAACTAGGCCGGCCGCCAGGTGGGGTCGCCCTGTCAACCTCACATTTTTATGTCGGTTTACCACCGACCTTGAGGTTCTATCTACACCGTCATTGGAGCTCGGTTTGATCCAAGGGTCCCTGTTCATCGCCAAGTGCTATATAAGAAGACCACTTGACCCTAGGGTGAAACCCTAAGTCATTATCAACTCATTCTCAATTCATATCAAGACCAATTCAGTTCTACTCAAGTCCAACCAAGTCTAGACCTAAGTCCTAGTTCATCATATTATAAGTAATTAGCTACCTAGTTAGTTCTAGAGGAAGTCAAGTTCATCTTGATTCCTGATAGTCAAGAAGTAGCGGGATCATCGTTCTCGTGGCTTCTCTCTTGTATTCGATCTGTAAGTATTATTATTATCATAATACAATTGATATGACTTTGATCTATATCATGATTATATTCTTATTGATATGTATATATGCATGCTATGATTATATGTTTAGTTTAGTGAGTTTGTCTTATATCTCATGCATGGAATTGTATAGCATCCATGTAGATGATCACTATGTGGGTGATAAGCAATGTGTAAACGTGGTGTTTATACAACGTTTATCTGCAATTACACCCTACATTCCGAGACGTGTGGTAGTTTGCGGGAGTGACAGTCCTGTTGAGTCCTTTGGAGTCCACCCTCCGAATGCTAGGCCAAGTTGAGCTATAATTACGGTGATGATCAAGTTTCGTCCTTGATTGTCATTGGTAGTTGCTTACCATGTGTAGATGTATTGCAACCTTGCCATGATAGCTAGATGTATTGCACTAATTGTAGTATTCATTGACATATGATTTGGAGTAACTTAGGAATATTCTTTCTATAACATGCTAATAGCTCATATGATATTAGTAGCATATGATGATCTTAGACTTGGGTAGTTATCATTTATTCAATTATCTTTATCTTGTGACTTATCCTGTTAAGAGTATTGTTAGATGCATATGGCTACTCTACATTATACAACCGCAAGTGGATCTCATAAGTAAATCACAATCTAAATCATTATACCCTCTCTCTACTTTCCATAGACTCCCTTCTCGTGGTAAAATATAAATACGATACGGATTACCGGTGAAGTGCTACGATAGACTCCCCTTCACCCGAGTACATATCCCGGTGAGATTAACTCCACTATGGATAATAATGCTAAGATTACACCCCACAACTAACACCGCCTAACTCCACCTTTGTTGGATCGTGAGATTAATTCCACATCCAAGCTAACATGATTAGATAGATACCTCATATATTTCTTTTCGCCTTCCTAATTTGGATCGTGTAAGAAATATCAACAAGTTTACACACCAAAAGCATAAGATAATCCAAGACGGCGTAGTCGGAAGCGGGGAAGGGGAAGGCGGGGGACGGCGGCGGGGCGCGAACCCCCCGCCCAAGGCCGGGTACCCCCCTTCGTGGGCGGCCGTGGCGGTTCAGCCCACTTAGCCCAGATCAGGGGTGACCCAATTCGGTTCATGACATCAATATGAACGGACCTTGCATTTTATACACCTATTGTTATTGTTGTGCCGCTGCCATAGCTTCTCGGTCCGATCACTTGCGTGCACCGGTGATCGAGTGAGTAGGTCTCCGAAACCCTTGTCTTTGAGATCCGCACTAAGAGAAGGTGTGAATAAGCTTTTTAGGAAAGTGCGCTTTGTGCGATAACTCCCAAATCCTCCATGATGGCTCGGCTTTTCGCCGCGGAGGTTTGCAAGATCGTCAACGGGAATGTTCCACCATCACTTATCAACGACGGACACCGCCCCGTCTTCATAAGCATATCCACAACCGTCCACATTTACAACCGTGATCTAATCTCTTCGTTCATATACTTTGTCTAATTTATCTCGTGTACGAGCTATGCTTACAACAATAGTCAAGTTCATGCTTTTCAATACGTAGGCTGTGTTTAGTTGGTGGGAAAAGGTAGAAAAAACACCGTTCAATCAAAAAGTAATCAGTACGTTTCGTTTGTTTGTGGTAAACATTATCCTACCATGACGTAACTACGCCAAAAGAAATCTCGTTGTGTACATCAAAACTATGTAATTAGTTTTTTTTTTATTTACCTACATTTAGTGGTCGATACATGTGTCGGCATTTTGATGTGATGGGGTGAATAGTGAGTTTGGATTTTCAGTTTCGGCATCTAAACACAGCCGTAATCTTTTCTTGCAATTGCCATGCACGGTTAAATCACTGCTCCCTCGTGCATCCGCGCTGCCTGTAGACCTCCGTCCTGTTCAATGCAACGCAGCAGCTCCCTGCTCCCTACGCACTGCCTTGGACGGTGGCAAAAAAGCAAAGTTGCCCGCCTCTTCACAGCCGCTGCAGCCGCACAAATCGCTCCGCGAGCCTGGCCAATGTGCCACACATGGTGCACAGATCGGTGCGCAAGCCAGGCCACTGTGCTGTGTGCATGCGCTTTTGTGAGGCTCTTCGAGCTGTCCTATCGTTCAGGGGCCTTTGGTTGACGGGTGAAACATAGGAAAAATACAGGAACCAAGTTCCTATGGATTGTTTCCTACGGTGGCCTTTGGTTCACAGGAATAGCTGCTAGGAAATCCTGAGGAATACTGTTGGTACCCTATGATTTTACAGGATTTTCATAGGAAAGAAACATCCACTCGAACTTGTTGGTTTCACTAGGAACGAGGCAAATGGCTGTGAAAAGATGATATTAATGCTTTATGGCCCACACCTCGTGCATGCATCTTGTCATTTCTTTCCATGTTTTTTACTGTAAACAATTGCTACCCTGCATGATTGTCACCCTGCTGTGGGCCATCAGCATGCAGTTCCTGTGTTTCACTCATGCCCCTACCAAAGGCCTTCTCTCAAGCTTTGGGTGTCGAATGGATTCCGCAGGAATAGAGAAGCGTCGCAGGTGGATTCCTGTACATTTTCTATTCCTATCCTGTATTTCCCTCACCAGCCAAAGGGGCCCTCAGTCTTGGTACAGCAGTGCCACGCTGCTCGAGAGGTCATCAGCATTAAAAAGCCTGCACTACTTGCAGCGGGACTGGTGAAACAGCAAGACAGCGCTGTACCAGGCCACGCCGCCGTGTCGACGGTGGCTCGACGGCACACACGTTTCGATGAGACCTGTCACTGAGGACGAGTCTGCACGTTTGCATGCCTGATGCCTATACGAGTCCGTATAGCATGCATGTTTGAAGCATGTTTGAAGCGTGATGGTTTTTAATGGCGCCCGACGGGTGGGTGTTGGCATGCTCTCGACTCGAGTGCACTGTCCGATCGACATGTGCGCAGCACCTTTCCTGTTCCTCGACGCCGCGCACCACCATCCAAAAGCCCTCTGTTGCATTGAAACGTGAAACCTCTCTGCAAATCTGGCGCGATGTGACTTTCTCTCCAAATTTCATTATGCAAAAAAATAAGATTTTCCATCACATTAAAATACTGGCACATGCTGGCAGCACGAAATGTAGGTAAAAAAATAAACTAATTACACAGTTTAGATGTACATTACGAGACGATTCTTTTGAGACTAGTTACGTCATGGTAGGATAATATTTACCACTAACAAACGAAATATGCTACAGTGCTCGATGTGACATTCCTCCAAAATTTTACATCAAATTGTAGGATCTAAACACACCCCACGGTGGGCCTAGCAGAGGCTGTAGATTTCGAGCCGATTGCAGCCAAGTCGTCGAATCACATCAATGGCTTTCGCATGTGGTGTGCCACGTCTGGGAGAGCAGCGGGGCCGAGGTGACGAGTCGAGGGCGGCCCCTGCCAGCAGCGTGCTGCAGCGCCATGCCGTCTGGCCGCCCTCTGCATCCACGTCCACACACACTTGCTCGAGCATGTCCATGCATTGGGCTATTAATAAAACCTCTACGCCGGTGCACCCTTTTCCTTCACCTCAATCTCCTTGCTCTTCGTTCCGTTTCTTCTCGGTCTAGGCCACTCCTCTCTCTCTCTGTCCGCCCTGCGCCCGCTAGATCAATTGCCACGCAACGCAACGCAACGCATCAACCAAAGTTCAAACACCAAACACCATCCACCACTTCACCTTCCTTTGCAGGCGTTTCTGGTCATCCATCGCTGCCGGTCGTGCAGACGGCGGAGGTGTGCAGGTTTGGTTCGTCTTTGCTACCTCACGTACCAGAGACCCTTCAAGAAATACTCCATTAAATTCATTTTCTCCCTCTGTCATGAAGGTCTTGCACTCAAGCGTTAGGCAAAGCAAAGTTGAGATGAGGAGGATAAGAAAGAAGACGAAGCCTCCGGACCATCCACGAAAGCCCACGGCCACTGTGCAATGAGGTACGCAGTTCGTTATTTATATCCTTTAACTTCTTTTAATTTCTTAGGCAGAAGACACAGAACAATGCCAGTCCTGTTAACCTAACCTGACATTAATTTACACTTGTTGTGGTGACAACAATATATATGTGTGTGTCATGTTACTTTTGTATGTATGTAGTATGATCCTTGATATATAGTAATAATGTAAAGGACAATGTATATGTAGGTGTTTACCAATTAAGAGAAAATGCATTTGACACCATATACTAGCTATCATGTTGTTTCTTTGGCATAAATAATTGTAGTACATCCTAATAATCCTAATATAGGGACTTGCTATATCTCTTTCACAAGAAATTGACCCCCAAATCTTGCAACCACAAGGACCATTGGATCCACATCCAGCGGCCAGGTACGCAAGCGCGCATGCAGTGCGCATGCACTGCCAACCGTGCGACTTGACAATGACTAATGGGTAACGGGTCCAAAAAAACTACCGGGTGGGTTCGGATCGAACCCGTTAACCAAAAGAGATCCCAAGAATGGGGACAGAATTTACAATTATTACAGAAATACCATTGAACCCTGCTGCAAGAAAGAAACACCAAGGGGAGATGGCCATCCATGCAAGCCCGATCGATCGGATCTAGGGAGAAAATCGAGGAGAAGAGGATCAACCGGATTGGTATGTCCCCTCTTACGTCCCTTGTTTCTCCTCCTCTGTTCTTCCTCCTTCCCCACGTTTCCTTCAGTAATCATACATGATCGAAAATTCTTGTGCTCAGACGTGGATCGCACATGCTTTTCCTCCCAGACGTGACTGTCCATGTTTTACTCTGTTCCTCTGTACGATTAGTGTTTGTGCGATCTGAACACCATCTTTAATCGATCTGTATATCCTTCCTTTCTTCCAACTATGTAGAATCATTACAACCTGAACACAGATGCCCAATTGAACACACATGTCGAGGGCCGGGGTAATGTAGGATCGTACCAATCCAAATATCATATAGTCTAACTAAAATTGCGATTAACTATATCCGCAATTTGTACTATAACATTTACAATTAACACAAGAATAACAGTTTGCAATTAGGCTTTCAAAATACCACAAGTATCAATTATTTAAGTGCCCCTGGACATCTCCCAAGGATCATCCTCAGATATCTAGGGCCATAATCGAACTAACATGTATAGGGCCACAACCCGAACAAAGTGGTCCAGGGGCAATGTAGGACCATTAGAAATCAAAATTTCATATAATCATCACTGAAATTGCAGTTGACTATATGTGCAATTTATACTATAACAGTTTGGAATTTAGAGTACTAACAATTTGCAATTGAGTATTACAATGAACACACATTCCCAGGCCAATATTCAGTTAAACAAACACAGCAATTATGAGATAAGTTCTTAATATAGATCATGCTGTTAGTTATACCTGTAGCTTAAACCCATCCATATCTACCATGTCCTAGCACATAGATTGTATATCTGTCAATGTACAGATTAAAACAATTTATACAGAGAAAACAAGTTTGCAAAGCCAAACAGTAAGGTAATTCCGACATAGAGTTATACCTGTAGCTCTAGATGATCCATGTAGATAGTCCAAAGGCCTCAGGACAGGCAGGCAGATGGTTGAGTTCAATATGCAAGCCAAGACAAGAACAAGCCATTTAGTCTCATCAATCATGCATTGTGGGCTACCTAACGTTGGCCACAAGTAAAATAGAGAATTTTCTACTTACTAACGTCAGGGAGGTCCATTTGAACACACATAAGCTCCACAAGCTTAAGGTCATCCATCTCTGGTTAGGTGCTCCTAGGACACAGAGACAGAAAGACTCTGAGAGAGTGGGTCGGTGGATGGGGAAAGAGACAGCCAGCCACCAGTCTTGGTCTAGGCCTCATATTAGAGAAAGTTATACACAAAGGCCATACAAATAACAAAATAGCAGGAAGCAATTACAGTATGTGTAGTCTTTTACATTATATTTTTCTCAAAAAATACAATTTAAAAGCAGTAACATATGTTGCATGTGCTTTATTAACTAGTAGAATCACACCCGAGAGAGTGTGCATCCCATGAATGAATATGATTGGTGAGAGCATAGACAGAAAGTGGCAAAAGCATGATTATAAGTTATACCCCTGGAACTAAAAAAAATGCTAAAATAAACACGAAAAACAGCTCAGGACTACATGCCTTCTCAAACAAACATACATCTAGGTGCCTAGTCTTATTTCTCTGGATAGTTCATTCAAACTGAAATAGAATTCAATGCACTCATCCTTTCACACATCTTTGAGTTCAGAATAAAAAGGTGTAAAATTGTAAGACTTACAACATAATGGCACTTGAGCACGCTTGCCCTCTGCTGGATGTTGGGGGCACACATGATCAGCAACCATTTTTAGCACATCATAGTTCCTGAAAAGGACAGAGCACAAGTTATACCAATTCAAACACATACAAAATAGTTGTGTTGCAGCTCATTTGTATCATGGCTTTTAGACAAACAATCACAAAGACTCAAAAGGTCCGACACTTGCATATTTTTACATAACCTAATGGCAGATAGTTTGAAAAGCATCTCCGGACGATTAAATTTGAATGCTATCCTTATACATGTACTGGTGAACACAACTACTAAACACCACAATTTTGAGTATAAGAGAAAAAAACCAAAACCAACTCAAATATGTCGAAGCTATGTCAGACCAAGGGGAACACAAGTTTTTCATACAAAGATGAGTTCATGCATGGATAATGACTACTTAACATTCAAAGTTTTGCACTCTAATACGAATGCTTAAGATTTGTTTGTATAACATGGATGCTTTGAAGATAGTATAAGAACATATTCAAAAGCTGTATATTAAACAATGAGAGCCGACCACCAAGAAGATATACCATTTTCTACTTACTAATGGCAGGGATGTCCATTTCAGGGTCCAAAAGCTCAACAAATTTGACTTCATCTATGTCAGGCATGTGCACAAAACAAGATACAAATTTATACAATTTTAACAAAAAAAAAAACAAGAGACAATGAACAACTTTTTTCTATGTAAAGATAAGGACAAAAGCGGGTAGTGTCCTAGCAAAAATAACAGTGGGTAGAGAACAATACAAGGGGCGAGGACAAGGGAGTAAACAACACAATCAACAAAAAATACAATTCAAAGTACAACACAAGGGACAATCCAAACACAACCGCAGGTCCTGTGATGATTTTTTGCATCTCGGCCTCGAGGGCCTAACGGCCCACTTCGGCCCCGGGCGAAAGTGTTACTTTCAAAATGCGCCTTCAAACTCAAGGTTTATATAGCCAATCAAGCGATGTCATTTTGTATTGTCCCGCCTTTGTATCGGGGTCCCCTGCTTTTTGGACTATGACATCTTGTTTCAAACAAATTTTGTTTATTACAAGGGACATGACAATTTGAGACAAACAACTAGACAGATTTGACAAAGTTTTCTTATTACAAGGGACATGAAAAGCGCAACAAACAAGAGGATGATTTGACAAGTTCTATTTTATTTGCGTGTCCACAACCAAGGAGTTGATGAAATGGAAGAACCGGATTCTTTAATGCATATTGGTCTTGGAAGTGATGATAATGCCATCCAACTTACTCAATTGTGCGAGTTAACAACTGATCATGAGGTTTGAAAATAATGAAACTAGTTTCCATTAGTCAAATTTCATGTTATTGCCATTGATTGTTCAAAGAAAATAGTTAGGACTTCGCTTATCCATGACAATTGTTGGTGTAGCCCGAAGCTGAGGCTACCCCCCCGGCCGGGCGAATCACACAACAAGTCGATAGTATCCACTAGACGGAATGACTAAACTAGAATGCTCTTCCATTAATTCTCTATCCCCTTACAATGCCCCCTTGGGGGTCTATTTATAGTCCGTAGACTTTTACAATCCCGATTATGTCCTCCTACCAACCCCAACCCTTGGCGCGCCCCGCCAAGGACCAGGGGCAACGTGGTCTTTTCCCGCCTTGCGATCCCGCCTACCCCTCGGGGGTCACCACGATGTTGGACCGCGAGTACCGCGAGGCGGTAGCCGATGGGGTTTCGTCAATCGGACCCTCCGACCACGGCCGAAGGCGACCACTCGACTCTCCGCCGACGGGGCACAAACCAAAAGCACGCATCATTCTCGACCGCCCATCGCATCCCCGCGCCAGGCGTGACCCCTCCCCGGCCTCCCCGCCGGGATGCTCCTCAAAGATTCGGCACGACGGGCCGAAAGCCGGCAAGATTCGAATGCCGCCCCCCGATCGACCTCTACCCCCGAAGGCGTCGCAAAGATTCGAGACGCGGCCTCGCACGCCCTTCGTTCGAGCCGAGTCGCAACATTCGACCTTCCCCCGCCGAATGCCATGGTTTTGGCCTTTCGTCTGCCGCTGCCCCCGCACAAATCCCGACTGGCCGGTGTTTGCTGCCAACCTCGGGGCCGAAGTCTTTCGCTCCGGCCCGAGTCTTGCAAACCTCGTGACTATCCGGGCTTCGTCACCTTCACCCTTGAGTTCGTAGCGCGCCACAACCCGAATCTAAAACATTCGACGCCTTAATGCCGAATCCTCGGTCTTTCGTATCTTCTCGGATTTGTGTGGTTTCGCGGACCGACCATAGGGGGTGGGGCGGGTTTCGCCCTCCCCCAACGAGCCCCTCGAGGCCAAGGATGAGGCCCTCCGGCCTCCCCTTGAATCGACCTTTCGATCCTCAAGAAACCCCCGTTGCGAAAGCCCGGAGAAAGTTTATTCGGTGAGGGTGCAAAGATTGTTTACTCGTAATTTAATTATATCTTTTTATTATATTTTTATTTTTTATTATTGTTAATGCGAAGTCGAAACGACGCCTTCTCGGGTGCGCGCCCGAGGTGACGGATGGGACGTGGCCTCGGCCGCCGCGAGCCGTTTTTCCTTTATAAGGGGGTGCGGGCCGGGTTGATGAAGCTCCCCGGCTCATTTGTCTCCCGACACACCGGGCCTTCCAAAGGTGCTCCCGAAGCTTCCGAGCTTTCGGCCACTACGCTTTTCGGTGTTCGAAGGCTTTCGGCGGCTAGCTTCTCTTCTCCAAGTAAGTCTCTTGTTTTTCGATTCGGTTGAGTTGGGCCCATTTTTTTATTTTGGGGTTTCGTCGTTTTCCATCTTTGTATTCTAGGTTTGTTGATTCGGTAGAATGTCGGGTTAATTTCGCCCGGGGTCGGCTCTTCGTCGAGCGACTCCGGGTCCACCAAAGGCTCATCGAAGTTTGGATCCGGCCGCGAGAAAAATGTGATCAACGGGCGGCCTCTTCAAAGTATCAACCCGCATCTGTTTTCTAGCGGCCGGTGAAGAGGGGTCGAATCGATAGTCCGACCAGCCCCCTATTAATGTTGAGGTTGAGACGGATGTTGACATCGAAGGGTCTCCTGTTGGAGGAAATGTTTCGGCAGAGCCGGCGCCAGCCTTTCGGTGCAAGCGAGCGAGGATTCGTTTGGAGCCCGGAAGGGTCGGATGGAAAGCTTCTCTATCGCCGAGGGTTCCCGGCGAGAATCCGAGGCCTTCGGCTCGTCGTGAGGTGTATTGGGCGGAGCCTCACGCGTCACCGAAGGGGTTTTAGATGAGTATGTTCGGAAAGGATTGATGGATCGAAACGAGGTTCTTTGTGCGGGGCTCCAACAGGAGAGAGTCCCGAATCCCAAGTCCGGAGAGGCTCTTGTTTTTAAGGATTATTTCAATTTGGGTTTCGATGCGCCTTGCGAGGACACATTTATCGGTGGTGTCCTTGACCACCGACCTACAACTCCATCATTTGACACCGAATGCATTTACGCACCAGGGGCTTTTCGTTTTGGGCCATGAAAATGATGGGAGCCCCTCGGTGTCGACACATTCGTTCAATACTACGGCGCTCCACAAGAAACCGAGAAGCGGTCACGGGATGTTAGGACCAAGGACCACCGCAGAATGTACGATTTGGAGGTTACACCTTCATTAGAAGGGTAGCCGCCGTATCACTCTGCGTTACGCAACAAATGGGCCGAGATGGACACAATTACGGTTCCACTGTGGCGTGTTAGTGCGGGAATGAGGTTGAATCTTCCACGTCCGGCCTTAGATGAACGGTGTTTCGAGAGCCGAATGGTTCCCCTTCGTGCTAAATGCCATGCGCCTTTCTTCGAGAATGCGGATGGTGATGCGGAAGCTTCTGGTTGGCATTCCTTGCGACCTCGCAGAGGTAGAGCACCCGTGACTTGGTTGAAGAATGGGTAGCTATGGGTGTTCGACCATTAAGTTCCCCGGGTGAGATTCGTCATCGATCCTCCGATCTATGGTTATGAAACGAATCTGTTCGAGCTGTCATGCCTCCACGTTTCCACTTTCGAAGAAAGTGTTCTTGGAGTATGTGATTGACGCGAAACCCGATGTCGTTTTGGGGCGGTCGAGCGTGAGTGCGAAATGGCGCAAGAGATTATCGGGGAGAATGCCGGGATCAATAGGGTCCTTGATGTCATGCAAGCGCCCTATCCCTTTCGGTGACTCCGGCGAGGCTAGAAAGTCGCTTGCTTGTGGCGACCTTCAGCGGGGAAAGCTATCGAGTCAAGATTCGGCTCCCCTCGAGGAGGGTGAAGAGGCGAAAATGTCTCATCGAGAGGTAAAGAGCCTGAGGGACGTCGGGTAGGTCGAGACACGGCTAAGGTTCTGGTTTTACGTGGCCGGAAGGTTACATTCGGCGAACCCGTCTGTTTGGTGTTGTTACTTCAGCCTCGGTATAACGCCTTGTTCTTAGGTTTTTCGATACTAGCTTAGGTGATTCGCTTAGTTAGCTTCCGGCCTATGAGGTTGACTTATAAATGTTGTCGATAGATATTCGTGTTCGTGCGAGGTCATCTCCGGCGACTTCGGGCGAGATGGTCGGCAAGGCATGAAGGATCCCTCGCTACCCTTCGGGACTGCGGGGATTCGTCCTCATCCGGCCCTACCCGCGGCCGTGAAGCGGCCTCGTGATGGTGCCACGGCTGCGAATCTTTGCGGTGAAAAAGCATAAGTCGAACAACGAGCCCCTGTTTCGGCTAGCGCTCCCCTTTCTTCTCGACACGAAGGCTACCCGGGTAAGTCTCGGTTCTCAGGGAGTTCGTCAAGACTTCCGGCCTTTATAAGGATTGCCTATTCGCTCTTACCCGCGGTTTCCTCTCCCTCGGAAGCAATTCTAGTGACTTTAGGGAGCCCTTGTGTACTCAGGGGTTTAGCTCCCCAGGAGATGAGCCCTCGAAGAGAAGACTTACAAGCTTGCTCGTTGTCTAGGAGCGGATTCGGATCTTTCAGTGGTGGCCGGCGTGGACCGCGCACTCTGCCCCTTCTTCCCAACGAGGGGCGGTCGGGTTCGGCATGGGTGCTCCTCCTCCTTCATTGCTCCTAAAACCCGAAAGGAGGCTGCGAAGGCCGGGCATATTTGCTCCTTGATGCCCTTAACTTCTATGCTCTTTGGGGTGGGTTCTGGTTTCGCCCCTAATTTTTGAATGTATGTTTCGCACTATTTGCTTACTCGTATTGTATTGTTGTTTTCTCTTTTGCGGTGTATCTTTGGTGGCTCGAACCCTAGAGAAGAAATTTCACGGGAGGGGAGCAAGGCCCTCGAGGCCGAGAAGGCCAAGGCGAAAGCCTGGCCAAGACTTTGAAGACGGTGAAGGCCGAGAAGTCGAAGGCGAATCTCGGGCGAAAAGGCCGAAAAAAAGAGGTCTGGCGAGTTGGGCGAAGGTGCGACTGGAGGCGGGGCTTGAAGCCGAAAGGAAGGCTCACCAAGTCAATTTCTCATGCCTTAGAGCATGAGACGAAGGCTGGTGTTTCGGCTCTGCGGTGGTTGTTGGCCTCCGCCGGTGATGAGTCCGCCCCGCCCACGGAGCTAGGCCATAGGGAAAGGCTTTACGTGGCTTGTGCGGGAGATTCGTGGTCTTTGCGACCGGGTGGACACCGGTAGAGGCTATGCCTCTTTGGAGATCATCCGGGCGTTTGGCCGCCCCCCGCACGAGCTCGGGTGCCCCATATGGAGGCCGTGGAGCCCTAAGGAGGATCCGGCCGCCCTATTGAAGACCCCGTGAGAGGTGCTCCCCATGGCCGGCAAGTTTTACGAAGAGTTACTCCGCGAAGGGCGGAAGGGACCTTGCTGTTTCGTCTTTGCCGAATCGAGCTTGGTCGGTTTAGTTCTTTTTCTTGCTTATTGAAAATCTTTTTTGGCTTTTGTCATTTTTTCGACGCCGAATGTTTCGGTTTCGTTTTGAGAATGCCAAAGAGAAGGAAGAGATTCGTGCAAAGGTTCATGCATTGATCGAGAGCGAGATGCCCGGAACCCTCGTGAGGAAGCCGTCGACCCCTCCGGGACGGAAGCCCTCTGTGCAAGGCAATGCGGATCGGCGGCAATAGGGTAGATGATGCTTGAGAGATACTTGATTCGGCCGTGTTGGCCTAAGAATTTGTAATGACTTGTGGTTAAACTCATGTTAAATCTTTTTTGGCGGGTTCGAGGAGGGGACCTCCGGTTTTATGGGAGACTTGTTTCCTTTAAATGTTGGCGTGGACGGATTCGGCGTTAGCGGTGCCGTGGCTTAGGGCTCGGGAAAATTACTCGGTAGGATGAGCGACTTTTTACTTCTCGCCGCCGAGGCTTATTCGTCGCGGTCAACGAATGCTTGATTTTTGGAGCACTTTCGTTTCCTTCCACTAGGCGAAAGAATTTGGTTCGCGGTATTTTACTTGAGCGAAAGTCGAGGTAAAGAGGAACCTATTGAGCTTTCGGCTCCTAGGTATAGGTATTATTGTCTCATTAAGGATCTTTTGGATTAGCCATGTACATGACGCGTCTTTGTTTCTTTTGAGTATATATGGGGTCGCTTTCGGCTTGGGTTGTTTTTGTTTCGTCGGAAAAATAGTCTTATCAAGAAACCCCCTCCCCCTTTTTGCGAGGAAACGAAAGTAGTATGCTTTGCCGAAAGTGATTTTAACTCTTTTTACTTAGGCATTGTACATGTGTTGTATATATAGACATGGTCTTACATATCTTGTTCATTCGGCCATCTTGGAGCTACAGCTTTCTCTTTTCTCCTAGCTAGCTGGTATATGCGGCCAAGAGTGGACATTCGAGCCCTACGTTTCCGAGACTGAATTGTCGGCTTGACATTGTTACGTGGTCAGGCTAGGACGAATGTCTCGTGTTTCGTCCTTCGTCTTCCCACCTTCTTGTATACTCGAGCATCTTCGATATTGCCCTTGTCTTGCCGAAGGGGATGAACTCGTGCAATGGAGAATCTTTGTTCTAGGTTATACCGCAGCATTCTAGCGCAGATTTCGATGTTCGGGTGGGTTGAGCTAGTGCTTTGTAAAACCGGATATTTTTGGCCACCTTGAGTAATCATAGATATGCCTCGAGGTGGTCGAAACTTTCTGCGCAAGAACTCTTTCTAAGGTAAACCTTTTGGTTTCCTCGTGGTAAAGTTGTCTTTCGACAAGCTTTTTTATGACAACATCTTATGGGCATCTTTGCCGGAACCACTCACTATTCAAATTTGTTTCCCCCTATTTGGCCGAATGTTGGCTATCCTTTCCCCGATCCCTCTCAATCCTAATGAACCTAAGCTCTTCTTGAGCTATGACCCTTGTGTTGCTCTTGGTGGCTAACTAAGGATACTCTCTTAACGACTTGCGGCTGTTTTTAGAGGGGTATGTGACCTTGGGGTCCCTGTTTTTATAGTGGTTTTTACTTTGTCCCTTGTCATATCTTGGGCTTTTGTTGCCCCTGATTGCCCGAGGATATGGCCCGAGGAGGTGTGTTGTGATGCATCCTTTATTAAATGAAGGCACCTACTTTGTCCTTTTTATGGACTTTTAATGACCTGGTTGCAAGATGCTCCTTTGCGGGTCTCACCGCTTATTTTCCGTTTTTTGACTTTTCGGTCAATTTTTCGGATGTCCCGGGCTTGTTTGCCCCGGCTTTAGTACTGGAAGTTGTCACTTTTCGGACTTCCTCGACTTTCGGTCCCTCTCGACCTTAGTCTTTCGGCTTCTATGCCTTGGTTTTGTCGATCTCTTCAAGCATATACCCTCTTTGGGCATGTGTTTGCCGAATATGTCAAGTGTGACTTAGTCACTTCTTGCTTTCGGCTCTTTTGTCTTAACAGCAGTGTTTGGGGGAAAGAAACCTTTAAAAGGGGTTTATGACCTAGTGCTTCCAGGTTGCCTCGTTAAAAAAACCTCACACCCCCGAGAGGGCTTCCCCGGTGGAGGGAAAAAGAGCGCAACCCGGTGTGGTTTCGCTTACCTTAATTCTTACAAACCATGATAAAGAAAAAGAAAATTATAAACTCCTGTTTGAGGAGCATTAGGTCATGCGTAGAACCTACGGAGGTTATTCGCGTTCCACGTGTGTGGTTTCGTCGCCTTCTTACGTCTCCTCGAGGCGAAACACAGGGCTTGACCATGCTTGCGATGACGAAAAGGTCCGTACCATTGTGATTGTAGTTTGCCCCGCTTTGCACGCATGCCGAATCGGGGACGAGGTCGCCAACCAGATGTTCTTGCGCGATACTTTCTTGTCCCGCCAGCCTTTGGGTCTCCTTGTGGTAGTTGTCGAGGTTTTTGCCGCCCGCAACTTTTGGAATTCAGATGTGTCGGCATCTACAAACCTTTGAACTTCGTTACATCGCCTATTTGTGTACGAAACGAGCCAAGCCCGAGCTCTTGGGTGTTATGGCTTCTTCCCCTAAAAGGAGGCCAAATGGAGTGAAACCAGTGGCTCGGGACTTGGAGATGTTGTGACCCCAGATCGCCACGGTCATTTCGGCTGGCCACTTTCCTTTACTTGCGTCGCATAGAGACTTAGATACGGGCCGAGAAGATTAGACCGTTGGCTTTTTCGACCGCGCCATTGCTCGCTGGATGATAGACCGAAGCGTAAAAGTCACTTTGATCGAAAGCTCCTCACGTAAGTTCGAAACTCGGTTGAGTCGAACCGCTTGTCGTTATCTACGATTATGTAGGATGGAACCCCAAAACGGCAGACATTCGTTGCCAAACAAAACCGATCAAGGTTGCCGAGGTGATTCTCGGCGGAGGTCTTGCTTCTATCCACTTGGTGAAATACTCAAGTGCCACGGCTTGCGAATCTCACGCCGCCCGGAGTTTGTAGGTAGCGGCCCCACTATGTCCACTCCCCATCGTTGGAGCGCCGGTGGGCACTATCGACTTGGTGGGGTTGGATGGTGCATTTTGCTTCTTGGCGAACATTTGACGGCTTTTCGCATGTCTTCACCGGTTGCTTTGCATCTTCACCGGCCGATGGCCAGTAAAATCCTTGTCTCATTGCTCGTGGGCTATTTAGGTGAGGGTCCCCTATGTGCTCAGACACATTCCTCCATGGATTTCATCCGGGGAGCTTTCGTCCTTCTTACGTCAGGTCGATGCACTTGAGCTTTGGTGCTACAATACCATCTTTGTAGAGCTCACCTCTTATGATGGAGTAGTGCTTGGTTCGTGACTCCATTCGTTGTTGTTCATGCTTGGAGTCTGGTTCGAATGTTCCTGTCAGGAATGCGAATATCGGGCTCCTCCAATCATGACTTGCGATGATGTGGATGGCCCTTGGTTCCTCCTCCTCTTCTCTGATTGCCTTGGTCGAAAGCTGTTGGAAGAACACATCAGGAGGGGTCGGAATGCCAAGCGCGGCTGCTTTTGCCAGCTCGTTAGCTTCTCTATTTTCGTTTCGTGGTATATACTTTCTGGAGAAACCAGCGAAATGCTTCTCCATTGCCCTTACTGCTTGTAAGTATCTGATTAGGACCGGCTCCCTGGCCGTGTACTCCTTTTCACAGTGGCCGCTTACTACCTGCGAGTCAGTGCGAATGAGGCATCTCTTAACACCCATTGCTCTTAGCTTACGGAGTGCTAGTAGTACTTGCTTCATATTCGGGCCGTATTGTTGGTCTTTGGTGAACTGTGAATCTGGTCGCATATCTAACGGATGGACCCTTGCGAGGTGTGAGTATGGCGAAACCCCGCCCCTTTGTCGCACCATGCTCCGTCACAATATGCAGTCCGAGATAGGTTAAATCAAAAACGATTGGGTTCCCTTCAGGCCGCCTGAGTCCGATCCGCTATGAAATCCACGATTGCTTGGGACTTTATGGTGACCTATGCTCGAAGTCAATTACGAACTCATTTAGCTCTGGCGGCCCATTTGCCTACCCCGCCCCCGGCTTATTTGTTTTTTGAACGAGCTTCCAAGGGCCGAGAAGAAACAACCCGAATCTTGTGTGCCGAAAGTAGTGCCTCAACTTTCGTCTTGCCATTAGGACCGTGTAGGCTATCTTCTCTAGTTCTCGAGTAGTTAAGCTTAGCTACCGAGAGGGCTTCGGATACATAGTAGATAGGAAAAGCGCTTAAGCTTGTTGTCCCGCTCTTTCTCTTCAACGAGGAGGAGCTCACCGCAGAATCGGGCGATGCTGCTAAGTATAGCAATACTGCCTTTGGTGATGGGTCATGGTCGTTAGGTTGGTGAGGTAATCTTTCGTGTCTTGGAAGGCTTTTTGCGTTCGGTCCCCATTCAAAATCCGTGCTATCCTTTAGCACCTTGAAGAAAGGTAAGCCCTTTTCGGCGATCTCGAGGTAAAACCGCTAAGAGCCGCTAGTCGGCCGTGAGCCTCCGGACTTTCTTTCTACCGTCTGGAGGCTTCATATCTATGATTCTTTGCGATCTTATCGGATTCGCTTCTATGCCTCCGGCGAAACTAAACAACCTAACATCTTACCTTTGGTGATGCCGAAAATGCATTTTTCCGGGTTTAACCTCGAGCCCGCTCCGCCTTAAATTTTGCGAAGGTTTCCTTTAGGTCACTGATGTGCGAATCTTTCGAGCTGCTGATAACTACTATATCATCTACGTATGTTACAAGATTCTTCTTTTTCTTCTGTTCTTTAAACACTTCGTCCGACATTCTGGAGAAGGTAGATCCGGCATTCCTCAGGCCTTCTGGCATTCGCTTGAAACAATAAGTTCCCCCTGGAGTGATGAAGCTTGTCTTCTCCTCGTCCCTCCGGGTTCGGATGTATCGATGATATCCGGAGAAACAAATCGAGTAGACTCATTTTTTCACGCTCGAGGCCGGGTCGATCGAGGTGTCTATTCCTGGGGAGAAGATATGGGTCTTTCGGACATGCCTTGTTTAGATCGGTGAAGTCCACGCACATTCGCCATTTCTTGACGCGGGGTCGGATGTCTTCTTCCCGAACCATGACTACGTTAGCTAACCATTCGGGATATTGAATCGGTTCGATTACTCCTTGTTGACGGTCACCAACGACATATTTTTAACGTCAACATTCTACCAATAAGGGGGGGGAAACTATACCTTACTACACACATATACATTTATCACTAATAAATTCCACTTGTAGTGCCTTGTACTTTATTTTGCTGATTTATAATAAAAGCAAGTGGAAAATCGACCAAAGTACGCCATCCAGGGAAGCGCATTATTGCGAAACACAAGCCCGGGAGTAAATCGACCCAAAACATCGGGGTGGGCGAGCAAAGCCCGACCCCACAACTTTTCAAGACGAGGGAAGACACCCCACCGGGGCCGGGCCAGCCGAGCCCGGGGGTGCGCGCGCACCACCGGTGCGGCCGCACTCCCTCCCCCGAGGCGTTTTCGGCCCAACCTTGGGGAGGCGGTTCGTGCACCTTCGAAACGGGTTTCCCGCCGTGGGATGGTCGGTTTAGCAAATTAGGCGGTGTACCAAGGTCGGTTTTGTACCTTCCATGTGGGGATGGACATTTTCCAATGAGCCCCCTCTCCTCTACCTATAAAAGGAGGCCATCTCCCACCATTGTAACACACACCTCACAAGAAGAGCCACTCTCTCTCTCTATTCTTCTTCTTCCTCCTCCTAGTAGGATTAGTAGTTTAGGATGTGGAGCTAGGCAAAGCTACCAAGGAGGGCTTGGCTCCTTGGAAGATGGATTCCGGGAATAAATCTTTCTATGGTATTCTTCCAAAGCCTTGCTCTTATCTTATCTTGGTTGTGCATTAGGATTAGAGTCTTCATGTTATTTCTATACCTCATGATTTATCCTATGATCTAACATGTTGTTCTTGACATGATCATGACACATGAACTAGTCTATAGTTTCTATGTTGTGATATCGTCATATAGAACTTTATGCTTAAACCATTCATGCAATATAATTGGGTAGTGTCGGGATTGTGCTGAATGGCGGTTCGTTGTGTCCTTCGGGGCTTGCTCGTGTCCTATTCCGTCCATCCGTAGGGTGGGGGCCATGGGGGACATGAGTAGTGTCCTAGTATGCGGACGTGGTGTCCGGATGCCAGGTATCCTTCGAATATGAGTGCATGCCACGGTTGAGGGGGTAGGCGGCTTGGTCGTGACAAGCCTTGACCGATCCCTTGAAATCCCCCCACGCGTGTGTCTTTGTAGGAGTTCAGTAAATGCCTTCCTTCGAGGCGGATGCTCGGGGGAGGTCTCCCCCGTCCATTTCATTCTCGCTCCGACCTCCCGCTCATGCGTGTTGCGACTATCAACCGGTTCTATGCACAACCATGACTAGAATCTGTATGCTCCACTTAGGACTTTCTTTATTCCTTATTTATCTTTATCCTTGAGTTTGGCTTGAGTGAGTGTGTCAAGTTATCCCTTTCTTTGTTCTCTTATATCCCTCGTTATGAACATTGGTCCATTACATAGTCATGTTATCCTGTTCATGTCTCTATTAGATCCTTTTCCACCATGCCTTCCTTTGGGGAAAATATAAATAACGATACCCGAATATACGGGTGAAATGCTACAATGATAGATCCGCGGCGCTTGCGGATGAATATCTTCTTAGGCAAGATCTATCACCGTTGATGTGCCTAGTGTTATCACCGACACGGTGGTTTCACTTAGGAATGTCAACGGCGCATTCTGGCGCCCGTTATTGGAGATGGGTTCTAAACCTGTTTCTAGAGATTGCGCTTAAGAAATGCAACACTCCTGCGTCCAGAAAGTCTACGGACTGGCGCTTTCGCCGCTTCTTCTTTCCTCGGATAGTTTCCTCGGCCGTTGTTTCTTAGGCTTCACCGTTGCCGCTACACTTAAGTTGTGCTGAGCTAAGTTTCGGCTTACTCCTTTCAGATCCTCAGCTGACCAAGCGAAAACATCTGAGTTGGAGTCAAGAAAATGCCGACATTTGGGCCGCTTCATCCGGTTGAAGTCCTCGAGCCGATTATGATCTCTCTTCGGGACTGTGGTGGATATTGGGACCCTTTTTTGTGGATTCCGACTCTACTTTCGGCTCTTTGGCCTTTTCAGCTTTGGGTTCGGCTCTTCTTTCCCCGTCAACTTCTCTTTTCGGTCTCCGTTACCTCATTGATCATGCTATATCCGGTATTGGCCTTGCATCTATCTTCGAGCCGCTTCCCGATCTCCCCATACGATCCACGATGCCGAAGGGGGATGGAATCTTCATGCACAAGAAGCTTTGTTTGATCACTGCATCGAACTTGCTTATGACTCCTCTGCCGAAGATCGCTGTGTAAGGATAGTCAATGTTGACTATGTCGAATGTGATGATTTCGGTTCGGCATAGGCCCACTTCACCGAAAGTCACTGCGATATCCTTTTTCCCAATCGCGTCTATCCTTTTCCTCGAAGCCGCATACAATGCATTATTGTTATTTGGATGCGGTGTCCTCCGCTCCATGTTCATGCTTTGGAAAGCCTTGATAAACGTAATGTCTGCTGAACTTCCGTTGTCTATCAGGATGTTGTGAAGTGTGAACATAACCACATTTGCGTCGCGACGAATGCATCGTGTGTGTGGGTAGTCTCTTAGCGGGAAGTCGCTTTTGTCAAAGTGATCGGGACCATTGACCATCTTGGCTGTTTAGGGGCAACTTTCGGTGTTACCGTGTGCACTCTTCTCATGTAGTCCCTTCCGGCTCGTTTGTTCTCGTGCTCGAGGTTGGATCCGCCTGTGATTGCGTAGATGTGACCCCCCGACGGAAGCACGGAGTTCTGATCCTATTCTCGACTACTTTTCGGGCTTCATGTGTGTGATTCTCGGTGGTCATTCCGTTTTTCTTGGGAGAAGACGCCGCCATTGATGGAGGCTGGGGCTGAGGGATATAACCCGAGTAATTCAGAGTACTGATGATGGTGAACAGGAAGCAAGGCGGCTCTTTGCGCTAGTGGAGGTGGAGGTGGCAACCGAGTATTACGGTAACCGAAATATGCATTCGGGCCGAGCGCGCGCCGTTTCTCATGTTGAATACATGCTTTGGAGCTTGACTCGCCTTGTGAACTTTCGTCCTTTGATTTTGTTCTTTGGCCATCTGCCCATACTTACGATCTCGACTGAAATGACCCATGTTTCGCCTATACGGACAAAACGATGCGGTATCTCGGACCATCGGCCTCTTCGCGGCCCTCGCCCCTTGAGCTTCGGCCACCTCGGTTGGGTGATTTGTTTTGGAATTTGGAGCATCCCTGGTTCCCTGGTTCTTGGTGGGTTCGGTTGCTTGAGCCGAATCGTCTTGCTTGCATGTTGTTGGTAGGCGAGGGGTCTTGCCCCTTTTGGTTATTGGTCATGTTTGGATGTGGCGATTGTTGCTTTTCATCTTTTCTTCTTTGCCTTTCTTCGTTTCACCCTTCTTCGACTTTCGCGAACTTCTTGATCCGATCATATAACTCAGTCAAGGTTTTGGGTTCTTCCTGTCTAGGCTGTGCGGTGCACCGACCTATAGCTATTCCTTCAATCATTTGCCGCTATGACCACTTCATCCGATACATTCGGTGTCTGAGCACGAAGCTGCACTATCTTCTCGAGGTACCGCGTTAACGACTCTCCATCCTCTTGCTTGAGCTCGGGAAATCCCTAGTTCCCTTTTCGGGGCAGGAGGCCCTCAAAGGTGATGATCAATCGCTCCCTTGTTTTTCGGTTTCTTACCGATAGCGGACGAAGGGCGATGTACCATTCATGCGCAATGTCTTCTACCGCCATTATGAGAGACTTCGCCAGGGTGACCGAATCCCCACCGGGCCGAATGTACTACGGCTTCATAGCTTGCGATGAACTTCCTTGGGTCCGACTTCCCGTTGAACGATGGCAATCTGGGCTTGTACCCTATTGGCCATGAGCTTAGCTATAGTTCCGGCGCTAGGGGTGAGACCGGGTCGACCTCCCCCTCCGAGACGAAACTGGTTCTTGCCCTCCTTGGGTTGGTGCCGCGTTTTTCTCCATCCGGCCATTTCTCGGGCGGATTCTCTTTTCGATTCGGCGAGCCTTAGCCGTTCACGAGTCGATTCTTCTCTTCGCCTTAGCTGCCTCTCCTTTCATCATTGCGTCCCTCTGGGCCCCTCAACTCTCCGAGCTCTGTCTCGAGGCTCAATTCTTGTATTAACTTCGAGCGTTGCTCCCGCTCTCATTACCCGTGTTTCACGTTCTTGAGGCCGCTCTTCTTACAGTCTTCCTCCTCTTCTTGGGTTTCGGCGCCTTCTGCAGCTGGAAGGGCCTTGGCCGGTTATTGCCCCCGGGCCTGTGGCCGCATCTTCTGTTTCGCCCTGGCCCTGACCTGCTGGAGTGACGATCTCCGGCGGAGGGTCCGACGGAGGATCCGCCGAAGGAGATCCGGCTGTTGGTGCCGGCGCCGCCTTGGGTCTTCCCTCCTCGGAGCCATGGGTTGCCTGCACAACCACGGTGGCGCCAATGTTGGTGTAGCCCTCGGCGGGGCTACCCCGGCTAGACGAATCACACAACAAGTCGATAGTATCCACTAGACGGAATGACTAAACTGGAATGCTCTTCCATTAATTCTCTATCCCCCCTTACAATGCCCCCTTGGGGGTCTATTGATAGTCCGTAGACTTTTACAATCCCGATTATGTCCTCCTACCAACCCCAACCCTTGGCGCGCCCCGCCAAGGACCAGGGGCATCGTGGTCTTTTCCCCGCCTTGCGATCCCGCCGCCCCCTCGGGGTCACCCGATGTTGGACCGCGAGTACCGCGAGAGCAGCCGATGGGGTTTCGATCAATCGGACCCTCCGCCCCGGTCGAAGGCGACCACTCGACTCTCCGCCGACGGGGCACAAACCAAAGCACGCATCATTCTCGACCAGCCGTCGGCACTGCGCCCGCGCCTCCCGCTCTCCCCGGCCGCTCCCGGCCGGATGCCTCAAGATTCAAAGACGACGGCCGAAAGCCGCGATTCGAGCCGTGACGCCCACGTATACGACCTCGCCCGACGGAAGGCCGCAAAGATTCGAGACGCCGCCTTTACACGCCCTTCGTTGCCGAGCCGCAGCGATTCGACCTTCCCCCGCCGAATGCCATGGTTCGCCTTCACGCTGCCTCCCCCGCTAGATCAAATCCCTCGACCGTCGGTGTTTATCCTCGCCGCCCGAAAGCCTTCGCCTCCGTCCGAAGTCTTGCGAAACCTCGTGACTATCCCCTACCTTTCACCTTCACCTTGAGTTCGTAGCGCGCCACAACCCGAATCTAAAACATTCGACGCCTTAATGTCTAATCCTGTGTCTTTCGTATCTTCTGACCGTGGTTTCACGGATCGACCATGGGGTGGGCGGTGTTTCGCCTCCCAACAACAATTTTTATATGCAGACTTGTTTCGGCAAGACATTTTGGACTCAATCCTGAAAAGCTACTACAACTATCATTCAAATATTGTCAACCCCAATTACACTCATGGGGTAAATTAGAATTTTTGTTAATGCACATTAAGATGTAACAAATTGCAAAGTGATCGAAATGTGCAAATTTAGCCTATCCCTAATTGCAACTACCGATATCCGACTATGCTTCGTTTATTGGTAATGAGTAGGATACTTCAGAACACAAGTGGACTACAACTCCTATGGACAAGAAGAAGAAATGTAAGAAATGAATGTAAGTTTCCAAAATATCCACCTGAGGACTCAAGTATTTTTGCAACTTCATCAAAGGGCACAAAGTGTCTCCTCTATTCCTAGGAGAATGGAAAATCATTCTAGCCTCAAAAACAAGCCGAGTACCAATTCATCCATGAAACCCGATGCACCGCACAATGTCGTACCAATCAAGAAAGCATTATTCGAGGATCTCACATCAACGAATCTTGTTGAGATGGAGAAAGCATCACAACTTGAAGAGAACTTCAGAAGAAACATTGATGCACTTCGGAGGAGAACCTAGCGTTCTTGATGAAGTTGAGCATGTCTTTCCAACAAATACAAGGATTTCGCACCAAGTATGATCGGCTACAATCTGAGATCAGCAAGCTAACCAATGACAAGCTAAAGTTAAACATGGATGATACAAACAAATACCCTACGCACTCGGGAATGGAAGCAACAAAAAAGAGGCTAAGAGAACTCAAGATTGAACAAGTATGGTTGGAACGTAATATGATGTTCAAGTAACAACAAGTGACTAAAAAGTGTAATTTACTAGTTAACATAATGCAAAAAAAGTAAAGACCAACCATTTCGAGGCATGCCAGAGGGTGCATGTTCATCCAATTGTGCTTGGGTTTGATCACCAACAAAAGGACTTGAAACTCTTTCATCAAGTCCATCCAATTGACTTTCTCTTTGATGGTCGTGAACTGGAATAGAAGCTATCGAGGATTTTGCACACCACTAACAATATCATCACCATGATTCAAAGACGCAAGTAGCATTGGTTATGTTACAACCTTTTTTGCAAGGAACAAAACAAAAAATTAGCTACTTCTTTACTTAGCGTGCCATGATAGGGCAATAATTTTGACAAGCTATAGATAAATTGCAAGTATACCACTATGATTCAACAAAAAGCTATAGATAAATTGCAAGATACCACTATGATTCAACAAAACTAGTAGAAAGCATACCAAAGAGTTAACGAGCACTAATATGCAAAACCAAAATAAACAAGAAAAATTCATGTACCATTCGATTAGACATATTACGAGGTAAGGTCTCTGCGGCAAAGAACCAGAGGCTTCCCTTTACCAAGACCACAATCGGGTTCCCAATAATCCGAACCATACAACTCCTCGAGTCGAGACTAATCTCTCTCTTTACGATTGATAGCCACACCTTTTTGTTATAGTGGCAGTGGCAGCAGCAGCCAGCCACAAAAAGCACCAACATCGTGAGCAAGTAGCAATATTGACATCTTTCACAGCAGTAGATTACTACTAGAAGCAACACCGACATCAGGAGCACTCGCAATATTGACCTTCTTTGACACAGTAGCACTAGCGCCAAAGAACACCAACAAAGCGGAAGACTATCATTATTCACCTCTTGGACAGGGAAGACGGGCTAGCACCAAGAACACCAACAAAGAAGAAGACTAGAATTATTCACCTATTTTATAACAAAGTAGTACTAGTGCCAGTGAACGGCTGCCGCATCGAACTTAGATTTTTGGAACATCAACAAGTCCAAGAGAAGACAAAGGGGCTTCGATTCATCGGGAACTACATTATCATCTTCATCATCACCATTACCATGACTCCGCACTAGCCGCTTCCCGCCATAACTCTTAGACTGAGCATTTGAATGTGAAGGGCCACGTGCCATAGCAACAAAGATGCATATATGTGAACATCTTGGCAACAAGTGTATCGGGACATTTATAGCCAAGTCTTGTGTGATGCTCTCTGAAAATCTTATGCAAACAATCTTTGTCCTGTAATGTAGTTTAATATTAAAATAAGAAGCACATATAACTCTAATGAAACAAACATGCTCAAAAACAAGAAGGATGATTAATGGTAGTGTTAGATGGGCCATCAACTCAACCAAGAATATATAAACAAGAAGGAATTCGACTTAATTGTCTTTTACTTAAACAAGAAGGAATTCTACTCCCACACTACATTAACAATCTCTAATGCAATCACCCTTGAGGCTTTTTTGGAATGAATGACCACATGACACTACGTGACCCATACATATCTAGCACAATAAGCAAAACATAGTTTATTCAAACATTTGTCTTCTACGAAAGAAACATAATTTCCATGATTTCATCTCTCAACAACCATTCCAAACTAGTTATGTGACTAAGCATACCTCTGGCCTAATGAAGCCCAAATGTTTTTCCATAGTAGACCTAAAGTCCTCACAAGCCTCTTCAACTTCATAGTTTCTGCATACAATGTGTCTTGAAAAGGTTTGACCTACACAAAAAACAGTTTTTGTTTATTGTCGACATATTTACAACCCTTTATAAAGAGAGCAATAATATAAACTCAAACTCACCTGGTCTCTTTCCATAAGTGTTGCCGCACACACGATCATATGAAGAATACTCTTAATCATTGAGCCCTTCCAGAAGTAGATCCTAGGCATATCTTTGGGCAATGGATTATGTCGTCCATAGGACAAGAAGTCAAGATAGTAACCATACATATATCAAACAAATGGAATGACTATTGCAACTAAGAATAGGAAGCAATGGATGCAGTAACAAAATAAAAAAGATAGAAGCAATCCATTTTCGTTAAGTGACCCTACATACTATTTCGAATAATGTATACCCAAAGATATGCCTAGGATCTACTGCCTGGAAGGGCTCAATGATTAAGAGGTATTCTTCATATGATCGTGTGTCCGGCAACACTTAAGGAAAGAGACCTGAGTTTGAGTTTATATTATTGCTCTCTTTATAAAGGGTCAGAATATGTCCGACAAGAAACAAAAAATGTTTTTGTGTAGGTCAAACCTTTTCAAGACACATTGTATGCGTAAAACTATGAAGTTGAAGAGGCTTGTGAGGACTTTAGGTCTACTATGGAAAAACATTTGGGCTTCATTAGGGCCGTAGGTATGCTTAGTCACATAACTAGTTTGGAATGGTTGTTGAGAGATGAAATCATGGAAATTATGTTTCTTTTGTAGAAGACAAATGTTTGAATAAACTATGTTTTGCTTATTGTGCTAGATATGTATGGCTGTAGTGTCATGTGGTCATTCCCGTCAAAGATTTCAAGGGTGATTGCATTAGAGATTGTTAATGTAGTGGAGTAGAATTCCTTCTTGTTTAAGTAAAAGACAATTACGTCGAATTCCTTCTTGTTTATATATTCTTGTTGAGTTGATGGCCCATCTAACACTACCATTAATCATACTTCTTGTTTTTTTGAGCATGTTTGTTTCATTAGAGTTATATGTGCTTCTTATTTTAATATTGAACTACATTACAGACAAAGATTGTTTGCATAAGATTTTTAGAGCATCACACAAGACTTGGCTATAAATGTCCCGATACACTTGTTGCTAAGATGTTCACATATATGCATACAAGTTGTTATGGCACGTGGCCCTTCACATTCAAATGCTCGGCCCTGAGAGTTCTGGCCGGCAAGAGCGGCTAGTGCAGTCATGGTAATGGTGATGATGAAGATGATAATGTAGTTCCCGATGAATCAAGCCCCTTTGCCTCTCCCGACTTGTTGATGTTCCAAAACAGTTCCGATCGCGCAACCGTTGTCGGCACTAGTACTCTTTGTTGTGAAATAGGTGAATAATTCTAGTGCCGCCGTTGGTGTTCTTTGGGTGCTAGCGCCACGCTGTCCAAGAGGTGAATAATGATAGTCGCCGCCGTTGGTGTTGTCCGGCTTAGTGCTACCACGCCAAAAGAGGTCAATATTGCGAGTGCCCCCGATGTCGGTGTTGTTTCTAGTAGTAGTACCGCCGTGAAAGATGTCAATTGGGCACGCTTCCCGATGTTGGTGCTTTTTGCCGGGCCGGGCCGCCACTATAACAAATGTAAGGTGTGGCTATCAATCGTAAAGAGAGAGATTCATCCGACTCGCAGAGTTGTATGGTTCAGATTATTGGGAACCCGATTGTGGTGCGGGTAAAGAGAAGCCTAACGGTCTCGACCGCACCGAGACCTTACCTCGAATATGTCCAATCGTAATGGTACATGAATTTTTCTTGTTTATTTTGGTTTTGCATATTAGTGCTCGTTAACTCTTTGGTATGCTTTCTACTAGTTTTGTTGAATCATAGTGGTATACCGCAATTTATCTATAGCTTGTCAAAATTATTGCCCTGTCATGGCCTCGGCTAAGTAAAGAAGTAGCTAATTTTTGTTTTGTTCCTTGCAAAAAAAGGTTGTAACATAACCAATGCTATCGCGTCTTTTGAATCATGGTGATGATATTGTTCGTGGTGTGCAAAATCCTCGATAGCTTCTATTCCGTTTCGACCATCAAAGAGAAAGTCAATTGATGGACTTGATGAAAGAGTTTCAAGTCCTTTTGTTGGTGATCAAACCCAAGCACAATTGGATGAACATGCACCTCCTCACTCGTGCCTCGAAATGGTTGGTCTTTACTTTTTTTGCATTATGTTAACTAGTAAATTATACTTTTTAGTCACTTGTTGTTACTTGAACATCATATTCATTTCCAACCATACTTGCGTTCAATCTTGAGTTCTCTTAGCCTCTTTTTTGTTGCTTCCATTCCCGAAGTCTCGTTAGGTATTTGTTTGTATCATCCATGTTTAACTTTAGCTTGTCATTGGTTAGCTTGCCGATCTCGCATTGTAGCCGATCATACTTGGTCCGAAATCCTTGTATTTGTTGGAAAGACATGCTCAACTTCATCAAGAACGCTAGGTTTCTCCTCCGTAAGTGCATCAATGTTTCTTCCGAACTCTCTTCAGGTTGTGATGCTCCATCCATCTCAACAAGATTCGTTTTGATGTGAGATCCTCCGTATTAAATGCTTTTTCTTTGATTGGTACAAAGATTGTGCAAAAAGGCATCGGGTTTCATGGATGAATTGGTACTCGCCTTGTTTTTGAGGCTAGAATGATTTTCCATTCTCCTAGGGAATAGAGGAGACACTTTGTGCCCTTTGATAAAGTTGCAAAATACTTTGAGTCCTCCTGGATATTTTGGAAACTTACATTCATTTCTTCTCTCTTTCTTCTTCTTGTCCATAGGAGTTGTAGTCCACTTGTGTTCCGCTAAGTATCCTACTCATTACCACAAAATGTACATAGTCGATATCGGTAGTTGCAATTAGGGATAGGCTAAATTTGCCATTTCGATCACCGCATTTGTTACATCTTGATGTGCATTAACAAGAATTCTAATTTACCCCATGAGTGTAATTGGGGTTGACAATATTTGAATGATAGTTGTAGTAGCTTTCGTGATTGAGTCCAAAATGTCTTGTCAAAAAGCTTCCGCATATAAAAATTGTCATGGATAAGCGAAGTCCTAACTATTTTCTTTGAACAATCAATGGCAATAACATGAAATTTGACTAATGGAAACTAGTTTCATTATTTTCAAACCTCATGATCGTTGTTAACTCGACAATTGAGTAAGTTGGATGGCATTATCATCACTTCCAAGACCAATATGCATTAAAGAACTGTTTCTTCCATTTCATCAACTCCTTGGTTGTGGACCCGCAAATAAAATAGAACTTGTCAAATCGCCTCTTGTTTGTTGAAGTTTTCATGTCCCTTGTAATAAGAAAACTTTTGTCAAATCTGCCTCAGTTGTTTGTCTCAACTGTCATGTCCCTTGTAATAAACAAAATTTGTTTGAAACAAGATGTCATAGTCCAAAAACAGGGACCCCGCGATACAAAGCTGTGACAATACAAAATGACATCGCTTGATTGGCTATATACACCTTGAGCCGAAGGCGCATTTTGAAAGTAACACTTTCGCTTCGAGGCCGAGCAGGCCGTTAGGCCTCGAGGCCGAGATGCAAAGTCATCACAGTGGACCTCGCGAATTGTGTTTGATTGTCCCTTGTGTTGTATTTTTGAATTGTATTTTTGTTGATTGTGTTGTTTACTCCCTTGTCCCGCCCTTGTATTGTTCTCTACCCACTGTTATTTTTTTGCTAGGACACTACCCTCTTTTGTCCTTATCTTTACATAGAAAAAAGTTGTTCATTGTCTCTTGTTTTTTGGTTAAAATTGTATAAATTTGTATCTTGTTTTGTGCACATGCCCATAGATGAAGTCAAATTTGTTGAGCTTTTTGGACCCGAAATGGACATCCCCGCCATAGTTATGTTATGATAGGATAACAATTAACACAAACAAACAAAAAGTGCTATAGTATCCGATGTGACATTTTTTACAAATTCTATGGATCTAAAAAAGCACCGCATGCATCCACGGTCCCGTCGCGCCAAGATGCAATGAGCGACGCTGTCAATGCCACCGCCGCCGTGGAAGCACCCGGCCGCGCCACATGCGTGGCGCGACATGGGAAAATCGCGCCACCGAGTTGGCGAACAAAAAGAGATACCCCATGCAAATAATTTCAAAACCGGGGATAGATTTGAATTTTTTTTAAAAAAGGGCTAAATTTCATAAAAATCCTAGTATACTATTTGTATCTTATTATTATTTTCTAACCCTTTTTATGTTTTTATACCACAGAGTTTTATTCGGAATGAATGGTATAGGAAAAGAAAATGTTAAGGGCGCCCCATCGCGGCACGAAGTCCATGACTATTACTCCCTCCGTCCGAGATTAACTGCACGTTTGCACTTCAAAAATTTCCAAAAATAATAGGTCACGTTGCGCATACCGCCGTACACACAGACTCGCTTTTACAGAGGCCGAGGTAAACGTAAAGAAAAAATGAGAAACAAATCCCTTACGACGATTCCCGTCCACTCGCTCAAGTAATTGTTAATTAAAAAAGGGAAAAAGGACGCCCTCTAGACGGTTCTCAAGGAGTCTACGATCTCGAGAGCGCAGAGGTCGTGGGATTGAGAAACGACCTTCGTGGGCATTATTGTAATTTTTACTACGCCCTGGTATTCGTGCATGGACCTAAACATGCAAACCGGACGGAGGGGTGCATCGCCAAAACGTCATCAATAGAAACCATCCTCCCAACGGCCGTGTTACCCAAGAATAATCGGCGGGCGAGGCAAACCATAAAGCGGCAGCGCGAGCGAAGCCGGCGGCGGGCGCCAAGACGCCGCGGCGGCGTCGCCGCGCAGTGAGGCAGCGGCGCTGCGGGCGGGCGCGGCCAGCAGCGCGGCCACGACGGATGAGCAGGTGCAGCGGCGCAGCTCGAGCGGGTGGCGCTCCGCCGAAGCGCCGCGCTGCGCGGGCGTTAAAGTAGAGTCAGCTTGGTCACGTGCACGGCGGCATGCGGCGAGCAGGAGGATACCGTTGGTGTAACCCTAACATTGAAGCACTATTCGTGTCCGTTTCCCTTGAGAATTGCAAAGAGGTTTCACGTTAATGCAACCGCGTGTCCGTTTCCTTGAGAATGGAATCTTGGACGACTTGGCGGCTTCAATGGGCAGGGGTCGTGTCATGAACTGCACTGGGCCACCCCGAGAGAGTGGCTAGATGGGCCCGACACGGCCGCCGACACCCGAGAGGGGACAGGGGCGCGCGCAAGGGGTTTGGCGCCTTGCCGCCGCCACCTTCCCTCTCCCCGCACGATTCCGAAGTTTGTTTCATATTCAAGTTAGGATTATCTTAGTTAATTTTTGTGCAAGGGGATATCTCATCTATAAGGGAGACCCTTATTAGGAAAGAATAAATTAGGATATGCTTGTAAAAGGTATTCGATCGTATAAAAAAGAAACCTTGTAGAGATTGCTTAGATTACAAGTCCCACTAGTCGGGCTATATAAGCAAGAGGCATGTAATCTCTAGGGGTTAAGCAAGCAAATAAAAAAATATCTTTCGCTCTCCAACTCTCCGTGCCGCCACCGCCACCCCCGCCGCCCCCCTGGGCGCCCCACGCCCCTCGGCCCGGCCTCGGGGGGGGCGCCCGGCCGCCGGGCCACCGCCCCTCCCCTCCACGGCTCCTCCTTCCACCTCGTCGCCGACGAAGAGCTACTGACCCCATACGCAATTCCGTGGAGCTCCAACGGACGAGGAACACGTGTCAATTCCGCCCACCCATGAATCCGACAACCGGTATCCGAGACCGGGGACGATTCTCACCACCCATGGCTTCCGAGATAAAGGAGTTCAACGCGGGCCAAGGCGCCCGACGACAACCGCGCCCCGATCGCCAAGCGCTTCGACGACATGGACAACCGCCTCCGTCGTATGGAGCACGCCACACCGCCGAGGACCCCAAAGACGCACGACGACCACGCCGGAGGGGCGGCCCGGGCGGCGGCCGGCCCGCCCGGCGCACGTGGCCGCCCCAGCCGCCCCGGCCGCGCCCTCCCGCCGACCTCGGCGTCGGCTCCGACCTCGTTATCCTCCACCTGAGGAGGCAGATGACGCCATGACGTGATGCACCGGCCATCATCGACGCCCTCCTGACGACATCGCAAAGACACCGGCCTGCCTCTCTCCTCTCCTCCGACACCCCGCAACCGCGCAGGACCCTCCCAGCGGCAGCCACCCGCGGGGCGCCGCGGCCTTTCCCCCAGCGCCCACCCGCGGCGCCCCCGCCTCCCGTCTCCCTCATCACGCCACCCGCGGCGCCGCCAAGACCGTACCGCCACCCGCGGCATTGCACCCTCCCCGCTACGTCACACGCCTACAAGTCCGTGGGAGTTCGACCAAGACCGACGACCCGACTCGGATTCGCAAGCTAGAGCTCTTCTTCAAGCTCAACTTGGACATCGACCCGACTACTACGTGAGTTACGCCGCTTCCACCTCACCGGGGTCTTGCCGCAGCCTGGTACACATCGACCTGTCTAAGAAGAAGTCCCCGCTTGAGTGGGACGAGTCCCGCCAGCGCCCGCGACATCACTTCGGCCCGCGCCGACACCCCACGCCTTGGGGGGCATACGCGCCGCCTCCCAAGGGGGGCGTCGGACGACTACATCGACGCCGAGGTCTATGCATCACGCATGGATTTTGAGGGACGCCACGCTGTCGCTCCTCTTCGTCGGAAGGCTTGCACACGCTGCGGACGGCACTCGAAAGTGGCTCGAACCCCCGTTTCGATGGAGGAGGCCATCGACCTCGCCCCACAAGACAACGACGACGAGCCGGACGACGACCGGGGCCGGGTAACGCCGGCCACCACTACGGCAGACCGGAACATCGACGATGACATCATGGTCGCCCGGTTGATCGTGAGATACCAAGGCCAGCAGCGTCCTCGCTGTTGCGATGGACGACATCGACGGGCCCGTCGTCGAACGACATGATCACGCAGCCGCACGGCCACGCACGACCAACAAGGAGCTCGGGATCATCTCCAACGCCATCGAGCCGCGGCTACAACGCCGCAGTGGAGCTTCCACTATGGCATCGTGAAGGTACTTCCACCGCTACTACATCCCCGCCGCTCGAGCTTCTCCGTGACTTCATGATGGGGAGAACGTTCCACGCATGGCGTAGCAGTGGGCTTCCACCTCCCAACCGCCCCGGGAGGATTAGGCGTTCCCAGCCGCACGCCCCCGGCCTCCTTCGTGCACGCCCGACGAGCGTGATCGAGGGTGCCACCGTCCTCCCTTCGACAACAATGGCGACGCCTTCTTCCGCTTGGGAACGCCACCGTGGGTGCAAGATGGACCCAGGAGATCCAAACGGGACCGCCCGTGAGCACGCCCAAGGCGGGGATCTCTTCACGGCCGGCCTCTCCGACTTCACCTCCTCGCCGCCTACATCGCTCCCATGTCTACCGGGAGGCGCTTCACTAAGGTGACAGTGCCGACGATCTACACCTACATGTCTCCTCCGCCGACCCGCCGATGATCGGGCCGGGGACCCCCGCGCCCGTCATGCGTCGCGCATGGGCGGAACGCCCCTTCAGACAACCCCGCCGAGCTTCAAGTTCGCATCTACTTCGGCGACCTCCACCTCGACTTCGCCGCGGACAAGGACGCCAGTGTCTTTTTAACGACAACAACGACAAGTGCGGGTCCTCTCGCCTTCTACTGGGCCGAGTGGTCACCTCCCGATTGGGCCGCTCTTCGCCACTACGTGGGTTGGGCGCACGTGGACGCGCCCGCCTTGTCGAACGGTGGGGAGATGTCATGAACCAGAATTGGGCCACCCCGAGAGTGGCTAGATGGGCCCGACACGGCCGCCGCCGGCCCGAGCTGGGCGCGCTGGCAAGACATGTGGGCCGGCCCCTTGCCGCCGCCACCTTCCCTCTCCCGCACGATTCGAGTTTGCTTCATATCCAAGTTATGATTATCTTAGGTAATCTTGGTGTGTAAAGGATATCTCATCTATAAGGGAGACCCTTATTAGGAAAGAATAAATTAGGATATGCTTGTAAAAGGTATTCGATCGTATAAGGAAACCTTTAGAGATTGGTTA
Organism: Hyparrhenia diplandra; assembly: GCA_015847255.1. Taxonomy (NCBI): domain Eukaryota; kingdom Viridiplantae; phylum Streptophyta; class Magnoliopsida; order Poales; family Poaceae; genus Hyparrhenia; species Hyparrhenia diplandra. The sequence goes on from JADLZK010008326.1 coordinate 200,630, forward strand.
GATTACAAGTCCCACTAGCCGGGCTATATAAGCAAGAGGCATGTAATCTCTAGGGGAATAAGCAAGCAAATAAAAATATCTTTCGCTCTCCAACTCTCCGTGCCGCCGCCGCCACCGCCCGCGCCCCGCGCGCCCCACGCCCGGGCGCGCCGGCCGCCGGCCACCCACCCCCCTCCTCCACGGCCTCCTCCTCTCCACCTCGCCGCCTCGAAGCTGCTGTTCGTCGTCGCCGACGAAGAGCTACAGCACCATACGCAAACCAGAGCTCCAACGGACGAGGAACACGTGTCAATTCCGGCCCATCTAAGCGGAACCGACAAGTCGGTTCTCAATCGCGAGAGGTTTCCACATTTCAATGGAATCTTGGGATGGTGTCGTCGAGGAACCCAAAGTGATCCCGGGAATACGCCCACACCTGCCTGGCCGGTATGCGCCATGCACGTGAGATCGGGTGCGCGAGCCTCGCCCACTATGCCACGCATGGTGCAATCATGATGCGTGGTGTACGAGTATGCTCTTTGTGCCACGCTAGGTGGTGGTCCAGGTCATTTGGTGTCGTTTTACAAAGTCTCGCCGCCTGTCCGCACTAAATTTATATGATCAAATAATAATATTTACGATTTAAAAATATAATTATATTTTTTGTTGATTATATTTTATAGTATATCTTTATATTTTTCTCTATAATGTTTTGAAGAAACTTGAGATGATTTGAGTCTATGTAAAAATAACCGTATGAGTTGAGGCTGTATGTGCTTTCAATTCCACGTCTTTAACCACACAGCCGGGCGTCCTGAGAGTCTGAGACCCGACCCACGTGAAATCACATCAACCGGTGAGCACGCTCTGGCCATACACGGTCAAATCACTTGTCGTGGAGTAACCCAAAGCACTTGTCTGAGACATCCACGGGTGTGAACCCGAATAGTACAAGCCCACACCGAGGCGTCCTCCTCTCCCAAACCATAGCCCATTAAGATGCATGGCCCATGCGAGAGCAGCGGCCGGAGGTGATGAGTCGCTCCAGCTTTCGCCATGCGCCGTGATGCCGCACCCCCTTCCCATCCGGCCATACACAACCGCTACGCCCTACATGCTCTCCCGTCCCGTTTTGGTTGGGTGAATTTCACCAACCCGGACGGGTCGGACCTCCTTGGCCGCTTCGTTGGGGAGGGGCGGGGGATGGGTTCGACCCAACAGGGAATATTCGCCCAAGATGCGGGTCGACTCCATCCGCCAAATTCGCGAATGGAGCCGACCCCCATTTAAACGCTGGGTTCCATCGCTGACGGCTTCCACGGCTGGATCGCTTCGGGCCATGACGCCTCCGCCGGACCGCGCTCGATTCCACGGCCAGCGGACGCCTCCCGGGCGCTGGGTGGGGCCGCCGGCCGCCGGCCGCGCCGCTCCCGCCCCGGCGCGCTTGGTCGCGCCGCTGAACGCTCAAATCTCATGTTTGGTTTTGGAAATTGATGACACACTTGTGGACC